>CM064486.1:19506075-19606075 GCA_032716605.1 Paralithodes platypus
CTACTTCAATATGTCTGGCCTACTTATAATATGTCTGGCCTACTTCAATATGTCTGGCCTACTTATAATATGTCTGGCCTACTTCAATAATGTCTGGCCTACTTATAATATGTCTGGCCTACTTCAATATGTCTGGCCTACTTATAATATGTCTGGCCTACTTCAATATGTCTGGCCTACTTATAATATGTCTGGCCTACTTCAATATGTCTGGCCTACTTATAATATGTCTGGCCTACTTCAATAATGTCTGGCCTACTTATAATATGTCTGGCCTACTTCAATATGTCTGGCCTACTTATAATATGTCTGGCCTACTTCAATAATGTCTGGCCTACTTATAATATGTCTGGCCTACTTCAATATGTCTGGCCTACTTCAATATGTCTGGCCTACTTCAATATGTCTGGCCTACTTATAATATGTCTGGCCTACTTCAATATGTCTGGCACTACATTTCAGATATTGTCTGGCCTACTTCAATATGCCTGGGGGTCCTAGTTATTCAAATATGGGTCTGGGGCCTACTTCAATATGTCTGGCCTACTTCAATTTGTCTGGTCTACTTCAATGTTGTTCCTGGGCCTACTTCAATATGTCTGGCCTACTTCAATATGTCTGGCCTACTTCAATATGTCTGGCCTACTTTTTCAATATGGGTGGGGGCCTAACTTCAAATATGTCTTGCCTTCGTATAATATGTCCACCTACTTCAATATGGTTCTTGGGCCCCTGTGACTTCAGAAATATGTGTCTGGGGACCCTCTACCTTTTTCAATATGGGGTTCTGGGGCCCTACTTTAATAATAGGTTAAGCTGGCTCTACCTTCAATATGTCTTGGCCCTACTTATCAATATGGTTCTGGCCTACTTCAATATGTCTGGCCTACTTATAATATGTCTGGCCTACTTCAATCTGTCGGCCTACTGTCAAATATGTACTGGCCTACTTCCCAATATGGTCTGGGCGCCTACTTATAATATGTCTGGGGGCCCTACGGTCCAATAATGTCTGGCCTACTTATAATTGATGGGGGGTTCTGGCCTTACTTCAATATAGGGGTCTGTGCCTACTTTAATATGTTCTATGGGCCCCACTTCAATATGTCTTGGCCTACTCAAATATGTTTTTAGGGCCTACTTCAATATGTCGGGACCTACTTTATAATATGTCTTGGGCCTACTTCAAATATGTCTGTGTCCTACTTAAAATAAGTGTCTGGCCTAACGTCAATCATGTCTGGGGGCCCTACTTTCAGATAATGTCTGTCGCTTACGTTATAAATATGTCTGGGGGCCTATCCTATCAATAGGGGTTCTGGGGTCCTACTTAGATACATAGTGTCTGGGGGGGGCCCCTACTTCAATATGGTTCTTCTGGCGGCATACTTATAAAATAGATCTGGGGGTCCATACTTATATATATGGTGTCTGGCCTACTTTCCCCATAATATGTCTGGGCCTAACTTATAATATGGTCGGGGGCCTACTTCGAATATGGCTGGCCTACTTATGTAAGATGGTTCTGGCCTTACTTCAAATTAATGTCTGGCCTACTTTACAATATGTCTGGCCTACTTCATCATGTCTGTGCCTACTTTATATTTCTGCCTACCTTTCAAATATGTCTGGCCTACTTATAATATGTCTGGCCTACTTATAATATGTCTGGCCTACTTCAATATGTCTGGCCTACTTCAATATGTCTGGCCTACTTCAATATGTCTGGCCTACTTATAATATGTCTGGCCTACTTCAATATGTCTGGCCTACTTCAATATGTCTGGCCTACTTCAATATGTCTGGCCTACTTCAATATGTCTGGCCTACTTCAAATTATAGTCTGGGCACTGAGGCTTCCAATATGTCTGGCCTCACTTTCAAATATGTTCCTGGGCACTTCAATATGTTCTGGCCTCCATTAATAATCAAAAATAGTGGGGGCTTAACCTGTGAATAGATTAGGCAAGTACCCAAAAGAATAATAAGATTCTACCATGGCAGGTAACAACAAAGGGTCAGGAAATATGTGAAAACATATGAGTGAGTAGGAAACGCCTGGGACAGAAAAAGAACGAGACTTACGTTCTTATCCATGCTGAAACACCATTGATGAAATTATTTAAAACCCCTAACGATAGATGCAAAACAAACCAGTCTCTCTTACACACAAACCAAAAAAACACACACAACCCACACGGCCACACCACACAACCACAACAACAACACACCCAACAAGCACAACACAATTGTCACAACACACACCCACACACCCCAACCACACACACCACACAGAATACCAATCCACACCACAACCGTTGAGCACAAATCTTTGTTGCGGATCGAGAGAGAACTGTGACCATATTTTTTAGGATAGACTATGACATACATTCTCAAATTGGATATAGTGATCGTAATCCGTATAAGCTAGAGAGTGACCGCATATTTTATCAGCCTAAACTTGGACCATAATAATTCCCAGGGGAAAAACCGTTGAGTGGGAACGCGTAGTTTTCTGGGGAGAGTTTTCATATTACAGTAGTGACCGTGATGTCCTCCTATGACCAGTGGGGACCATACAGCCTTTGAGTGGGTTGCGAATTCCTTGGTCAAGAATTTTACCTCTCCCAAACCCATTTAATTTGTTTAAGGGCAGAAGTGGAAGGGTTTATTTTTTTGGTTGGGGATTATTTCATATGAGGTTTATTGTTTTGGTTTTAGTTGTCCTTCCTCCCTAGGGGCGGACTTCCATCAAAACAACTTGGGTTTAATAAATCCCCAATGTAGGGGATTCCCTTCGTTGCTGAATCTAATTTGTACCTATTTTTCCGGTAGAAATAATGTGCCCGTGGCCGAAGGGTTCCGGTATCTTCCAAAACCATTACAGGCTCACCTAATCGTTCGGGCCAGGGAAAAAAATTCGGGGGGGGGGGGGGACCCACACCCTTAAATAGCACGAAACTTTTGAATATTGGACAAAAGAAGATGGGGGGCGAAAATAGGTTCTTAATCAATCTTGGGCAGGCTTCCAATACCTATTAACCATGGATGGTAACCAGAATTTGGATGGCATAGAAGGCTTTTACACTTGTTACGCTTGGGGGGCTGTCATGCAATGGGCATGTTATTCAAGTCCAGTTTTGGAACATTATATTTTTTATTATTTTGTGTGAGTTTGTAAGGCAGATCAATTGGCAAAAAACAATTTTGTTGGCTTACCTGGTTAAAACTAAATGGTAATTAACCTCTAATGGTGTGGGAAAATGTATTAAGGGCAGATTTCCACTTGAGGGGATTTTTTTTTTTTTCTGGGGCGGAACCCCTTTCATCTCTCATGGTTTTAGCCCATTGCTTTTTAGGATTTTTTTTAAGACGCTTGGCTCCCGTTTTAGTTTGGCGATTTTTAAGGAAACCTTTCGGCCCACATTTCTGTCAAAAATTTTTAAGGACTTTTCGCCGCCATTTAGGTGTCCGATTCTTTCCATGGGCGGAGCCGATAAAGCGCGGCCTGTAAATTTGAGGGGAATGGTCCCGGGGGGCCTTTTTGGCCCGGGGGGAACGCCATATGTTTCTACCGAAAAAAAGTTGGTACAAATTTTATCTTGAAAGGGGGGGTTCCTAGGTGGGGTGTAATTTTAAGGCTGGGATGGGAGTTCCTAGGGGGGAAGAATAACTAAATACCTCCCCTTAAAGCGTTGACAGGGAAAGGGAGGGAAACCTAATAATTTGGTTTTTACGTGCACGAAAAAGTAGAAGCAAAACAAACATGACATATCATTAAAAGTAGAAGCCACCAAATAAACATAAACCCCATATCATAAAAAGTTAGAGAAAAGCCCCAAAAACCAAAACCATACATATCATAATAGTACGAAGCACAAATCAATTACATATCATAAGAGTAGAAAGCGACAAACATAACATATCATGAAAGTAGGAAAAGCCACAACAAACCATACATATCCATAACAGATAGAAGCAACAAGAAACATACAATTATGCAATAAAGTAGGAAGGCACAAACCATACATTATCGATTTAAAGAGTAGGAGAAAGCACCAAACATACGATAGCATAAAGTAGAAAAGCACCCAAAGGGCATACATATCATAAAGTAAGAAAGCACAAATATACAAATTATCTATAAAAAGTAAGGAAAGGCACAAACATACATATCATAAAGTAGAAGCACAAACATACATATCATAAAGTAGAAGCACAAACATACATATCATAAAGTAGAAGCACAAACATACATATCATAAAGTAGAAGCACAAAACAATACTTATGCATACAAGTAGAGGATCAGCCAACATAATATCATAAAGTAGAAGCACAAACATACATATCAATAGTTAGAAGCACAAAGACATCACATTGATTCATAGCAAGTGAGAGATAGCACCAAAAATTACATAGATTCAGTTAAAAGGTAGACGTGCAACAGAACCAGCACAATATAATAATAGAGAAAGTAAGTACTTTCTCCCATGTCAGCTACAAGGACTTGCGGATTTGAGTTGTTTTTACTAGAGGGGGAGGGACCCAAAAGAATAAAACCAAAAAGATCGTGGTCATTTGAAGGGAATAGTTTTATGCGCTGGTAAAGGTAGGGGTGCGATAGAAAATTCATGGTGACCTTCTGCTCCTCCTGTAACTCAAAAAGGGCTAGGGAGCAAATTGGCTGGTAATTAAGTTTCCATATTTATAAATTATCCTTGGGGTGTGGGGGGGGGGGACTGACTCTTCCCAATTGGTTTAGAAAGATATAGGGGTTTTCCCGTAATTAACTTTAATCGTGGTTTTTTTGGAGTTAGACAGAGGTTAGATGTTGGTAAGTAAATTTTAAGTCACTTACTTAACAAGCGAATAGACTATATGTTACGCCCCCGGACCTGTGTAGGCGTCGTGACTGTAAATGTGGGGGAGCCACCAGATGAATCCGTAATTCCTTACAAGGGGGGGTTTACTACCTCGTGCTTTTGTAGGGGGTAACCTCCTTCTCCCTTCGTGTTTCAGTTCATATTGAGTTGTGAGGATTTTAAGGGACGTTCCCTTTCCAATTTAAGGTTTGGGCCCCGATTTTTAAATACCTGTCGCCCCCAATGCTTCGTTGTTCCAACGTTTTGCAAGGGGGGAACCCTTTCGTTGCACCATATTTATTAAGGTTGGTGGATTTTTTTTCTAAAGTCGCGGCGATTATAGAGCCGGAGGCCTGTAAGTTTTAAGGAGAAGAAGAATACCGGGGCCTTTCGGCCGGGAAATATTTTTCTAACTGGTGGAAAAAATTTACCAAATTTATCTTGAAGGGGGTCTAGGTTTTTTATTTTGTTAATAGGCCTTGATGGGGAGGTCGCTTAGCGGGGGAGGGCTGGAATGTAAATTAATGTTTTGATAAAATAGATAGTACATATATAGACCCGAAATAAAAAAAACCCAAAGCAGTCATACCCCCTTCAGCCAATAAAGACCAACGTACATGTTACCCCCCTCAACAATAAACCAATTTAAATGTGGCCCATATGGATTTAATGGCTGGGTCCAAACTTTTGTTTGGTCCTTGATTTACAGGAAAAAATGGGACTATATGAAGGGATTCATTGGAGGAGAGTACACCAAAAAAGCGTAGGAATTAGCAAAAAAATGGATCACATAATATTGAGGAAAAATCTTCTGGCACGTATGGGAAAGTAAACACGGTTTTTCTGGAAGAAAATTAGGGTTTACCAATTCGTTTAGAGAGAACGCACGGGAGTTAGAGGCAGGGATCATTGAATAGGCCGGTGTTGGTCAAGTGGGTTAGTGGGATTAAAACATAAGGGGGGACATGGGGACACCCAAAAATGTAACTTAAAAAGGGCTCAGTGATAGCGGAAAGAACGAAAAATCGTGTTACCAATGGTTTCAAACTTTAGATAAAATTTCGTTTCAGAAAAGATATAAGGGGGGCAAAAATATTGGTTTTTGGATAAACAGGGAGTTGTAGATGGGGGGGGGAATAAGGGACTACCAAGTTGCTATAAGTGTGGGATTAAAAAAACAAACACGGATTAGGGGGAGCTTTCTTTAATATAAAAAATTGGATAAGCATTATGTGTGACGAGAAGGGGTTGGGGTTGTGAAGGGGGGAATCCAAGGGCAGGGGTTGGGCCCCAATGCAGGCACTTCTTGCAGGGGGACCCCCGTTAATTCCTGCGGTTATATCTCTAACCGTTGGTGGTAAGGGATGGATCGCTCCAAGGTATTAGAGGATGTTGAAGCCCGAGTATAATTTGGGGGGGCTTTGTAATTGGGGGTTGTGTGGTGGACAGCGGATCTGCCTTGTGTTAGGCCAATCGGCGTTTTCTTTAAAGCCCAGTACTCCCATTTTTTTTCTTATGTTTCTTCTAGTATGTTTTCTGTTATGTATTTTCTAATTTACACCCCCGCTAAAAAAAACCAATAAACCCAAGTAAATAAACCCCCATCAACAATAAACCCAAGGGTAACTACCCCCTCAAACCCCAATCTAGAACACCAACAAGCAGCGATATAAAGGCCTCCTGTGTCAGGTTTGGTTTACGGACTATGGGTTATACCTTAACCCCTTCACCACCACCAGTGGGAAGTTCAATCCCAATCCCTTTTCTATGGTGGGGGACCATGCTGCAGGCTTGTTTGGGTTTGTGGCCGGTTGTTCTGTCACTTGGGACAAATTGTTGGTTTGCGGGTCCTGCGGGCCTCAATTTGGTCTGTGTCTGGATTTTTAAGGGGGTACCCTGGTAGTACTCGGCGTTTTTTCCTTTCTGGACCCCCTTCTCCCATCAATTGTTTTTAGCCCCCACCTTTCACCATATTGTTTCTTGGAGGGATTTTTGAATGACCGTTTCGTTTCTGTTCTGAGTTTGTGCGATTTGATGAGAACCTTTTCGCCCATTCCTTTGTGTTAGGTGCAATATGTAACGATCCTTTGTTCGCCGCCTTGTGTAGATGTTCGATTTTTTTTCCTGTTGTCGAAATAGCTGATTTAACCGAGGGTCTATGCGGTGTTTCTTCTAAGGCTTGGGATGAAGGTCCCTACAAATTAATACTAAAAATAGATATATACGAACAACAAAAAAAAAAACCAACCAAGCAACCACCCCCTTTAAACCAATGGCGGTGGTTTATGTCATTAAGTTCCTGGTGGGGTTCCACGATCATTTACATAAATAACTACCTCAAACTGTAGCGGGCTGGGATTTAGGAAGGCCCCTAATTCCCTATGTTGGTGGGGGACAGTGCAAAATTAAATGCCTATTTCCTTCTTCTCGTCTCTCGCCCTCTGCACTCTCTCTCGCCTCTCTCCGGTCGCTTTTCACCCCCGCTATCCCCCCCCCCTCTCTCTCACGCTCATCTCGTCTTCGCTCTCTCATCTCTCTTCATCTCCTCTTCCTAAGGATCTCTCTCCTCATATCTCTCTCATCTCCTCGTCATCCTTTTACTCGTTCGCTTCCTGCCCTCTCTCTCCGATCATCTATCTCCTCTCTCCTCTTCGCCTCATCCTCTTCTCTCTACTCTCTCCCTCTTCCTTTCATCTGGTGTGGTGTGTTGGGGGTGTGACCATGTTGAAAGTCCCTTAACCTAATTCTCACCAACAGTGGAGTATCGTGAGGATCATGCAACATTTTATCTTTGGCTTTTTGTTAGGGGGTACAATTTATTTCGGGCCGGGCAGTTCCAAGGAGTCATTCACCGGAGTTTGACCAAAAGTTAATAGTTTCTATTCTGGCACCGATTTAAGGTACTGGCGAAGTTTCATGTAAATCCGTCCTTTTTTCTGTTTTTTAATGAGAAATCCTGTTTGCAGAGAGACATTCCTTGGAGTGCCACATGTATTTGTTGATTTCATTAATTGAGTTTAGAGGTGAAGTTGGTTGGTGGGAAATAAAACATAATAAAACAAATGGACAGACTGACAGCAACGATCCCATAATCTCTGCCGTTATACGGAAATAATACGGCATTGAGGACGTGCCTGTGCTGAAGTGGGTAGCCCAGTGACCGTATTCCGGTGTTTGTCCAGGTAATCAGAATATTAGCTCGGCCGGCACTCAGGTGTGACACTTCATTAGTTGCTTGATGGACAGCTAGAGTGGCAGGCTGGCTGAGTTACAAGAAGTTAAAAGGAATGGTTAATATCTCAAAGGTTTTGCGTCCATTCCGGGAAAAGTCTCAAAGTGGAGAAAAGAAAGATGGTGTACATTTATTGAAGAATCTGCAAAATACTATATAATCTCTTCTTGAATTGCTCTATTAAAGAACTAGCCTATATACTGTATATATATATATATATATATACAATTTCTGAGGGAAGCATGTTCCAGGTAGAACAGATCTTATATGTGAAATAAATTTCCATACATACTAGTGTTGAACCTTTTCAATTCTAACTTCCAATCATGGTTGTGTGTTGTTTTCATAATTTATTAAGGCTAGACATTATATTATAATCCACTTTGTCAAGCCCAATCATTATTTTAACCCATTAAGTACCGGTGCCGGCCTTGTACCTTTATACTGGCTACTATAACCCATTAAGTACCGGTGCCGGCCTTGTACCTTTATACTGGCTACTATAACCCATTAAGTACCGGTGCCGGCCTTGTACCTTTATACTGGCTATTATAACCCATTAAGTACCGGTGCCGGCCTTGTACCTTTATACTGGCTATTATAACCCATTAAGTACCGGTGCCGGCCTTGTACCTTTATACTGGCTATTATAACCCATTAAGTACCGGTGCCGGCCTTGTACCTTTATACTGGCTATTATAACCCATTAAGTACCGGTGCCGGCCTTGTACCTTTATACTGGCTATTATAACCCATTAGTACCGGGTGCCGGCCTTGTACCTTTATACTGGCTATTTATAACCCATTAAGTACCGGTGCCGGCCTTGTACCTTTATCTGGCTATTATAACCATTAAGTACCGGTGCCGCCTTGTACCTTTATACTGGCTATTATAACCCATTAAGTACCGGTGCCGGCCTTGTACCTTTATACTGGCTATTATAACCCATTAAGTACCGGTGCCGGCCTTGTACCTTTATACTGGCTATTATAACCCATAGTACCGGTGCCGGCCTTGTACCTTTATACTGGCTATTATAACCCATTAAGTACCGGTGCAGGCCTTGTACCTTATACTGGCATTATAACCCATTAAGTACCGGTGCCGGCCTTGTACCTTATTACTGGCTATTATAACCCATTAAGTACCGGTGCCGGCTTGTACCTTTATACTGGCTATTATAACCCATTAAGTACCGGTGCCGGCCTTGTACCTTTATACTGGCTATTATAACCCATTAAGTACCGGTGCCGGCCTTGTACCTTTATACTGGCTATTATAACCCATTAAGTACCGGTGCCGGCCTTGTACCTTTATACTGGCTATTATAAGAATATTTCATTCAGTTTAAAAAGGGCCTCCAGCAACTAACAAGCTTCGAACTATCTCACTTAACCCATTTTACCACCACAGATCCTCCTTAAATTTCACAAAATCGTCTAAACATAGCTAGAATAAAATTAAAAAGACGTCGCCGGTACATAATGGGTTAAAGACTTCATTAAGTTGTTAAATTGACCTCGTGAGAGAGAGTGAGTGGGGGGAGTGGGGAAGCAAATAGAGGAGATAGAGGAAGAAAGCTGAACAAAGAGATGATTCATACAAACATGATAAGAAAGAGAAGTGGAAGTAGGACTAAAGAAAAAGGTAGTGATCTGTATATACCATAGACTCCTCTACATGTATATACGAGAGAGAGAGAGAGAGAGAGAGAGAGAGAGAGAGAGAGAGAGAGAGAGAGAGAGAGAGAGAGAAAGATTATCAGTGACGTTAACTCCTGGAAATATCTGTTAATGATAACCGCTCTCTCTCTCTCTCTCTCTCTCTCTCTCTCTCTCTCTCTCTCTCTCTCTCTCTCTCTCTCTCTCTCTCTCTCTTAAAATCTTGCATTCTTACTCTATTCTCACCCGAATATAAATGACTTCTATTCATTACTTAAAAATATGTATATCTTTCTTCATCCGCGGTTCTCTTCCATCCCTCCCATTCTTACGATATCCACCTATTATTCTTCTCTTACTTACTCCTTCCCTTGTATATCCACCTATTATTCTTCTCTTACTTACTCCTTCCCTTGTATATACTGTAGTTTATTTTGTTTTCGTCAATTTATCTTTATTTCCTTTCTTCATACCTCCCTTGTTTTTCAACTTGCTTTCATGTGTTCATATTTATTTGCTTCCTCGTGTATTTCCTTCCCTCTTTTATTTATATTTGTATTCACTATTATCTTTACTGGTTTCCTTTCCTTCCGTCCATTCGTTCTCACTGTTGTCCTAATATGCTGGTCCTATTGTTCACTTCCTAACTGGCCTTCCTAATTTAGCTCTATCTTTTCCCTACTTCTTCCTTGTTACCATTCTCTCTTTCTTCCTTCCTTCTCCCTCTCCTTCCTTTCTACAATCCGTTCTTTCTTCTGTTCTACCTTCCTTCCTTCCTACCATCCCTTCTTTCTTCCTTTCTAATATCTCTCCCTCCTTCCTTCCTTCCTTCCTTCCTTTCTTCCTTCCTTCCTTCCTTCCTTCCTTCCTTCCCTCCATCCTTCCTTGTTTCCTTTCTTCCTTGCTTGCTTGCTTCCCTCCTTCCTTCCTTCCTTCCCTCCTTCTTTCTTTCCTTCCTTCCCTCCTCCTTTCTTTCCTTCCCTCCTCCTTTCTTTCCTTCCTTCCTACCTTCCATCCTACCTTCCTTCCTTTCTTCCTTCCTTCCTACATTCCTTCCTTCCTTCCTACATTCCTTCCTTCCTTCCTTCCTTCCTTCCCCCCTGTCTCTCCCGTATTGTTCACACCCTGGTGATACATCTGACAGTGACCCCCCCCCCCCTGTGTATACATTGGGGGGGCAGTCGGGCATAACACTGGGCCAGACAGACAGTAGGCATAGCCAAAGTATATAATACTGTACACTAAAACTATAAACTTTGGGCATAGCAGCATAGTGAACGTGTCTCGTATCTGTAGTTAGGAAGGCATATGCTATATTATACAGAACAAGCATACCGAACAAGTTTTGTATCTGTAGCTAGGGGGGCATATGAGACAGTAGACATAAGTATAGTGAATGTGTACGGTATTTTATATGTAGTTAGGAATATATGAAACAGAAGACAGGCATAAGAGACAGTAGACAGGCATACGAGACAATAGACAAAGAAGCATAGTGAACGTGTATAATTATGTACTGTAGTCAGGAATATATGAAACAGGAGGCAGGCATAAGTAACAATAGACAGGTAAGCGTGAGACAGTAGACAGACAGGCATAGTGAACGTGTATTGTATCTGTGTCTAGGGAGGCATATGAGGCAGTAGACAGGTAGCCATATAGTGAACATATATTGTATCGATAGCTAAGTAATTATTAAGACAGGAAGCATTAGGAAACAGTTGGCAGAAAAATAGTGAACGTGTCGTGTATCTGTAACTAGGGATACATGTAAAATAGTAGAGAGGTGGGCATATGAGACAATAGGCAGGAAGGCATATGAGACAATAGTAGACAGGTGGGCATATGAGACAATAGGCAGGAAGGCATATGAGACAATAGTAGACAGGTGGGCATATGAGACAATAGGCAGGAAGGCATATGAGACAATAGGCAGGAAGGCATATAGCTAGTGAACATATCTTGTATCTGTAACTAGGGATGTGAACAGTATATAAGTAGATATGAACAGTAGAAAAGCATAAGAGACGGAAAACAGGGACGCATAGTGAACATGTGTTGTGTATGTGTATGATAGTAAGCAGTAGACAAAGACACACATGGTGAACATACATTTAATCTGTAGTTATGGATATAGGTAGACCAAGTAAACATGTCTTGTATTTGTATTTAGCGAGCTTTATGCCACATTAGACTGGGAAGCACATGGGGCAATAGACATTGAGGCAAATGAAGGGAGGAATATGAAACAGTAGACAAGGAAGCTCAGTAAGCATATATATTGTATGTCTCCAAAGAGGAATATTGTTCCTATAATTATTAAAGTAGAAAAGCGTAGAACAAGAACACATAAGACTAAACAATATTTAATGACATTACGTTTTTAGGAGGCAAGTAGAAGTGAAAAGAGCATACAAACAAACCAACACGAAACAGTAAAGTAAGATGACAGACATGATAAGAAGCAGAAAATGAGGCATGAACAAAATAATATAAGTCAAAAGAGAAAGCATGGATAGAGTACAAAGGAGTAGAAAAGAGTACAAAGGAAATCAAGCAACAACAGGTCTGGTGACTCTTCTAGGCTGCTTGTCCTCCAAAACACTGAGGATCAATTGTCCAAACAGTGGTTTAGAGTGGGTAAGGGAACATTGGAAAGGGAACTACTGCCCTGGAACTAATGTCCGTGGCAGGATTAGGAAGTTAGTAGGGGACAGAGGGGTTAGTAACTGAGGGGGGATAAAATAAAGTTATTCATTTACAAACGCAGTCACTCGCGGGTTTGATGCAAGATATTTGTCTAGGCGAAGTTTAAATGAATCAACGGTGCTGCAGTCTATAACGAGAGAGACAGAGACAAACAGGCAGTCACGGTAGGATACAGAAAGACAGACACAAGGAACGAGGATGACTGACAGACAGACGTGAACGACATGACAGACAAGCAAGCAGTCTAATGAGCAGCAGATGGTCAGTTAGGTCATGGGTATTGGGCAGTTAGTAAGGTAGGATAACAAGGAAGTAAGGAAACAGAGAGAATGGGAGGTATACACTGTTTGTATATATTTGTATTTACATTTAATATAATATACACACATATACTGTCATAGGCGCACACAGACATACCATTTAACACACACACACACACACACACACACGCACACACACACACACACGCATACCCAAAGAGAGGGCCAAAGAATGAGGAAAGTACACATGAAGGAACACAGACATGAAGGTATACAGACATGAAGGAACACAGACATGAAGGAACACAGCCATGAAGGAACACAGATATGAAGGTACACAGACATGAAGGAACACAGACATGAAGGAACACAGACATGAAGGAATACAGACATGAAGAAACACAGACATGAAGGAACACAGACATGAATGTACACAGACATGAAGGAACACAGACATGAAGGAACTCAGACATGAAGGAACACAGACATGAAGGTACACAGACATGAAGGAACACAGACATGAAGGAACACAGACATGAAGGAATACAGACATGAAGAAACACAGACATGAGGAACACAGACATTAAGGAACACAGACATGAAGGTACAAATACATGAAGGAATACAGACATGAAGGCATACAGACATGAAGGAACACAGACATGAAGGAACACAGACATGAAGGAACACAGACATGAAGGAATACAGACATGAAGGAATACATACATGAAGGAATACAGACATGAAGGAATACAGACATGAAGGAACACAGACATGAAGGAATACAGACATGAAGGAACACAGACATGAAGGAATACAGACATGAAGGAACACAGACATGAAGGAATACATACATGAAGAAACACAGACATGAAGGAACACAGACATGAAGGAACACAGACATGAAGGAACACAGACATAAAGGAATACAGACATGAAGGAACTCACACATGAAGAAACACAGACATGAAGGAATACAGACATGAAGAAACACAGACATGAAGGAATACAGACATGAAGGAACACAGACATGAAGGAACTCATACATGAAGAAACACAGACATGAAGGAATACAGACATGAAGAAACACAGATATGAAGGAACACAGACATGAAGGAATACAGACATGAAGGAACTCATACATGAAGGAACACAGACATGAAGGAATACAGACATGAAGGAACACAGACATGAAGGAACACAGACATGAAGGAACACAGACATGAAGGAATACAGACATGAAGTAACACACACATGAAGGAACACAGACATGAAGGAACACAGACATGAAGTAACACAGACATGAAGGGACACAGAAATGAAGGAACACAGACATAAAGGAACACAGGCATGAAGAAAGAATTGAAGGACATAATTACATAAGACAAAAAGGAAAGAGAGAGAGAGAGAGTGAGTGAATGAGTGAGAGTGAGTAAGAACAAAAAATACTGAGTGAATTATGAGAGGTAATACTACTAAAAAGTGAGAGAGAGCGAGAGAGAGTGAAATAGCGAGTGAGAGTGAGAGAGAGGAAGTACAAAAAATAATGAGTGATTGATGAGAGGTGACACTACTAAAGAGAGAGAGAAAGAGAGAGTGAGAGTGAGTGAAAGTGAGAGAGAGAGTACGAAGAATAATGAGTGATTGATGAGAGGTGACACTACTAAAGAGAGAGAGAGAGTGTGTGTGTGTGTGAAAGAGTGAGTGAGAGTGAGAGAGAGAGAGAGTACAAAGAATAATGAGTGAATTATGAAAGGTTATATCACTAAAGAGAGAGAGAGAGAGAGAGTACAAAGAATAATGAGTGACTGATGAGAGGTGTCACTGCTAAAGACCATAATAGTGAATCTCGGAGGGTGGGGTTCATTGGGTCGTCGAGCTGCAGACGGGAGGAGATTCGTAACTCGGGTGATAATGGCCGCTCTTTATAATGTCTGCAATCTTATCAAGGCCTTAACTCTTCACAACTCTCTCTCTCTCTCTCTCTCTCTCTCTCTCTCTCTCTCTCTCTCTCTCTCTCTCTCTCTCTCTCTCTCTCTCAATATATATTAATGTTATATATTTTTATTTTTATTGATTTATTTTTGTTCTATGTGAGTGAGGGAGGCAAAAGGCAGAACTGCCTATAGCGAGTGCCTCCCCCATAGTTGAAAGAGTGACAGGGCCAAAATCAAGGGACGTTCGAGCCAAAATGCCTGGACACAAGGAGCTTGAAGCAAGTCAAGTCATAGGAAGAGGGAAAGACTGATTCTGGGAGAGAGTTCCAGAGCTTAGCTGTTGAATAGAAGAAAGTCTGAGAGTAACGTTTCACTCTTGGGTTGGAGAGTTGCACAGAGTAAGGGTGGGATTGTGTTGCAAGACGGGTACCACGTGCCCTACGTAAAGGAGGTGGTATACACTGGGAAAGATCTGAGGAACACTGATTATTATAGTAGCGATAGAATAGCGAGAGAAATGCAACATTGCGGCGAAGAGAGAGAGATTGCAGAGAGTTGGTGAATGGACGGGAGTTAATGATACGAAAAGCCTTCCTTTCAATTTTGTCTAGGAGAGCGGTGTGAGAGGAACCTCCCCACACATGTGAACAATACTCAATACAAGGACGCACTATGCCCCTGTACAGAGCAAGAAGCTGTGCAGGGGTAAAGAACCCCCTAAGGCAGTTGAGCACACCCAGCTTCTGGGAGGCTGCCTTAGCAAGACTGGTAATATGGACCTTCCAACTGAGAGCAGAAGAAAAAGAGACACCAAGAATATTGAGAGAAGATGAAGGATTGATTTTTGTATTGTTGAAGAATAAGGGATAGTCCGCAGGGAGTTCCTGACAGGTAGATAGATGGAGAAATTGGGTTTTGGAAGCATTAAAGGTAACAAGGTTTTCTCTGCCCCAATTGGAGATAGTAGTTAGATCAGAATTTAAGTGTTCTATGGCTTCATTCCGTTTGTCGTTGAGGAATTGCTGGCTTGGGCGTTCTGAAAAACTAATGAAGGTTGAGTCGTCTGCGTATGAATGGATGGGAATTGAGGTACAGTTGAGAAGATCATTTATAAAAATTAGAAAGAGAATAGGAGATAGGACAGAGCCCTGAGGAACACCGGAGTTTATAAGGTGAGGAAGTGAGCGATAGCCGTCCACAACCGCAGCTATGGAACGGCCGGAGAGGAAATTAGAGACAAAGGCACAGATGGAGGGATAGAAACCGAAGGAGGGCAGTTTAGAAATTAAAGATTTGTGCCAGACTCTATCGAAGGCTTTCGATATGTCTAGTGCAATAGACAACGTCATCAATAATATAGTATCCAAATTCGCCGATGACACTAAGATAGGACATGCTCGGAAAGCGATAGAATTAGCCTCTAATCTCGGAGGGGTCAGAAAATTGGCAGATGCCCTTTTGTGTAAGTAAATGTCAGATACTAAAAATAGGCTCCCAAAACAATAAATACTAATACCACATGAATGGAGAAAAGATAAAGAGCGTAACACAGATAAAAGACCTAGGATAGACGAAAATCTAAAACCTACAAGTCAATGCACCGCAGCAGCTATCAAAACAAATTGAGCACTAGGACTCCGCTTGGATTCATTAGAGGAAATGTTCATTGTATTAGTAGACAATTATACCATTATACAAAAGTATTGTGAGGCCGCATCTGGTGTATGCTGTGCAGTTTTGGCTTCCCTACTTAATAAATGACATAGAAAAACTCGAGTCCGTTCAACGTAGAGCAACAAAATTTATATCATCGCTTAGAAATATGCCATACAATGAGAGAATTAAGATAACTCTATCTGTTTTCGCTTAAGAAACGGATAATAAGGGGACAGCTGATGAAGTGTTTTACTAAAGAATTTAGTAAAGTAATATCCAATAATCTATTTAAGATAGCCAAAGCGAATTCCGCAAGGGGAACCAAATTTAAACTAAAAGGCAAGAAAGCAAACCTAGACACACCTAAAATATTCTTCACCCAGTATAATTGGTAGGTGGAATAGGTTCCATAATGAAATTATAGACAGTAGCTCAATATAGTCTTTTGAAATAAGGTTGGACTCATACCACAGAAAAGTTGATCTAAAGTAGATAATTATTACTGACAAGAGAACCTGGCAGATACGAACACTGTGTTCAGTTGAAGAGAGCAGAATAAACAGCTAGTGAAGCTATGCATGACATGTCCTTTCCATTTCTAACTATTTTGTAAATTCCTTCAGGGGACTTTCAAGCCCTGCAAGATTATTCACTTCTAAATATGTTCATGTACGGCAAATTGCCGGAGGGTTGGGAGGGAGCCTTCATCTTTGCTATCCTTTCTTACCACTTTCTCTTACTCTTAGGGTTGCTATGTCTACTAGGATAAAATCTTGGCCACTTTGCAGGGATCGTAAGATCTGTGTGGCAAGTGTATCTTTGTAACTAGATGTAAATCTCTCTCTCTTTCTCTCAGTATTTCCTACCCTCCATAACTCCTATAATTTTTCCCCTCATCCTTCCCCTCTTATCGCGTGCATCGGTAAGTTACTACCCCTCCCTCTATATTACACCCACACCCACACACACACAGAAATACACACACACACACATACACACACACACACACTGGAGTACACATGAAAACAAGCAACAACAGTTCTATTAATTCTGACGAGGCTGTTTGTAATTAACTACCGATTCTATGTGAGAACAAGAAAGGATAGCACAGTAAAGAGTGGTGCTAATCGTTTGTAAACACAGTTAATCGGGAGTTAAGAGCGAGATATTTATCTAGACTATTATTTAAAGTTTGAACGGTACCACAGTCCAGTACCTGTAGGCTGTGACACTACTCGGCAGTTAATTCCATAAATTTATCACACTATTAATACAGCTATTTGAGTGAAAAGACTTTCAATTATCTTTAAACCTTTTCCGCTAGTGTAATTTCAGTGATCAATTGTGAAGCATTTGTTGATATCCATATATTGTCAATACCTTTAATCAACTTAACCACTTGCATAAGGTTCCCTCTTAGTCTGCACTTTGTTATACTAAGAAGATTGAACTCTTTTGGACGTTCTTCGTATGACTTAGTCCTTATGACCTTAGTCTAGGAATATTTTGTGTTACTCTCCATTGTATTTTCTCAGATGTATCTATGTGTTATTGATAATACAGTATGAACACTCAAATTGTACACAGTATTCCAGATGGGGGCGAACCAAAGAATTATATAAGGTGAGAATATCATTTTAGGATTTGTATTCACGCACACACACACACACACACACAGTCACACACATTTACCCCCCCCCCCACACACACACACAGTCACACACATTTACCCCCCCCCCCCCACACACCCACAAACCCACACGCACACACACACACACAGTTACACACATTTACCCCCCCCCCCCCACACACACACATTCCCTCCTCCACGAGGCAGCTGTTTTATTTATTCCGCCACTCGTACACACACGTACACACTCGTACACACACGTACACGCTCTCTCCCACACACACATGTCTGTAAAAATATGCATGATAGATATACTCCATTAATCAGCAGGTACACACAGCCCTCCCGATCATGTAGGTATTTTTATGTAGACATGAAACGTGAGGGTGACATCAAGGTTAGAGAATATGTGAATTAAAATTATCTTAATCTGCACCCGAGTCCTCTTTGATGTCTGTGAATATTCATGTATGTTGACGTATATGTTATTGGCTGTAAAAGTTATACCTCGTCTTAGAAATGATACGATCTTTGGCGAAGTATGTTTATGAGAGATAGGGATTGAAGTAGCTTAGTTCAACATTACAATATAATATAATTAATTAAAGATATTTTAATATGAAGATCATGGTACACGACTCTTTCGACCTATCAAATATGGCTCTGTTTTGTCTTGGAGTGTCCATAACTTTAGTATCAATATATATATATATATATATATATATATATATATATATATATACTGACTGAACCACAAGTGAAGGAAAGCGCGATAGGAGAAGACCAGACAGGAGGTGGAGACGAGATAGAAAAGACTGCTGGGGTAACATGGCAATGACTGACAAAAGTCTCGGGAATCATGGAAAAGGTTAAGGAAGGCCTTTGTCCAGCAATTTACTCCTAATGGCTGATGATTATGATATACATATATATATATATATATATATATATATAGAGAGAGAGAGAGTGTGAGAGTGAGTAAGAGTTAGAGTGAGTGAGTGAGAGAGATTATGCAATACGTAGAAATCAAAAACTATATTGGAACATATCTATTATATATTTGGGCGTTTCAAAAGTGTTTCCACAAAGATTGTCACAAAACCTTACCTATAACGAAGATAATACTGAGAGGAGGACGACAAAAGCAAATGCCAGACCTTAAGATGAATTGAGAGGAGATTGATTAACTGGATGTATGATTGTAGGGCCGGGTGAGTGAATGGGCGGGGATGGGAAGGAGGAAATGGGTGATTATAGGAATGAAGGGGAATCCATTCACCCATATTGGAAGTCTTCGGACGGCCTCTTCGGTTTGGGATTGCAGAAACGAATATTTGTATAGGTCGTTGGGATTATGTTGATTATTGGCATTTTGAAATTGAATATGTAATAAATCATGCAATTAAACTAGTATCTCTTGGTATGTTTGTCGTGTCCTTACCTAAACAGATATTACTGAAAATAATGACCCTGTATGTGCTAAGTAGAAGCATGTACAAACTAATGTATGCATAGAACTCCGAGAGTAAACATTAAACAAGTTATATTGCATATTAATAAGTAATGAATATATAATGTGTTCAGTGGCTGATTTATGTAATTATAGATAGTATAGGCCTAACTTAATCTAACCTACAGTATAAGTTACTGGTACTCCTAGGCACCAGAAGTCCCCAAGGTCGCATTACTTATGCAAATGAATGAGAGTCCTTAAGAGCTGGAAGACTCAGGTTAGAACATAAACATTAGTTTCGGTGTACACTCGACTAATAAACAATCTTTACACTGGCGAGCTGTAAATAATCTAGTGTGAACGGAATGAATCGGGTGTAACATACGTCTGTGAGGTATTATCATAAGATTTCGACCCACTTCCAGAATGTTTAGAGCGTTAGTGTAAAGATTGTGTTTTGGTCAAGTGTACAAGGTATATTCAACATCGGTAAATGGTGGTTACAATACAGACATTTAATATATATAAATGGTGGTTACAATACAGACATTTAATATATATAAACTTAAGTACTAAAAGGAGTGCACTTGATACCTAAGACAAGGTTACATGGGTCTATGAAAGCAGGCACTGGAAATATATACATTGGAGATAAAAGTGAGTCTTTAAGCAACAGGTGTTTAATATGCAAATTGGGCAAATAGAGAATAGTTACAACCCGATTTATTATATATGTGTAGTGTCTATGATATCGATCAGGCCGAGAATAATGACAATAAGAATTAATGTTCGATGGATGTTGTAAGCCAAGGGAACGTCATAATTAACAGAGGTTATAAATGGAGACGTCCAATAACTTTGGATATCAATTAATTTTAAT
Source organism: Paralithodes platypus (assembly GCA_032716605.1). NCBI lineage: Eukaryota > Metazoa > Arthropoda > Malacostraca > Decapoda > Lithodidae > Paralithodes > Paralithodes platypus. The sequence goes on from CM064486.1 coordinate 19,526,358, forward strand.
TTATTATTTAGAGAAAACATATTCGTGTTTGGGGATGTTTTTTATTATGCAAGGATTCTGAAAGCACAGGCGATATTAGCTCAATTATTAATGGTGTGGTGAGGGAGGTGAAAAGGAGAACTATGGGAAGAGGATTGTGTTTAGTAGGAAAGAATGGTAGAGATTGGGAGTTGAATCAGTTGCTGTTCGCTGATGACACAGCATTGGTGGCGGATTCTGATGAGAAACTGCAGCGGGTAGTCAAAGAGTTTGGTGTGGTTTGTGGAAGGAGGAAACTGAAGGTGAACGTCAATAAAATTAAAGTAATGGTGTGTAATAGGGGAGAGCATAGGGTGAATCTAGATGTGAGGCTGGATGGGGAAATATTGGAACAAGTAGAGTGTTTTAAATATCTAGGAGGAACGATAAGCGGAGTGGAGGTATGGAAGTGGAGGTAAAACAGAGTGTGTTGAAGGAAGGAAGGTTTTCGGAGCAATGGGAAGTATGTGGAAGACGAGAAATCTCGGAGTGAAAGTAAAAGTGCACTGTATCAAGGAATTGTTGTGCCAACAGTGATGTATGGGGCTGAGACATGGGCTCTGAAGAAAATGGAGAAAAGAGGGCTGGATGTGATGGAGATGAGCTGCTTGAGGAGTATGTGTGGAGTTACTCGTAGAGACAGATTGAGGAATGAAGAGATACGTAGGAGAGTGGGGCAGCAGGAACATTTGTCAGCCAGAGTGGACAGAAGGGTGCTGAGCTGGTATGGTCATGTTGAACAAATGGGAGATGAAAGGCTTACAAAGAGAATATGTGAGTCAGGTACAAGGGGAGATAGAAGGGCAGGAAGACCCCCATTGAGATGGAGAGACTGTGTAAGAAAGGTTTTGAATGATAGAGGAATGACTATAGATCAGGCAGGGGAAGTGGTGGTGGACAGGAGTGAATGGAGAATGCTTGTGAAAAGTTGAGTGAACACGTGGTCATTTGGAGTAAGGGGTTGGGCGCAAGTTGGACTAGATAATAGTCCATCAGGCGCCTGGCCTGGGGAGACGATTAATATGAAGGGTGCGCCTGGAAGTGTGGTGGGAGAGCTTGTGGCTTTGGCTCCGCTGCATGTCTGCCTGCCGAGATCGGAACCTCTCCGGGTGGTCGGGGGCCGGGGGAGTGCTGGAGCGACCTTGATGACCCTGGTCTCTGGGTCTTCTCCTGGGTGACCTGGATGTGAGTGAGTTTGTGCTATTTATCTGTGTTTATTTGTTGTTTTATGTTGTTTTTGTGTTTTCCCTGTTCTTGCTCTATCTTGAGTTGGCTACCCCCAAAATGGGGATTGGGCCTGAGCATATATATAGATAGATAGATAGATAGATTAATCAAGGGTCACGGTGGTAAATATTTTTTCCCAGGAATATCAGGTGTTCTCTTCTCTCTCTCTCTGTCGTCGAGGGGGACCTAGCTCCGTACTTTTCTTCTTTCTCTTCGTCTTCTTCATATGTTAATGCTTCTTAGTCTTTACAGGAAGGAAATGGATTCAAATTTCTCCAGAAGGCTCGCTGGTAACCCAAACGAGTTAAATGCGGAACCCTGGAAGCCCGAATTCTGACCTAGAGCAAGGATTGCTATAATCTAGGTGGGCCTCACAAAGGAACCTGAGTAACGGTGCCTCGCAAGGGAACCTGAATAAGGGTGCGGCTGGCAGGATTTGCAAGGGCTTTTGTATCTCCCAAAGGGAACCTAAGGGAGAGTACCTAAAAATGGAAGACCGAGTTTAGATGAGGGTGTGAGCCTACCGAATAGTCGTTCCTCGCGCTCCTTGTTCATCTTCTTGCCAAGGTGGCTCATGGGGATCTTGAAGGTAGAAGCAGTCTTAGTAGTGTGGTTGGGGCAGTTCTTGGGCCCTTGTAGTGCTGGTCTGGCATTTTCTTCCAAAGCTCTGCCTCTTTAGCAGGTGAGGTGGAAAGTGAGCTTCCAGTTGTGCGACGACGCAGGGTGACGATGGGCAATGCTCTGACGTCACGCATCCTGTGATTGGTTGTGGCGGCAGGCAAGGTAGAAAACGAGAGGGGTGGTGTCAGAGAAAACCATTTTGGAGGGGCCACTGCGGTATCTTCCCGTACTTATAGCATCACGATTCTGTTGTTGGTGTTTGCGATTGGTGTAGGTGCGATGGTGTGGTGGTTTTACTTCGCTCTTTCCCTCTCTTGGGCATAACATAGTAAAATGCACTATCATATAAATATTTAAGAAATAATAAGAAATAACTGTTTTCCAAAGTACCATCATGATAGGAATTATTATTCATGTATGTATAGCAACTAATATATTTAGTTTGCAGTATTGTATTACACGGAATAGGAAACTTTAAATTGTAATATTAATATTGAAAAGTCTAAGTTAAAATCATGCATTATAATATTAGGAGAAGTCTGAAGAAATCATAGAAAATAGAATAAGCAACAATTAATGTCAAACTCTAATGAAAAGCACTACATATATGCAACTGGAATGAAATGAATAGTGCGATTAAAGTTGTATTATGCATGTGTTTTGTAGAATAATCCCCTGCAATGTAAGTTAGTCAAATATTTATATACAGTTCATTACTTTCCGTATTAGTCAAGTTCATGGAGATCCGTTTGATTTATACCGTAACTTTATAAGTATTAATATATATATTATATATACAGGTATATATAATAATATATATATATTATATAATTATATATATATATATATATATATATATATATATATATATATATGTTGGTAAAGCCAGGTAATAAATTTTCTTTAATACATACGAGGTTGAAAGAAATGGCAATTTCTGCGTTGGAAATTTTATTATTCAAAGTTTCCAGGTCTCTGATGAGTTTTCGCTGGGTGGCAGGAAGTAGATGAAGGAGATGAGCAAAATTCATGGTGGTACAGGGTTACATTAAAGTACATGATGATACAGGATATACGACGCGTTTCACTGGACAACCAGCATTATCAAGTAAGGAAGGAATGATATAAAAGGTAAACAGGAAGGGTATATATAGAGGGTGGAGGATCAGAGGAGGCGGAAAACAGGGGGCAAAAGTCTGCTATTGGTGGAAGGGAAAACTAGGAGAGAAAAAGGGGGTAACCGCTTCACGCATGCGCACTGGATGCGGGATGGTGGTCGATAGGTGGGGTCGAAGCTGATTGGCTGCGTGTCGAGGGGCGTGGCCTAAGTTGTGTGGCGCCTGCAGAAGACGAAGCTGAAGGAGGTAGCGCGGGGGGCTGCGTCAAGGGCACCGGGGTGCGAGGAGGGGTGTTAGGTCCTGTAGGGTAGTGCCTTTTGGCAGAAGGAAGGATCTGAAGGTCCAGAGTTTGGTTGTTGATGTTGGGATGTAAGGCTTGGATATATAAAGCTTCGAGTATAGGTAATCTCCTTGGGTCACTTTCTTTATCGAGTATGGTGGTGTGTTTCTCTAACTCGTTGCGTGTGAGGTGAGGGTGGTTAGGGGTGAGATAGTGGTCTTTGATGGCTCCAGCCTGAAGGTGAAGAGTTAACCGACGTGAAAGACGAGTCTGCGTCATACCAATATAGGAATGAGGTCCACAGTCCTCATAATTACAGGTATGTTGGTAAATGACGTGATCGTCGGTCATCGGGCTCTTTATCTTGGTGGAGGCTGGTTTGTTGCGGAGAACGAGGTTGGAGGTCTTGGGGGATTTGTAATAAATTATTAATTTGATTTTGTTTTCCGGGTTGGTTGGGTGGACATGCTTGGAGATTATTTCTTTTAAGACGGCCTCGTCATTTTTGTGTTCAGAGGACATCTACCGCAATTACATGTCCTCTGAACACAAAAATGACGAGGCCGTCTTAAAAGAAATAATCTCCAAGCATGTCCACCCAACCAACCCGGAAAACAAAATCAAATTAATAATTTATTACAAATCCCCCAAGACCTCCAACCTCGTTCTCCGCAACAAACCAGCCTCCACCAAGATAAAGAGCCCGATGACCGACGATCACGTCATTTACCAACATACCTGTAATTATGAGGACTGTGGACCTCATTCCTATATTGGTATGACGCAGACTCGTCATTCACGTCGGTTAACTCTTCACCTTCAGGCTGGAGCCATCAAAGACCACTATCTCACCCCTAACCACCCTCACCTCACACGCAACGAGTTAGAGAAACACACCACCATACTCGATAAAGAAAGTGACCCAAGGAGATTACCTATACTCGAAGCTTTATATATCCAAGCCTTACATCCCAACATCAACAACCAAACTCTGGACCTTCAGATCCTTCCTTCTGCCAAAAGGCACTACCCTACAGGACCTAACACCCCTCCTCGCCCCCCGGTGCCCTTGACGCAGCCCCCGCGCTACCTCCTTCAGCTTCGTCTTCTGCAGGCGCCACACAACTTAGGCCACGCCCCTCGACACGCAGCCAATCAGCTTCGACCCCACCTATCGACCACCATCCCGCATCCAGTGCGCATGCGTGAAGCGGTTACCCCCTTTTCTCTCCTAGTTTTCCCTTCCACCAATAGCAGACTTTTGCCCCCTGTTTTCCGCCTCCTCTGATCCTCCACCCTCTATATATACCCTTCCTGTTTACCTTTTATATCATTCCTTCCTTACTTGATAATGATGGTTGTCCAGTGAAACGCGTCGTATATCCTGTATCATCATGTACTTTAATGTAACCCTGTACCACCATGAATTTTGCTCATCTCCTTCATCTACTTCCTGCCACCCAGCGAAAACTCATCAGAGACCTGGAAACTTTGAATAATAAAATTTCCAACGCAGAAATTGCCATTTCTTTCAACCTCGTATGTATTAAAGAAAATATATATATATATATATATATTTGTTTTTATGTATACTGTATATGTATGTATGTATGTATTGTGTGTGTATGTATATCAGTGCACGTATAGGAAGATGGAGGGACGAGATACTAGACAAAAGAGAGTCATCAGCCATATCCTTCATCAACACATCAATAGTCACTCTTTCTCTCTCTCTCTCTCTCTCTCTCTCTCTCTCTCTCTCTCTCTCTCTCTCTCTCTCTCTCTCTCTCTCTCTCTCTCTCTCCATTCACGATCACTCAGCATTCATTCAATCACTTTCGGTCATGGCTCGGATATACAGTATACACACAGCACTCTTTCGGTCATGGCTCGGATATACAGTATACACACAGCACTCTTTCGGTCATGGCTCGGATATACAGTATACACACAGCACTCTTTCGGTCATGGCTCGGATATACAGTATACAGCCCTTGTATTGAGTATTGTTCACATGTGTGGGGAGGTTCCTCTCACACCGCTCTCCTAGACAAAAGTTGAAAGGAAGGCCTTTCGTATCATTAACTCCCGTCCACTCACCAACTCTCTGCAATCTCTCTCTCTCCGCCGCAATGTTGCATCTCTCTCGCTATTCTATCGCTACTATAATAATCAGTGTTCCTCAGAGGTATCCCAGTGCATACCACCTCCTTTACGTAGGGCACGTGGTACCCGTCTTGCAACTCAATCCCACCCCTACTCTGTGCAACTCTCCAACCCAAGAGTGGAAACGTTACTCTCAAACTTCTTCTACTCAACTTGAGCTCTGGAACTCTCTCCCAGAATCAGTCTTTCCTTCCTATGACTTAAATTGCTTCAAACTCCGTGTGTCCAGGCATTTTGGCTCGAACGTCCCTTGATTTTGGCCCTGTCACTCTTTCAACTATGGGGGAGGCACTCGCTATAGGCAGTTATGCCTTTTGCCTCCCTCAATCACATAGAAAAAACAAAAAAAAAAAAAAAAAAAAAAAAAAAAAAAAAAAAAAAAAAACACACAGCACTCTTTCGGTCATGGCTCGGATATACAGTATACACACAGCACTCTTTCGGTCATGGCTCGGATATACAGTATACACACAGCACTCTTTTCACTCTCTCTTGCACTCCGTCTAATAGTTCCTTACTTATTCACAGCATTTGTTTACCTGAATATCTATCTACTTATCTATTTTTCTATCTATATATCTATCTACTTATCTATGTATCTATCTATCTATTCATCTATCTCTCTCTCTATCTATCTATCTATCTATCTATCTAACTATCACATCTATCTATCTATCTATCTATCTATCTATCTATCTATCACATCTATATATCTATCGCTTTGTCTGTCTATATCTCACTCACCTACCATTCAACAATTATCAGTATATTAATTTTTCACTCTGAAACTCACTTATCACTTAGTAGCACAGTCATCCTCACTCCCAGACTCACAACTACTGACTTACCCACCCTATATCTTTATCTATCTATACATCTGTCTATCTCTCTATCTATCTATCTATCTATCATTATCTCAATCACTCACCACTCAATGTACCACTCGTTCTCTCTCTCTCTCTCTCTCTCTCTCTCTCTCTCTCTCTCTCTCTCTCTCTCTCCCTCCCTCCCTCCCACCCTTCCTTGCAGCATTGTTGGAACTGAAGAATTGGTATTGTACGTGTGTCCACCTCCCCTCCCTCCCTCCCTCCCTCCCTTTCTGTGCCTCGCCTTTTGTTTGTGGCTTTGTTTGTTTATCTTTTAGGTTCACTTGTTTGTCTTGGGAATGTATTGTTTTACTTGTTATTATTCTTTATTTACATATTATTTTATCTGCACATAGACAAATGGGGAATACCTGAATATAATACCTGAATACAATACCTGAATACAATACCTGAATACAATACCTGAATACAATACCTGAATACAATTTTCCAAACCAGTAGATGGGTTAAGCATATTTGGCTTATCATTGCTCTACTTATAAATGATCTATAATATCATAAATCTAGTGAACGTAGACCACCTGCCTGCCTGGCTTACCCACACGCTAACAGAGATAATTACTATGGCAGAGCTACTGGTGTTTATGATATTCAAGTACGTTGTAAGGGATGAACGGGATGTTACTTATTATAGCTATTTAAGGGGGGATGATTCACTTTTGGGTCGATTCTTTTGTTCTTTTTCATTTGTTCATTATTTTTCTAGTTTCCTCCCTAGACCGCCATCAAACTTAAAACAACATTCATTGTATCCCCCTTCTAGATAAGTTTGTACTTTTTCGGTAGAAAAATGTCCAGGCCGAAGGCCGATCCTTCCAAAATTACAGGCTCACTATCGTTCGCCAGGAAAAAAATCGACACCTAAATAGCACGAAAGGTCTTTATATTGACAAAGAAATGGGGGCGAAAGGTCTTAAAATCGACAAACTAATGGGGCAAACATCTTAAAATCTGAAAACTAATGGGGCTAAACATGAAGGAAAATGGGGTCTAGAAAAACAGCCCATCTCCCCTTAAACTTATATAATGATATACAAACTTAAACTATGCCAGTGATACTTCATGTTTTTATTTGTCTTATTATTAATATACATATATATAACGGAAGCTTAAGTAGCATAATTAAAACAATAGTTTGTTTATTTTCAATTGACGGTAAAATGCAAAGCTCCCATCAAGATTTCTGCGTTATTTTGAGGATTTTGTAGTGAAATATGGTGTAAGGGTTCGGGCACAAGTTGGACTAGATAATAGTCCATCAGGCGCCTGGCCCGGGGAGACGATTAATATGAAGGGTGTGCCTGGAAGTGTGGTGGGAGGGCTTGTGGCTTTGGCTCCGCTGCATGTCTGCCTGCCGAGATCGGAACCTCTCCGGGTGGTCAGGGGCCGGGGGAGTGCTGGAGCGACCTTGGTAACCCTGGTCTCTGGGTCTTCTCCTGGGTGACCTGGATGTGTGTGAGTTTGTGTTTTTTATCTGTGTTTATTTTTTGTTTTATGTTGTTTTTGTGTTTTCCCTGTTCTTGCTCTGTCTTGAGTCAGCTACCCCCAAAATGGGGATTGGGCCTGAGCATATAGATAGATAGATAGATGGTGGTGATTATATCAAGTTAGTCTCCATATGATGCAGAGACCATAGTAGTTTCATAGATAGATGGTGGTAATTATATAAAGTTAGTCTCAATATGATGCAGAGACCATAGTAGTTCCATATGATGCAGAGACCATAGTAGTTCCATATGATGCAGAGACCATAGTAGTTCCATATGATGCAGATACCATAGTAGTTCCATATGATGCAGAGACCATAGTAGTTCCATATGATGCAGAGACCATAGTAGTTCCATATGATGCAGAGACCATAGTAGTTCCATATGATGCAGAGACCATAGTAGTTCCATATGATGCAGAGACCATAGTAGTTTCATAGATAGATGGTGGTAATTATATAAAGTTAGTCTCAATATGATGCAGAGACCATAGTAGTTCCATATGATGCAGAGACCATAGTAGTTCCATATGATGCAGAGACCATAGTAGTTTCATAGATAGATGGTGGTAATTATATAAAGTTAGTCTCAATATGATGCAGAGACCATAGTAGTTTCCATATGATGCAGAGACCATAGTAGTTCATATGATGCAGAGACCATAGTAGTTTCATATGATGCAGAGACCATAGTAGTTCCATATGCAGAGACCATAGTAGTTCCATATGATGCAGAGACCATAGTAGTTCCATATGATGCAGAGACCATAGTAGTTCCATATGATGCAGAGACCATAGTAGTTCCATATGATGCAGAGACCATAGTAGTTTCATAGATAGATGGTGGTAATTATATAAAGTTAGTCTCAATATGATGCAGAGACCATAGTAGTTCCATATGATGCAGAGACCATAGTAGTTCCATATGATGCAGACACCATAGTAGTTTCATATGATGCAGAGACCATAGTAGTTCCATATGATGCAGAGACCATAGTAGTTCCATATGATGCAGAGACCATAGTATTTCCATATGATGCAGATACCATTGTAGTTCCATATGATACAGAGACCATAGTATTCCATATGATGCAGAGACCATAGTAGTTCCATATGATGCAGAGACCATAGTATTTCCATATGATGCAGATACCATTGTAGTTCCATATGATACAGAGACCATAGTAGTTTCATATGATGCAGAGACCATAGTAGTTCCATATGATGCAGAGACCATAGTAGTTCCATATGATGCAGAGACCATAGTAGTTTCATATGATGCAGAGACCATAGTAGTTCCATATGATGCAGAGACCATAGTAGTTTCATATGATGCAGAGACCATAGTAGTTCCATATGATGCAGAGACCATAGTAGTTCATGCAGAGACCATAGTAGTTTCATATGATGCAGAGACCATAGTAGTTTCATGATGCAGAGACCATAGTAGTTCCATATGATGCAGAGACCATAGTAGTTTCATATGATGCAGAGACCATAGTAGTTCCATATGATGCAGAGACCATAGTAGTTCCATATGATGCAGAGACCATAGTAGTTTCATGTGATGCAGAGACCATAGTAGTTCCATATGATGCAGAGACCATAGTAGTTTCATATGATGCAGAGACCATAGTAGTTCCATATGATGCAGAGACCATAGTAGTTTCATATGATGCAGAGACCATAGTAGTTTCATATGATGCAGAGACCATAGTAGTTCCATATGATGCAGAGACCATAGTAGTTTCATATGATGCAGAGACCATAGTAGTTTCATATGATGCAGAGACCATAGTAGTTTCATATTTGTCCATGAAGTATCGAGATTATTAGCTACTAAAGGATTCAATTTATCGCCAGCTGAAAAGAAACAGGGTATAGCTACGTAACAGTTAAATCTGCTGGCGGCTGTACATGGGTAAATAACAATCTTTGTCTACAATTATGTGAACAATTATGAAACCCTGACGAAGGATACTGACAACTACATACCAATCCTCCCCAGAAATGTACCACTCATTCTCTCTCTCGCTCTCTCTTTCTCTCTCTTTGTGTGTGTCTCTCTCTCTCTCTCTCTCTCTCTCTCTTGCAGAAATTCAGAGTTACTCAGATCATCCTACAAGCAAACGGCCTCTTCTTGGCGGATACTATTTTTAACCAGTCACCAAATTATTTATGGCCAAAGTTCATTGATTGGGAAAACATCTTCACCATAAGGCATAACTAGGCTATCTTGATATTGTAATGCTTAGTGTGCGGAATTTCGGTGTGAGTATCCTAGGTTCGAGTCCTTGGAGTACAGCATGTATTCATTACTTTCATTGATTTCATTAGGTTTATTTGTAATTTAATTGGTGGGTTGGTGAAAACGATATGAAATTATTCTTGAATATGTGGCAGGGTTTGCTTCCCTCATATCGAACCAAAACTATAGTGGCAGGGTTTGCTTCCCTCATATCGAACCAAAACTATAGTGGCAGGGTTTGCTTCCCTCATATCGAACCAAAATATGTGGCAGGGTTTGCTTCCCTCATATCGAACCAAAATATGTGGCAGGGTTTGCTTCCCTCATATCGAACCAAAATATGTGGCAGGGTTTGCTTCCCTCATATCGAACCAAAATATGTGGCAGGGTTTGCTTCCCTCATATCGAACCATAATATGTGGCAGGGTTTGCTTCCCTCATATATGTGGCAGGGTTTGCTTCCCTCATATATGTGGCAGGGTTTGCTTCCCTCATATATGTGGCAGGGTTTGCTTCCCTCATATATGTGGCAGGGTTTGCTTCCCTCATATATGTGGCAGGGTTTGCTTCCCTCATATATGTGGCAGGGTTTGCTTCCCTCATATATGTGGCAGGGTTTGCTTCCCTCATATCGAACCAAAATATGTGGCAGGGTTTGCTTCCCTCATATCGAACCAAAATATGTGGCAGGGTTTGCTTCCCTCATATCGAACCAAAATATGTGGCAGGGTTTGCTTCCCTCATATCGAACCATAATATGTGGCAGGGTTTGCTTCCCTCATATATGTGGCAGGGTTTGCTTCCCTCATATATGTGGCAGGGTTTGCTTCCCTCATATATGTGGCAGGGTTTGCTTCCCTCATATCGAACCAAAATATGTGGCAGGGTTTGCTTCCCTCATATCGAACCAAAATATGTGGCAGGGTTTGCTTCCCTCATATCGAACCATAATATGTGGCAGGGTTTGCTTCCCTCATATATGTGGCAGGGTTTGCTTCCCTCATATATGTGCAGGGTTGCTTCCCTCATATATGTGGCAGGGTTTGCTTCCCTCATATATGTGGCAGGGTTTGCTTCCCTCATATATGTGGCAGGGTTTGCTTCCCTCATATATGTGGCAGGGTTTGCTTCCCTCATATATGTGGCAGGGTTTGCTTCCCTCATATATGTGGCAGGGTTTGCTTCCCTCATATCGAACCAAAATATGTGGCAGGGTTTGCTTCCCTCATATCGAACCAACACTATAGTGGCATAAGTGTTGATTTATGGAATAGAATGTTATTCCACCCAATTTCTTTAAGTTAAGAATACTATTTATTTGTACTTATATTTGTCCTTAATATTGAGGAAGATGGCTGTTAGGGCATCAAACTTACTTTTGAGTTTTATGATTGAATCTTTAGTTGATATGATTTAGTTTATTATAGCATATGATTTAGTTGATATGATTTAGTTTATTATAGCATATGATTTATCCATTGGCTACCCGTGGACTAACTTTCACATTTACTATTATGCAGTATTATTTTCTCAAGTACCTACTGTACTTATTAAATTTTTGATAATGTCATACCGTATATATTATGAAAATATTAAGCTCCTCGATGGTCTAGTGGTTAAGGTGTTGGAGTGCTGCATTACTGGCCTGGGTTCGAGCCCTGGCTGGGTCATGTCACAACAATGTTAAATTTAATTGTGTGTTTGGTGTATTTAAATAAAAATATGATATAAAGCATTGTCATTAGCTTGCATGATATACGTGAACATTTGTACCAGACAGATCAAATTGTTGTAGATAGAAACTATGTCCATTAAATAAGAATAACCATATAGATCATAGTGAATGTAGTCAACTTAGGTATTATTATTATTATATATATTATCATAAGTAATGATAAAGATAATTAGGAAGTTTTCTGATCAAAAGATAAATGTTTTAAAAGCACTATTCAATTGCGAGCTACATCTAGTGATTTTGTTTTTACCTGAATGTAAAAGAATACGATAGTAGAGCTAAATGTATTCTAATGTCTGTTATTAAATATAAATACAAGTCTATCTTTAAAGGTTTCTGTCTAGTAAATTACACACATGATTTTGGTTAAGGGGAGGCAGACCGTTTTTCTGGACCTCCTTCTCCCTTATGTTTAGCGCCATTTTTTTTAGATTATAAGACATTCGGCCCATTAGTTCGGCGATTTTAACACCTTTCGCCCCATTTCGTTGTCAATTTTAAGACCTTTCGTCTTATTTCCTGGCGAGCGATAGCGAGCCTGAAATTATAAGAGGAACCGGCCCTCGGCCGGGACATTTTTCTACCGAAAAATTAACAAATTTATCTTGAAGGGGATCTAGGGGGGGGGGGGGGGGTTCTAAGCTTGATGGAGGTCTAGCGAAAAAACTAAGGAATATATGAATTAATAGACAAAAAAAAAAACAATAAAAAAACGGTCCGTCTCCCCTTAACCTGTCGGTATGCCATTGAGTGTAAGTAATATGTTGTGTTGGTAGCCCTGGGAGATGACAGATAGGTGACGTTGGTAGCCCTGAGTTAGTAGGTGGGGACGGAGAGAAATGTCACCGAGTAGGGGGGAACAGAGAGAGAGAGAGAGAGAGAGAGAGAGAGAGAGAGAGAGAGAGAGAGAGAGAGAGAGAGAGTACAAAGGAGTACAAAGGAAATCAAGCAACAACAGGTCTAGTGACCCTTCAAGGTTGCTTGTCCTCCAAAACACTGAGGATCAAGTGTCCAAACAGTGGTTTAGAGTGGGTAAGGGAACATTGGAAAGGGAACTACTGCCCTGCCACTAACGTGGCAGGACTAGGAAGTTAGTAGGGGACATATGGGTTAGTAACTGAGGGGAGGATAAAGTTATTCATTTACAAACGCAGTCAGTCGCGGGTTTGATGCGAGATATTTGTCTAGGCGGAATTTAAATGAATCAACGGTGCTGCAGTCTATAACGTCTCGGGGAAGCCCATTCCACAAGTTGACAACTCGATTGAAGAAGAAATTCTTAGATTCGTGCGAGTTAAAAGATTTACCAATAATTTTGCAACCGTTTCCCCGCGTGTAATTAGATTGGTCGATAGTGAAGTACTTACTACAGTTCATATTGTCGATGCCTTTGATGATTTTGAACACTTGAATTAAGTCGCCTCTTAATCTGCGCTGGGTTAAAGGAAATAGATTTAATTCTCTAAGACGCTCTTCGTATGGTTTGTTCTTTAGGCTAGGTATCATTTTGGTAACTCTACGTTGAACTCGTTCTAGCTTGTTTATATCTTTTTGGTAATAAGGGCACCAGGATTGAACGCAGTATTCCAGAAGAGGGCGGACTAAGGAATTGTAAAGGGTTAGGATAACTTCTTTGGATTTATGCTCAAATGACCTGCCTATAAAGCCAATTATTTTGTTTGCCTTCTTAACAACTTCTGAACATTGTTGACTCGGTTTTAGGTTACTCGATATTGTTACTCCCAGATCAGTTTCTCTGTTTACATTCTTAAGCTGAGTGCCATTCATCGAATAGTTTGCTTTCTCATTTAGGTATCCGACATGTAGTACTTTACATTTATCCGCATTGAAACTCATTTGCCAAATTTGGGCCCAACATGACAATTTATCTAGATTGTGTTGCATATCGTCAACTTGTTCTTTTGAGAGTACGCTATTTGCAATTTTTGTATCGTCAGCAAATTTTGAGATTGTGCAGGTGAGACCCTCATCTATGTCGTTGATGTAAATTAGAAAGAGAATTGGTCCTAGTACCGATCCCTGGGGTACCCCGCTACTTACATTGGTCCATTTAGATGCCTTACCGTTTATGACTACCCTTTGCTTTCTGTTGCTGAGCCAATTTTCTATCCATTTCAACACACCGTCTTGTATTCCATGCGCTTTTAGTTTTAGCAGTAAACGTTTGTGGGGAACTTTGTCAAAGGCCTTTTGAAAATCAAGGTATATAATATCTACAGCTTTACTCTCATCGTAGAGGTTGAGGATATCGTGGAAGAAGTCTAAGAGGTTTGTTAAACAGGAACGTTTTTTACGAAAGCCGTGTTGAGTATCTTTAAGTATGTTATTTTCCTCTAAGTGATTTACGAGTCTGTCTCGTATGACCGTTTCTAGCATTTTACATACAACTGAGGTTAAGCTAATTGGACGATAGTTACTGGGTAGGGATTTGCTGCCTTTTTTGAATATCGGTGTTACGTTGGCTAGCTTCCACTGATCAGGCATAGTTCCAGACTGCAAGGATTTATTGAATAGTAATGTCAGTGGTTTGGAGAGCTCATTCTTAGCTTCCTTTAGAACTCTAGGCGAGATTGTATCAGGTCCTGGCGTTTTATTTACCTTGAGTTTATCTAAACAATTCAATACTTCTCTCTCTGTAACGGTGATATTGCTTAGAACATCTGAATTATCAATCTGAATCGGCGATGGTGTAGGGATATCACTGAGGTCTTCTGTTGTAAAAACTGATGCAAAGAAGGTATTGAGGGCATTACTCATTTGTACTTCGTCTTTGGTGTATTCTCCTTTTTCATCGACTAACGGTCCAACAGTTGAAGTAACTACTTTTTTCTTTCTGATATAACTATAGAATTCTTTCGGGTTTGTTTTACTTTGATTCGCAATATGTAACTCTAAGGTCTTTTTACTTTGCTTAATTAACTTTTTGGCTTTGCGTCGTAGCTCTACAAATTTCACCCGTTCTTCGTCATTTTGTGAGGATTTTAATCTATCATTAGCAAATTTTTTAGCAAGCAGGCAGTTTGAAATATCTTTATTCCACCATTTGGGCTTATTATTATGGCCTGGACGCCGTATTTTCGATGGTATGCAGTCTTGCACTGCTTTTAGGTAAGTGGTTTCGAATAACTTCCAAGATGTATTTATGTCGTTATTGTTAATTAAAAAGCTCCAGTCAGTTTCTTTAAACATAGCTCTAAGTTTATGGAAGTTTGCTTTCTTGAAGTTAGGGACTTTTTCGATGCTACTATTTGGTTCGTTACTAGTAAACATTAAAGTGAAAGTTATCGTACGATGGTCGCTGTTACTGAATTCATCACCAACATTCAAATTCTCTATCAATTCTTCTTTTGTTGCAAGTACAATGTCAAGAACGTTATTACCACGGGTCGGCATTCGAACAAATTGATAAAGCGAACTCTCTTGCAAGTTCGTATACAAGTCATGTCCGGAGTGTGAAGTAAGAGTATCGCCCCACTTGGTCACAGGTAAATTAAAGTCGCCAAAAATTACGGTATCTTGTGAGTTACTTACATCTGCAATTTGTTCGTAAATTTCTCGGTCAGTTTGCACTGATTGAGCTGGAGGTCTGTATATTAACGCAAGTATTATTTTGGTACCTTTATTATTCTTTATTAGCACAAAAGATGTGTCGACGTTCACAATTTGAGGTTTTGACACGAGGGTCGGGTTAAGACTTTCTTTGATATAAAATAAAACGCCACCTCCATTTTTATTTATTCGGCTGTTCTCAAACATTACATAACCGGGAAGTGAATACTCTGCTAAAAAGTCTCTATCTTGTGTATTGAGCCAAGATTCTGTTATGCCAATCACATCATAATTTTCTGTAAACACTAGTTCCTCTAAATAGAGAGAGAGAGAGAGAGAGAGAGAGAGAGAGAGAGAGAGAGAGAGAGAGAGAGAGAGAGAGAGAGAGAGAGAGAGAGAGAGAGAGAGAGAGAGAGAGAGAGAGAGAGAGAGAGAGAACTATTAAGTAACACCCCTTTCTTAACATTAATCATCAATTACAAACCCCAATGCACTTGAATAAACTAATGAAACCATATGGTCCTCCCGGGATTCGAACAGTTTACAAGAAATATTTAGTATCTCAAAGACCACCCGGCCAATTCTAGGAAGACAAGATCTACCTGTAGATAAATTTATAATAATGTGATTATAAATTGCAGCACCACATCCGTAACCAATCTATTTTCAAGCTTCCATTGATTTTGTTGCAGATAGCGCAGATTTCAAATGTGCAATTGATCACTTGCGAGTTTCAGGCTATAAGGAAGTTGGAGCCATAAACCTTGATATGAAACAGAAATAATGTAGGTCTCTGATGGATAAAAGGTATGTTGAATTGGGTTTTATGTATTTATGAATGTACTCCGACTGTATTTTAGCTGGTAATTCTGCTAAATATCGATGTCTACAGCTCCAACTTCCTTATAGAACGAAACTCGCAAGTGGTCAATTGTGATCATGAGTGCTATACCCTGTTTCAAGTAAGTGGGCCAAACCTCTTAAACATTAACCTCTATAACTCACAAACGAACACAGCAATTGAGCTAATATGTTTAATATTTGGGAGTGGTCAGTCAGGGTATAGGTGTGGGGATTTACAGCCCATTTGCTCTAGCCCTTCTTGAGTTACAGAGGTTAGGGTTCACGATAGCTGGACTACCTATTTGGAACAGGGTATAGTATTAAGGGGAGGTTTCTAGTTTGTTCCCTAGACCTCTATCAAGCTTATAATTACACTTTCTAGACCGTTCAAGAAAAATGTTTACATTTTTCGGTAGAAAAATGTCCCGGCCGAAGGCCGGTTCCTCATAAATTATAGGCTCGCCAGGAAAAAATCGACTACTAGATAGCACGAAAGGTCTTAAAATTGACAGAAATGGGGCGATAGTTCTTAAAATAACCAAACTAATGGAGCAAACATCTTAAAATATCAAAAGCAATGTGGCTAAACATGAGGGAGAAAGGAGTCAAGAAAATAATCCCTCAAGTGGAAATCTCCCCTTAAATCTCTTCAACTGTAATTCCAGTCCTGTTTTCAAATTGTATTCATATTGCTTATAATCTGAATGTAAGGTAAGCATCACCAATATTTATGATTGTGGTACGGTCGCGCTAATTAGTCATGTCCCAGCTGTCATTACGTTTGGCTTTCTCTGTGCTGTATCCATGTCTGTCAGATGTTGAATAGGGTGGGTAAGTGTAGAAACATGTTTGTATATTTCACTCGATATGATGAAATGAAGCTTAGATATTGCTGTTACCAATTATTGATCAAAACATACTTGGTGCCGAGACATCACTTATTAACGCGATTGTATCACGGTATAAATTATTCATCGTGCTGCCCACTCCACACTGTTTCTAAGATTGGAGGGAATGGCGGATAGCTTGGGGTATCGGGAGTTAGGGAGAGGTGGTAGCTGTTTGTTAAGTTAGGATAGGTTAGGTTTGGTTAAGGGGGGGTCACCTGCTTTCTTTCTCTTTCTCTCCTTTTCTCTCTTTCATTGGTTTGTATCCATTCGACCCCATTCTGTTTTAAGACGTTTATCCCCATCCAGGTGTCGATTTCTTCCTGGCAAGCGATAGCGAGCCAGCATTGTATGGAAAAATGCGGCTTCGCCGGAGACGTACAAATTTAGTTTGTTGTCAAAACAAAAATATATATATGCTGGCTGGCTACCGCTCGCCAGGAAAATATTGACACCTGGATGGGGGTAAAAGTCTTAAAACAGTAGGCTGAATGGGGCCTAATGGATACAAGCCAAAGAGAGAGGGAGATAAAGAGAACAAAAGCGAGGTGGGCCCCCTTAAGATAGGTTGAGTTATGCTAGGTTAGGTTAAAAGTCTGGATTATGTCTTGTATCCCTCCCCAAAACCTATCTCCCATGATTGGTGGAGTGGTAATACTGGTCTGTTGAATGAGTTCCAATCTTCACATTCATACGCATTGGCAGTATAACTAATAACCTATCTAGTGGCACCAAAGTCGTCAGTATTGGTGAAGCAGAGCTATAATTCACATGTACCCATATTGAATCCAAGTATCTGTTTACATGCTACGTTATCATATCCAATTATATATATTCATAGTTCGGTTATTTCGTTTCGTAGCCTCTTGAGTGTCCAACGAAAGAATATCTTGAGCTCTCAAATTATTATAGTAGCTTTATCTACAAATCCGCGGTAGAAGTATCGTTGCTAGAAAAAGATAGAAAGAGTGAGTATGTGTGGGGGTGGGTGTCAGTGAGAGAGAGAGAGAGAGAGAGAGAGAGAGAGAGATGTAATACAATGATTGAGGAACATTAGAAAAGGAGAAGACAATATGTGCTAAACAGGAAAGCGAAGATAGGGTGAGAGACAAAGTAGCAACAACAAAGTAGTCTTCATTATATATATAGATGGACAGAAGACTTTTTATTACGATGAAAAGGTCTCTACTGGGAAGAATAATTATGAAACACAGAGGGAGGGGAGGCGTGGAATGGAAGAGACAGTATATATATATATACAGTATATATATATATACAGTATATATATATATATATATATATATATATATATATATATATATATATATATATATATATATATGTGTGTGTGTGTCTGTGTGTGTGTGTGTGTCTGTGTCTGTGTGCAATATACGCTGAAGAAAAATAAATTAAGTGGTTTCTACAGTAGCAGGAAAGCTAAATCATTATCCTGGGTTATTTAACAAAGCAAAGGGAGTATGACAATAATGAACAGCAAGCATATACGAAATGGAAAGCACATCAAAACAATGATCAGATGCAAATGCATGGGAAAGGTAACTAAGTCTGAAGTCCTAGCTTAACTAACTAACTATCTGAAATATGAACACGGAGAACGTCGTAGTAGGAAAAGAATTATAGGGCAAAAAGAGGATGAAAATAAATAAAGCAGACGAAAACAATCATGAATAGAGAGGAGGAGGAAGAGGGTTTAGAGAAAACAAAATGTGAGAAAAGGTTTAGGAGGAAGAGAAGTAAGAGTAAGAAAGGGAGACAGTAGATCGTATAAATAATAACATTCGTAAACAAATGAACTAGTAGGAGACTAAGCGTAATACGAAAAGGAAATTGGGAACACAAAATAAGGAAAACGAGGACAAGAAGAAACGTAGGGAGGATTATGACGAACACGGAAGAAATATAGCAACACAGAAGGGACATTTGAAAGTAGAAGTAAGAAAAAGATGATACGTGGTGCGAAAGAGAGATGAGGAGAAAGAAGAAAAAGATGATACGTGGTGCGAAAGAGAGATGAGGAGAAAGAACAAAAAGAAATTGAACGAAGAAAGAGGAAGTAATTTGATGAAAGAATGAATCTGAGAAAATATAAGCTACGTATATAAGGATGAGACGAAGAAAGATGGAGGTGAGGCATACAATCAGAAGGAATAGGAAGATAGAAAGAGAGAGAGAGAGAAGACAAGCTGCTAAGTGTGAGATATGGAAGAGTGGACGGATCAGAAAGAAGAATGGAAAATGAAGTAAGATAATATCGCACCAATATAATGTTGGTAATAGGAAGTATATAGGGGAGTAAAGATAATGTAGATAGGGGAGTAAAGATAATGTTGGTAATAGGAAGTAGATAGGGGAGTAAAGATAATGTTGGTAATAGGAAGTAGATAGGGGAGTAAAGATAATGTTGGTAATAGGAAGTAGATAGGGGAGTAAAGATAATGTTGGTAATAGGAAGTTAGATAGGGGAGTAAAGATAATGTTGGTAATAGGAAGTAGATAGGGGAGTAAAGATAATGTTGGTAATAGGAAGTAGATAGGGGAGTAAAGATAATGTTGGTAATAGGAAGTAGATAGGGGAGTAAATATAATGTTGGTAATAGGAAGTAGATAGGGGAGTAAAGATAATGTTGGTAATAGGAAGTAGATAGGGGAGTAAAGATAATGTTGGTAATAGGAAGTAGATAGGGGAGTAAAGATAATGTTGGTAATAGGAAGTAGATAGGGGAGTAAATATAATGTTGGTAATAGGAAGTAGATAGGGGAGTAAAGATAATGTTGGTAATAGGAAGTAGATAGGGGAGGAAAGATAATGTTGGTAATAGGAAGTAGATAGGGGAGTAAAGATAATGTTGGTAATAGGAAGTAGATAGGGGAGTAAAGACAATGTTGGTAATAGGAAGTAGATAGGGGAGTAAAGATAATGTTGGTAATAGGAAGTAGATAGGGGAGTAAAGATAATGTGGAGAAATGCGATGGTGATAGAAGTGAGAAAGAGACATTCAAATTATATATATTATATAATGTATATAGTATATATATAATATATATATACAGTATTATGTATGTATGTATGTATGTGAGAGAGAGAGTTACATATTCATACACAAACAACACATAATTTGCAGTCCTTACTAGGCGACACAACCTTAAATATATAATAGTAGTTGCTGCTGAGATGAAGACAAGGAGAGAGAGAGAGAGTGAGAGTGAGAGTGAGAGTGAGGGGATAGAGAAGATAGAAGTAACTATATAAGGAAGAGCCGTAGCGGGAGGGAGGGGCACACCGTACTTCCTGCCCTCTAAATAATTGGGCCATGAAGGAGTTTTTCCCACGTATATTAGTCGAGGAGGGAGGGGGGGGGGGGGGGGGCGCCCTGTGGTGAAGAGAGATGGAGGCAGGGGAAACTCAAGATGGTTGGAGAAAGATGGGAGTAATTGCCAGATAGATAGTACTTAAAGGTATTGGTGGAGAGATGGATAGATGAATAGATAGAGATAATTGTTGTAAAGTTATACGTAATTATATTACTTATATATCTGCGTAATATTTAAAAACTCTATTACAGAATTTAACTAACAAAATTATATTACATATTCTTAAGTAGCTACCTTATCACTTATCATACGTTGTTGTGTGTACATACATACATACATACATACATACATACATACATACATACATACATACATATATAGATCAAAGCAAAACCAAACACACAGAAAAACACATACATTGACAGAACACGTTTTCTGTCAATGTATGTGTTTTTCTATGTGTTTGATTTTGCTTTGATTTATTACTTCACGTAACATATAGATACTTAGATAAATGTATAGATATGGAAAGAGGTACACGAGTATTGATTGAGAGAAAGATATACTGTAGATAGACAGCAAATGTGGTATTCAATGTAAGTGATGAGTGAGGTAGGATTGACGATATGCTTCAAATTATATATATATATATATATATATATATATATATATATATATATATATATATATATATATATATATATATATAGAGAGAGAGAGAGGAGAGAGGAGAGAGGAGAGAGAGAGAGAGAGAGAGAGAGAGAGAGAGAGAGAGAGAGAGAGAGAGAGAGAGAGAGAGAGAGAGAGAGAGAGAGAGAGAGAGAGAGAGAGAGAGAGAGAGAGAGAAGGAAGGAGGAGGAGGAGGAGGTAGAGTAAAGGAATGTGTAGCACTGAACCATGGGAAGTGGAAGAAGAATAATAGCGATATGCTTTATAATATTGGGATGGTTGTTACTTTTCCCACGGCCTACATACGGACGTATACCCAGTACACTCATATTTGTAAACACTTATTTTACTTCTCTGGGCTATTAATAGACGAAATAACTTGACATATGACGTTACCTTTAGATACAGGAGAGCCGTGTATGTTCTGTAAACAACACTCATTCCCACAATATTGGTTTGGTATCAGGCGCTGAGAAGGGTCAAAGATAAGAACACAAGCGATATTCTCACCACATTGGTGATGGGCTGGTCTATCAGAGTGAGAACTGAGCGATCTCTGCCATACCCATAGCTTACTCTGACTGTTCCTTTTACTTATATATTTTCTAGATCTCGAGTGACGGCGTCTCTTCTGTGGATTGACCTCCCAATCTACCAAGATTGGAAGCCAAAGCGTCACATTTTTCCCTTGCCTCTCAACTTTCTCTTCATAATTGCTGAGGGGCACAGGGCCCTGGGTGGGGCTTTGGTTTCCCGGGCGTTTCCGCACCCTCCTCAGCTCCCTGCCATGGAGTGGCTTCGGTCACCCAGGCTTTATTGTGGTCGGCAGGGAGGGTTCTGTGGGGGCGCTCGGTTATGGCCTTGGCCGTGCTCGGGGCCTTGGGGCTGTTCGGCCAGGCAGCTTGGGGAACAACAACAACAACAACAACCATCACCACACTCAAACTATTCGCCCTGATGAAATGAATATGTACTGTATATACATTTTGTTATCTTATAAACACTTTCTGTTATCAATTTCCTTCACAAATAATGACTCATGTTATCACACTTCGATCAAGGAGGAGTAGGCAACACCCTTCCTCGATATCGAACCATTTCAGTATTTTGGAGCGATGTTACATATTAGTCTAGCTATTATTAAGCGAAATTATATACAGCGGATTAGGAAGGCACTGTGGAAATATAAGAGGTCAGAATTACCTCAGTCAACCCTCAGACACCCACACCACCTTCCTATACTGAATAAAATCGTCTATTGATAGCCAGGATAACATTAAGAATGGCGTGATCGTATGTTAATAAGGTTAATAACCCGATCAATACTCCTACTCTTTGTGAAGGGTTACTTTGGTAAAAAAAAAAAAAAAAAACACACGTCGATTCAGGTCGGTTATCGCTCATTTTTAAGTTGTTCCAGTTAACATAAGAGGGTGATATTTCCTTATCATGAATTATAGGTTTGTTTAGGACGTTCTTGAGAGGCGTGTTTTGTAAGTCTGCGTAAACCCGTTCCCATGTTATATCAGTGGTAGATCTTGTGTCCTGATTTATTGAATGTAACCCGCACAGCACCGGTGACGTCTCTTTTAGTTTATTTCAGCTTCACTTAGACGATTTTACGATGCTTAGGAAAGATATATGGTAGCTAAAAGGATCAATTGGTATAGTTTGTAGCCTTTTAATTGATAGACGTCCTTCCTAAGCTGAATAATTTTGTTCAAAAGGTTACCAAAAATGTGTCAAAAAGTTACAGTCACCTGTAATGAATTGGATAAATGTATATACCACTCTCAGGTGTATATACCACTCTCAGGTGTATATACCACTCTCAGGTGTATATACCACTCTCAGGTGTATATACCACTCTCAGGTGTATATACCACTCTCAGGTGTTTGAAGATTAAATTACGTTCCGATTTATTTTATGTATCCCTGAAATATGGTGATGGTCTTATTCATTTATGTTATGTATCCCTGAAATATGGTGATGGTCTTATTCATTTCAATCTGGATTTAACTATACGACTTTTTTCCAACTTAGAAATGACTAGGAATCGAAGGGAGTACAGTCTCAATTAAGGGGAGAATTTGGTTTCATTGTCGTATGTATTTCCTTCGTAACCTCCATCAAGCTTAGACAAAATACTCCTAAGATCCCCCTTCGAGATAAATTTGTGCATTTTTCGGTAAAAAAAAAAATGCCCGGGCAGAAGACCGATTCTTCCTTTAATGCAGGCTCGCTATCGATCGTTCGCCAGGTAAAAAAATCGACACCTAAATGGCATGGAAGACAAATAAATGGGGCGAAACGTCTTAAAATCGCCAAGCTAATGGGGCCAACATCTTAAAATCTCAAAACTAATGGGGCTAAGCATGAGGGAGAAGGGGGTCTAGAACAACAAATGCCTCCCTTAATACTGCCTAGTGGAAGAGATAGGGGGAATGGGAAAGGGAGAGAGAGAGGGAGATCTAATTATTAACCCTTTCAAAATCTGATTGCGTATTTCTTTCCTGTTTTGTGGCTATTAATAGAGGATTGTATTCAGATTAGGAAGGGTATAGGGAGGTCAGAGGGTTAATTGAGATATAACTTCCCTTGTTTATCCCCACAGATCCTTCCTAAGCTGTATACAATGGTCTAACAATAGCTAGACAACAGCAAAGAAATACGTCATCATCGGAGCTTCTAAGGGTTGATTGCAAAGGAGCTATTTTCTCCGTGATCCATTACAGAAATACCCAAGGAAACTGAAGAGATCCTTATAAACTAACAGAGATCGGCCAACCTCCGCCATCTTGGTGCCACGGGTGATTTGTTTTTGTTTTGTTTTCATGTTAAACTCAAATATCTACATACCCTTAACAAACATGAGGGAATAGTGGTACAGGGTAAATAGTGGTACAGGGTAAATAGTGGTACAGGGTAAATAGTGGTACAGGGTAAATAGTGGTACAGGGTAAATAGTTTGATCTATAGATGTGCATTCTACAGGATCAAGAATATTATTTAACCCTGTTGTTTTATAATTAAGGCACCAATATGGCGTCAACAGAACAAGATGGCCGCTCTCTCTTACGTCAGGACCCCTATGAACCAGGAACTGAGGCTCTTGATTTACAGGGATCCAGATTCAATTACCATGATATTATAGTCAAATTAAAACACTGTGAAGAAACTAATTGAATTATTGTAGGGGTAAGTGGATATGAGAGAGAGAGAGAGAGAGAGAGAGAGAGAGAGAGAGAGAGAGAGAGAGAGAGAGAGAGAGAGAGAGAGTATCATGCTATTATTATCTTAGACGTACACTCGCGCACATGTCAACAGTCCTATAAACATACACAGTCTTATATGAGCACACACACATACATTGGCATATAGGTGAATTTACATGCACATAGGCTTATCCTCATACTGCACACACACACACACACACACACAAATACACGCACACCCACGTACACACATATACATACACGCACACCCACACACCCATGTACACACACACACACATACACAGACATATTTACCTTGTCATAAGTGTTTGTCACCTTGGCATGTCAACCCCCCCACCCCTCCTCTTGACTTCACTTCCTCTCTCTCTCTCTCTCTCTCTCTCTCTCTCTCTCTCTCTCTCTCTCTCTCTCTCTCTCGCTCTCTCTCTCTCTCTCTCTCTCTCTCTCTCTCTCTGTAATATATTGACATAATTATTTATATATTTACTATTTCATATATCATCTCGGTATATACAGTATATATTTGTATTATCTTACCTGTCATACTTGCTTTCGCCTTTTTTTATTTTGTTTTGCTCAGTCCCTCTCTACTTCAAAAAATTTCCTTTGATAACCTCAGTAGTCTTATGTTATGTCTCTATCACTTGTTTCCATCCCTATCTATTTGCATTGATATCTTTTAATTAGTTTGTCTTCTGTATGTCATTATCTTCATGCCTTTCTATCTTTCATTAATTCCATTATCTTTTCCCTTCACCATGTCTCTCCTTCTTTTAGTTTCTTTAGTTATTATTTTTGTGTCCACGATTTGTTATTGGTTCTTTTGCGTTTATCTTATGTCGTCCCAGTTTTGGTTTGTTAATTTGCAAGATTTTACATTATAATTATCACATTATGTTATCTTATTATATATCTTACCTATTCCTACCTATAATGTTTGCTTTGTTTTTAATTACTGAATCATGACGTAACATAATTACAAATGAGACAAATATTTACCGGGTATCTGTCGACGTCATCCAAAACTCTTAGGTAATCTTGTAGGTAGACCAGAACCCTTGCTATCATGAGTCAGAGGTAGTGTGTGCCTCACTTGAACCTATACTTACCTTTCTATCTTCCTCCATTACCTCATATTTCCTGCCTGTCTTCCTCCCTTACCTCATCTTTCCTGTCTTACCTGTCTATCTTCTTCCCTTACCTCATATTTCCTGTCTAATATCCTCCCTTACCTCATATTTCCTGTCTTACCTGTCTTTATTCCTCCCTTACCTCATCTTTCCTGTATTACCTGTCTATCTTCCTCCCTTACCTCATCTTACCTGTCTTACCTGTCTATATTCCTCCTTTGCCTCATCTTTCCTGTCCTACCTGTCTAACCTCATTTTCCTGTCTTACCTGTTTATCTTCCTCCCTTACCTCATATTTCCTGTCTGTCTGCCCCCCTTTTCTCATCTTTCCTGTCTTATTTTAGTCTGCCTTTCTATCTCCCCTCATTATTCCTGTCTTACCTGTCTAACTTCTTCCCTTACTTCATTTTCCTGTCTGACTGCCTATCTTCCTCCATTACCTCATCTTTCCTGTCTTACTTGTCTATCTTCCTCCCTTACCTCATCTTCCTGTCTAACTTCCTCCCCTACCTCATATTTCCTGTCTTACCTGTCTATCTTCCTCACCTACCTCATCATTCCTGTCTTACCTGTCTAACATGTTCACTCACCCTTTCCTCCCTATCCCTTCCAATTAGATATCTCACCCATCTTTCCTTCTTCTCATTCCTTTCCCTAACCTAATTAATCCATTTCACCTTCCCTCTCCTCCTCTCCTCTTCCCATTCGCCTCCCCCTCCCTCCCCTCCCCTTCTCATTCGCCTCTCCTTTCCTCCCCTTCCCATTCGCCTCCCCTTCCCACCTTCCCTCCCCTCCCCTCTCTTTCCCTTTCCTTCCCTCCCTAGTTAGACCCCTCCCCTCCTTCCCTCGCTTCCCTACCAACCTCCCCTCCCTCCTTTCTTCTCCCCATGTCTACCTCCCCCTAGTCCCCTCCTCCCCCTCCCCTTCCCTTCCTTTCCTCTCCTACCAACCTCTCTCCCCCTCCTCTCCTCTCATCATAACTACCTCCCCCTCTCCCCCTTCCCTTTTCTCATCCGCCCCTCCCCTCCCCTCCCCTCTTCCCCTCCCCTCTCATACTTCAAAAGAGGTTAATGTATCTGGCAAAAACCCGGAGCACTTGGCTCTCAGAGTAGTGGCACTGGTCTGGCTCTGGCTCTCTCTCTCTCTCTCTCTCTCTCTCTCTCTCTCTCTCTCTCTCTCTCTCTCTCTCTCTCTCTCTCATACTTTGTCACGTTTCTTCCTCCTTTTCTTTCCATTTGTTATTTCTTCTTCTTCTTTCCTACTCAACTCTTCGTTTCTTTTCCCCATACTCTCTTCCCCATTTGTCTCTTTCTTTCTTCGTCAAATGTATGTCTCTTCTCCTTTGTATCAATATATTTAATAACGTGTGTATGTATTTTATTATTTATTTATTTGATTGTGGCCTTTGATTCATGTATACTTCTTTCTCTCTCTTTATCCCTTTCCCATTCACCTTTCTCTTCCCGTTCTGTCCTCCTCTTTCTCCATCCTACTTTTCTCTATCTATCCCATTCCCTCCCCCCCCCCCCTTTCTCTCCCACATTCCCTCCCCCCCCCCTCTTTCTCTCCCACATCCCCTCCCTTTCAGCCCTATTGCCCTACTTCCCTTCGCCTCCCAGCTCCCCCTTTCCTCCCCCTCCCACTAGTTCCTCTCTCGCACACTCTTCCCCCTCCCCTCCCTTTCACCCCTATTCCCCTACTCCCCTTCGCCTCCCTTCCTCCCCCTCCCACTAGTTCCTCTCTCGCACACTCTTCCCCCTTCCTTTACTTTTTGTCCCCCCGTTCCTACTTGCCTCTTCCTGCCCCCTTCCCTTTGATCTTAAGAGCAGGGGTAGATGAGAAGTTGACATACAGGTGGAGAGAGAGAAAGAGAGAGAGGGGGGTGTATTAAGGGGGTAGTGCTCTGTTTTTCTGGACCCCCTTCTCCCTCATGCTTAGCATATTACTTTGTACTTTTTACCCTCTCTGGGCTTAACACTAATAAGGCGTACGGTCCGGACGGTGTTCCTCCTGTTGTTCTCAAAAACTGTGCTTCCGTGCTGACTCCCTGCCTAGGCAAACTCTTTCGTCTCTGTCTATCCTCTAACGTCTTCCCTTCATGCTGGAAGTTTGCTCACATTCAACCTGTCCCAAAGAAGGGTGACCGCTCTCAACCCTCCAACTATCGTCCAATTGCTCTCATCTCTTGTCTTTCTAAAGTTTTTGAAACTATTCTTGCTTCCAAATTTCTTAAGCATTTCTATTCTCATAATCTGCTCTCAGATCGCCAGTATGGCTTCCTTAAGGGTCGCTCTACTGGTGATCTTCTTTCATATCTTACTAACTCTTGGTCATCCTCCTTTCGGGACTTCGGTGAGACTTTTTCTATTGCACTAGACATATCGAAAGCCTTCGATAGTCTGGCATAAATCTTGAATTTCTAAACTACCCTCCTTCGGTTTCTATCCCTCCATTTGTGCCTTTGTCTCTAATTTCCTTTCCGGCCGTTCCATAGCCGCGGATGTGGACGGCCATTGTTCACTTCCTCACCCTATAAACTCCGGTGTTCCTCAGGGCTCTGTCCTATCTCCTATTCTCTTTCTAATTTTTATAAATGATCTCCTTAACTGTACCTTAATTCCCATCCATTCATACGCAGACTACTCAACCTTACACTACTCCATTAGTTTTTCAGAACGCCCCAGCCAGCAATCCCTCAACGACAAACGTAATGAAGCCATAGAACTCTTAAATTCTGATCTAAATACTATTTCCAATTGGGGCAGAGAAAACCTTGTTAACTTTAATGCTTCCAAAACCCAATTTCTCCATCTATCTACCCGTCAGAATCTCCCAGCGGACTATCCCTTATTCTTCAACAATACAAAAATCAACCCTTCATCTTCTCACAATATTTTTGGTGTCTCTTTTTCTTCTGCTCTCATTTGGAAGGACCATATTACTAGTCTTGCTAAGGCAGCCTCCCAGAAGCTGGGTGTGCTCAACCGCCTTAGGGGGTTCTTTTCCCCTGCACAGCTTCTTGCTCTGTACAGGGGCATAGTGCGCCCTTGTATTGAGTATTGTTCACATGTGTGGGGAGGTTTCTCTCACACCGCTCTCCTAGACAAAGTTGAAAGGAAGGCCTTTCGTATCATTAACTCCCGTCCACTCACCAACTCTCTGCAATATCTCTCTCTCCGCCGCAATGTTGCATCTCTCTCGCTATTCTATCGCTACTATAATAATCAGTGTTCCTCAGAGCTTTCCCAGTGCATATCACCTCCTTTACGTAGGGCACGTGGTACCCGTCTTGCAACTCAATCCCACCCCTACTCTGTGCAACTCTCCAACCCAAGAGTGAAACGTTACACTCAAACTTTCTTCTACTCAACAGCTGAGCTCTGGAACTCTCTCCCAGAATCAGTCTTTCCCTCTTCCTATGACTTAAATTGCTTCAAACTCCGTGTGTCCAGGCATTTTGGCTCAAACGTCCCTTGATTTTGGCCCTGTCACTCTTTCAACTATGGGGGAGGCACTCGCTATAGGCAGTTATGCCTTTTGCCTCCCTCAATCACATAGAAAAAAAAAAATTGAGGTTTTAAGACGTTCGTTCCGTTAGTTTGACGATTTTGAGACCTTTCGCCTCATTTATTTGTATCAATATTGAGACCTTTCGGTCCCTCCGGGACATTTTTCTACCGAAAAATGTACAAAATGATCTTGAAAGGGGGCCTAGGTGGTGTTTTCTAAGATTGATGGAGGTCTAGCGAGGAAACTCAAATAATTTAATAAATAAATGTATAGACCAAAAAACAACCACTACCCCCTTAAGAGGAGAAATATATACATAGAGAGATGGGGGGGGGGATTTGGCAGGGATGGGTAAAATGTATGATACAATAGTTAGTTAGATTGATAGATAAATAGAGTTAGATAGCGGTAGATAGATATATATATAGATACAAATATTATAGCTAGATAGATAGATAGATAGATATAGAGAGGAGGGAAGGGGGTATTTGTCTAGACTTAGCCTACAGTATATTACCGCTTCACAAAATGAGTACGGGTAAATGGGTACGGGTAAATGGGTACGGGTAAATGGGTACGGGTAAATGGGTACGGGTAAACAATACATTTGGATACATTACATTTCAGTTATGCAAACAATCTAGTGCATTAGTCATCTGATATGAATTACTTGGCCGTACACAACACGGGGCCATTCTACTTATCGCAAGGTCAGTACAAACAAGACATTGTTATCCATCTATCTAAATATCTATATATCTATCTATATATCTATCTATAAATCTATCTATATCTATCTATCTATCTATCTATATATATATATATATATATATATATATATATATATATATATATATATATATATATAAATACATAGCGAGAGAGAGAGAGAGAGAGAGAGAGAGAGAGAGAGAGAGAGAGTTAAAGGGAGGGGAAATGACTTCGATAAGTAAGTTTAATGAAGGAGAAAAGAAATGCGTTTCAAGTGATCGGATTGGTAAGATGAGATTGATAATCTAAAAATAATAGTAAGAATAAGAAGATGAAGAGAAAGAACAATACGGTCAATATTAATACATTGTTAAAGAGATATATTGTTTAGGGTACATTAAGGCGGGTCACCTGTTTTTTTGTTATCTTTCTCTCTTTCTCTGACTTGTATCCATTCGGCCCCATTCAGCCAACTGTTTTAAGACGTTTATCCCCATTCAGGTATCGATTTCATCCTGGCGAGCGATAGCGACCCAGCATTGTATGGAGAAATCCGGCTTCGCCGGAGAATTTTGTTTATTGAAAAATATACAAATTTAGCTTGCTGTCAAAACAAATGCTGGCTCGCTGAGACCTGGATGGGGGTAAACGTCTTAAAACAGTAGGCTGAATGGGGCCGAATGGATACAAGCCAAAGAGAGAGGGAGAGAACGAGAACAAAAAAGCGAGGTGGGCTCCCTTAAGCAAATTAAGAGAAAGGTATATGAAAAAATAACCATAGGAAAAAGGGCAAAGGAATGAGGTCTAAAGAAAGTGGGGAGTGAATAAGAAACTATTAAATATGGAGAGATACACAAAGCCAAATATTACTACGGAAATCCGAAGAAATGAGACAGGTAGTTAGAGAAAACGTGGAGAAAAGTAAACAATGGAAGAAAAAACAGAAGACGGGTACGAATAACTATAGAAAATGGAGAGAAAGTTGGGAAACGAAGGGGCTCTCATAATCGGCTACCAAATAAGCAAGTCCTAGTTAGTTATTCAATAAGCAAGTCCTAGTTAGTTATTCAATAAGCAAGTCCTAGTTAGTTATTCAATAAGCAAGTCCTAGTTAGTTATTCAATAAGCAAGTCCTAGTTAGTTATTCAATAAGCAAGTCCTAGTTAGTTATTCAATAAGCAAGTCCTAGTTAGTTATTCAATAAGCAAGTCCTAGTTAGTTATTCAATAGCTTTTGTAAAATGAAGATACCAATTATTTTTAAAATATGTATGAGTTTCAAGGAATGACTAAGTATGTTTTGTTTTGAGAGATAGATAGTTAGATAGATTGATATAGATAAATACGAGAGAGAGAGAGAGAGAGAGAGAGAGACAGACAGACAGACAGAGAGAGAGAAACTGTGTGTATGTGTGTGCATAAGCACGATATTATATTGATTCAATGTCTTCATTTTTGCAAGTACAAATACGGTGGTTGGTGATCTATCTTAAATATAGTATATATACAGTATATATATATATATATATATATATATATATATATTTATAGAGAGAGAGAGTGAGAGTGAGTGAGTGAGTGACGAAGAGAAAGGAGGGGAGGGTTAAAACGAGAGGCGCCAAATCTGTTCATTATCGGTTGTCCTTATAGGGCGGTAGTGCGTGCCTTACCTTCACTAGCCTGCCTTATAAACCTGCCCTGGTCTGGCCTGCTACTACTGTTTAGGGCAGGCCGCCGGGGACCCTTTAGTAAGCAGACACGGGCCAACCTCAGCCATTTTGGTGCCACTAATCGACTCTATATGTTTAACCCCTCCTGTACCAGCGACGGGTTTATTATTTGATTTCAGCTACATTTAGACGATTTTATGAAGCTTAGGAAGGATCTATGGTAGCTAAAAGGATTAACTGTGATAGTCTGTAATCTTTTAACGAGTAGACATCCTTCCTAAGCAGAATAAAACCGTCTAATGGTTGCCAGAATATAATGAAAAGGACGTCCCCGGTACTGAAGGGGTTAAAATGTGTGAGCCTATTGATGTCCCTCTGCCCCCACCAATCCCTGAAATGGTTAACCACTGTGAGTTAACCCCTTCCGTACCGGCGATGTCTTTTATATTTTATGCTAGCTATATTAAGACGTTTTGTGCACCTTAAGGGGGGATGGGCCGGTTTTCTGGACCACTTTCTCCCTCATGTTTAGCCCCATTAATTTTCAGATGTTAAGATGCTTGCCCCATTAGATATTCGATTTTAAGGCCTTTCGCCCCATGTCTTCGTCAATATTTAGACCTTTCGTGCTATTTAGGTGTCGATTTTTTCCCTGGCGAACGATAGTGAGCCTGTAATGTTGGAAGAATCGGCCTTCGGCCGGGAAATTTGTCTACCAAATGTTTACAAATTAATCTAGAAGGGGGATCTAATGGATGTTTTTTTCAATTTGATGGAGGCCTCGGGAGGAAACTAGAAAAATAATGAATACATACAAAAATCCCCCCAGAAGTGAACCAAGAAGGATCTGTGGAGGTAAAAAGGGCTAATTGAGATAGTCTGAAGTCTGGTAATTGCTGGAGTCCCTTCTTACACCAAATAAAATTGTTTGAGGGGGTACTACTCGCTTTTTCTGGACCACCTTCTCCCTCATCTTTAGTTTATATTAGTTTTATTGCGGTTTTAAGACGTTCGTTCCGTTAGTTTGGCGATTTTGAAACCTTTCGCCTCATTTTCCTGTCAATATTAAGACCTTTCGTGCCTTTTAGGTGTCGATTTTTGTCCTGGTGAGCGAGAGCGAGCCTCTAATTTTATAAGGAGCTGGACTTCGGCCGGGACATTATTCTACCGAAAAATTTATATATTTACCTTGAAGGGGGTCTAGGGGGTATTTTTCTAAGCTTGATGGAGGTCTAGCGAGGAAACTTACAAATATATTAATAAATAAATATCTAGACCCCAAATCAAGCACTACCCCCTTAAGGGGAGGTTTTTAGTGTGTTTCCTAGACCTCCATCATGCTTGAAATTACACCCCCATGACCCCCTTTCAAGATAAATTTGTAAATTTTTCGGTAGAAAAATGTCCCGGCCAAAGGCCGGTTCCTCTTAAAATACAGGCTCGCTATCGCTCGCCATGATAAAATCGACACCTGAATTGCACGAAAGGTCTTAATATGGGGTGAAAGTTCTTAAAATCGCTAAACTAATGGGGCAAACGTTTTATAATATCAAAAGCAATGGGGCTAAACATGAGGGAGAAAGGGGTCAAGAAAAAAATCCCTCAAGTGGAGATCTCCCCTTAATAGTAGCCATCCCACAATATACAGGCCAGCACCGGTACTGAAGGGGTTAATCCTGACCGTACCGGCGACGTCTATATCATTTTTGTAGCTGTATTTAGACGATTCTGTGCAGTTTAAGAAGGATCTGGGGTGGTAAAAAGGGTTAAGTGAGACAGTTGAAGGCCTGTTAATTGCTGGAGGCCCTTTGTAAACTGAATATAATCGTCTAATAGAAGCCAGAATATAATTAAAAATGCGTGAAGGGGTTAATCGTGACTTGCAGTTTGGGTGTGCACTATATTCACACTGGCTGGTTTGTCTGTTATGTCCATCGTCAGGCGGTCTGTTCTTTGCTTTGCCTGCAGATTTTAGTTTGTTTTTTTGTTTGTCTTGCCTTTCTTACTCACTTGTTTGCGATGTTTTTGTTTTGTTCGTGATGCTCTCCCTCTCTCTCTCTCTCTCTCTCTCTCTCTCTCTCTCTCTCTCTCTCTCTCTCTCTCTCTCTCTCTCTCTCTCCACCCACACCTAACCAACAGTTCTACGACCCGCTCTCTTTTTGCTCTCTTCATAAATCTTCGGCTGTCCATAAACTCTGTTTTGCCTTTCTATTCTCCCTCTAATTCATGGTGCAACTGGTAGAGAGGAGTTACAAGGAGTAGTTAGTATCTCAAAGGCCATGCGATTCATTCCAAAGAGCTGGCAAATGAAGTATAAAACTGAGAGAGAGAGAGAGAGAGAGAGAGAGAGAGAGAGAGAGAGAGAGAGAATTACTATGATAATCCACATAATGTGAGAGAAATGCTAAGTATAAATTCAAAATCAATACCTCCTCTTCCTTCCCTTTTCCTCTCCTCTTAATTCCTTCCTTCTTCCTTCTTTCTTCTATCCTTCCTTCTTCCTTCTATCCTTCCTTCTTCCTTCTTTCTTCCTTCTATCCTTCCTTCTTTCTCCTTTCCTCTTTCTATCCTTCCATTCCTCTATCATTCCTTCTATCCTTTCGTGTTTCTCTTTCCTTCCTTCTATCCTCCCGACTTTCTCCTTCCTTTTTCCTTTTATCCTTCCTTCGTTCTATCATTCCTTCTATCTCCTTTCTTCGTTCTATCTATCCTTCTTTCTCCTTTCTTCCTTCTCTTCTTCCGTATTTTGTCTTCCTTCCTTCTATTATCCCTTTCTTCTCCTCTTTCTTCCTTCTACAATTCCTTCTTTCTTCTTTCTTTCGCTTTCCTTCCTCCTACTCTTCCTTCTTTCTACCGCCCATTCTTCCTTCTTATACAATTCCCTTTTTTCTTCTCTCTTGCTTCTATCTTTCCCTCTTTTCCCTTTCTTCCTTTGCAATCCCTGTTTTTCATTCTCTCTTTCTTCTTTCTTCCTTCTATTCTTTCTTCTTTCTATTTTCTTACTTTTGCAATTCCTTCTTTCTTCTGTTCTTCCTTCTTTCTCCTTCCTTTCTTCTATCCTTTCTTCTTTATCCTTCCTTTCTTCTGTTCTTCCTTCTTGATACCTTTCCTTTTTTCTTTTATATATTTTGCTTTCCCTTTTCCTTCTCTTCTCTCCTTTCTCAATCTTCTTATAATTTTTCCTTCTAATCCTTTTCCTGTCCTCCCTTATTTCATAATCCCCTATCCTCTCTCTCTCTCTCTCTCTCTCTCTCTCTCTCTCTCTCTCTCTCTCTCTCTCTCTCTCTCTCTCTCTCTCTCTCTCTCTCTCTCCGCGTTAACATACAAATTAAATAATTATTTACTGTGTGCTGATGGTGGGGAAGATAATCAGGAGAGAGAGAGAGAGAGAGAGAGAGAGAGAGAGAGAGAGAGAGAGAGAGAGAGAGAGAGAGCGAGAGAACACAACGAAGTGCAACGTAGTACAAAGGAAATCAAGCAACAACAGGTCTAGCAACCCCTCAAGGCTGCATGCCCTCCAAAATGCTGATGCTTAAGTGTCCAAACTAGTGGTTTAGAGTAGGTAAGGGAAAATTGTAAATGGAAGTACTGCCCTGGGACTAAAGTCTGTGGCAGGATTAGGAAATGCTAGTAGGGGACAGTTGGGTTAGAAACATAACACAGTTATAAGTGATCTTTCGTGTATCTAGGGATACGAGAGTAAAATCTTAGTTAGTAATATACGCAAAAATCCTTGATAAATCTGATGGTGATAAATGTATTCAAATAAAAATGCAGTCAGTTGTGTATTTCAAGCAAGGTGTTTGTCTTGGTGAACATTAATTGTGTAACCGTTTCCCCGCATGTAATTTGATTGGTCGATAGTGATGTACTTTTTACAGTTCATATTGCCGATGCCTTTGATCATTGTGAACACTTGAATTAAGTTGCCTCTGCATTGGGTTAAATATATTTAATTTTCTATGACGCTCTTCATATGGTTTGTTCTTTAGGCTAGGTATAATTTTGGTAACGCTACGTTGAACTTGTTCTAGCTTGTCTATATCTTTTTGGTAGTAAGGGCACCAGGATCGAACGCTATATTTCAGAAGAGGGCTGACTAAGGTATTGTAAAGAGTTAGGATTACATCATTCGATTATGCTCAAATGTCCTGCCTATAAAGCCAATTATTTTGTTTGCTTTCTTAACCCCTTCTGAACCGGCGACGTCTTTTTAATTATATTCTAACTATATATAGACGATTTTGTGCT
The DNA here is from genome assembly GCA_032716605.1 of Paralithodes platypus. Lineage (NCBI taxonomy): Eukaryota > Metazoa > Arthropoda > Malacostraca > Decapoda > Lithodidae > Paralithodes > Paralithodes platypus. The sequence goes on from CM064486.1 coordinate 19,561,954, forward strand.
ATATAAACAGAATCAATGATAGTAAAAAGGGTTAATTGAGATAGTTTGAAGCCTGTTAATTGCTGGAGGCCCTTCTTAAACTGACTTAAAGCGTCAGTAGCCAGCATAAAATGAAAAGGATGTCACTGTTACAGAAAGGGTTAACAACTTGTGTACATTGTTGACTGGGTTTTAAGGTAGTCGATATTGTTACTCCTAAACCAGTTTCTCTGTCTACACTCTTAAGCTGGGTGCCATTCATTGAATAGTTTGCTTTCTCATTTCAGTTTCTGATATAGAATACTTTACATTTATCCGCATTTGAAACACATTGTACAGGTGAGACCCTCATCATTCTGTTGTTAATATAAACTAGGAAGAGAACTGGCCTCAGTACCGATCCCTGGGGCACCCCGCTACTTACTGTATATTGATCCATTTGGATGCTTTACCGTTTATGACTACTCTTTGCTATCGTCACTGAGCCAATTTTCTATCCATTTCAACACACCGTCTTGTATTCCATGCGCTTTTAGTTTTATCAATAAACGTTTGTGAGGAACTTAGGTAATGGCTTTTTGAAAATCGATGTATAATATCTACAGCTTTACTCTTATCATAAAGGTTGAGGATATCGTAGAAGAAGTTATAGAGGCTTGTTAAGCAGGAGCGTTAGTTACGAAATCGTGTTGAATATCTTTAGGTATGTTGTTTTTTTCTAAGTGATTTACGAGTCTGTTTCTTAGGAGTATTTCTAGCATTTTACATAAACAAAACTGAGGTTAATCTTTTTGGACAATAGTTACTAGGTAAGGAAAGACAGAGAGAGAGAGAGAGAGAGAGAGAGAGAGTAAGAGAGATGGGGGGGGGGGAGGAAATTGAATAAAGATAAGAGAGACGTATACAGAGAAAACAAAATTAGGGATATCATCCAGACACACATACCCAATCTAGAATATTGCATGTATAAACAATGCATAAATGTTTGTATAAGAATAATGGTTGTTTGTGTTTGTGTGATTGTCTGTGTGCACAAGGTCACACACATGCTGTATATACTGTAACCCGGTTAGAAAAAGCAGATTTGTATATGCTTAAGGGGAGATGGTCGGTTTTTCTGGACACCCTTCTCCCTCATGCTCAGCCCCTTCAGTTTTCAGATTTTAAGACGTTCAGCCTATTAGTTTGGCGATTTTATGACCTTTCGCTTCTTTTCTTTGTCAATACAGTATAAAATGTATATATATATATGTATATATATATATATATATATATATATATATATATATATATATATATGTATCCGGTAATTGGAAAGAGTCAGAGGCTAATAAAGTAAAGAATGGGAGCAAATAAACGTACACCACATACCACATGAAATGTTGGTAGGTTAAGCTTTAATTGGGAATATGCAGAGCGGTACGGGGGAATTTAAACTATGAATAATTGCGCTCAGTATGTGTGCCAATCTATCCATTTGTTCTCTGTGGATAAGATGTTTAACCCTTTGAGTACCAGCGACGTGTGGTATCTTATATTCTAGCTATATTCAGACGATAATATGTAGCTTAGGGAGGATCTGCGGTAGTTAAAAAGGTTGGTTGAGATAGTTTGAAGCCTTATTATTGCTAGAGGTCCCTGCTAACCTGAATACAATCGTCTAATACCTGTCACCATATAAAGAAAAGGACGTGGCCGGTACTGTAAGGGTTAAGCCAGGATGCACCCATTTTACATCCCCCCTCCCCTCCCCTCCCCCCGCCCCCACCAACATTAACACACACACATACATGCTTCTCTGTGTCATTCTTACAACCCTTGTGTTAGGTACGTTAAGGGGAGATCTCTACTTGAGGAATTATTTTCTGGACCCCTTTCTCCCTCATGTTTAGCCCCATTGCTTTTGAGATTTTAAATTGTTCGCTCCATTAGTTTGGCGATTTTAAGAACTTTTGCCCCATTTTAAGACCTTTCGTCCCATTTAGATGTCAATTTTTTCCTGGCGAGCGATAGCGAGCCTGTAATTTAAGAGGAACCGGCCTTTGGCCGGGAAATTTTTCTACTGAAAAATGTACAAATTTATCTAGAAAGGGAGCCTAGGGGGTGTAATTTTAAGCTTGATGGAGGACTAGGGAACAAACTAAAAACCTCCCCTTAAAGGAGACAGTATAAAGTAAACAATACAATAACAAAACTATATGATTGACAGTACCTAAGGGAACTATACGAATGTGAGTGTGTGTGTATATGAGAGAGAGAGAGAGAGAGAGAGAGAGAGAGAGAGAGAGAGAGAGAGAGAGAGAGAGAGAGAGAGCAGGAGCAGAGAGATATATGGAGATCCCTCATAAGGATTTGGGAAGCATAAGGTGATGGAAGAGGGAAAGGGAGAGAAATGGGATGGAAGGGAGGGAGGGAAATGAGAAGAAGAGGGGGGGAGGGAGAGGAAATTAAGGGCGGGGGAGATAAAGAGAGAGAGAGTTACAATGAGTTACAAAGGAGAGTTAGAATTTCAGAGACCTTAAGGAGAGTTCATTCACAAGAAATATCATTGTTGTATTACTGCTAGCCAACTTGTTATGCTAGTAGTTTACCTCCATGCTTTTAATAGCAGCCGACGTTGAAACTTTTGTCAATAACTTTTCGAAATTGTAACTAAATTATATGTATGGTTCTACTCCGGGCATACTCACCCAACATATCATGGATAATTTCCAGCAAGCAGGTGAAGCATCAACAGCGTCACCTGAAGCTATGTTGAGAATCCACAATCAAATTTTAAATGTTCAAGAAGTCAGCTATATTACCTGCTAGTATTCATTCTAGTAATTTTATTGCAATATATGTAAATCTAATAGGCCGATAATTCACAGGACATTTGTGATCTGTTTTCTTGGAGATTTGAGTCACAGTGGCTAGCTCCCAGTTTTCAAGCTCCTATCCAGTTACTAAATATTTATTGAAAATTTCATTGAAGTAGGATCCTATTAGATCCCAAATTTATCCCGCAACTTTGGGGAGAAAGCCGTCTGGGTGAGTCAACTAGAAACTTTAGTTGCTCTACTCTCTTTGGCACCTCCAATGGTTCACATCTAATTTTATTGAAACTTCACCCCCATGCAAATACGAGGGCTAAATGTTTGTTTAACCCCCATAGCCCAGAGTGGTTTGCATGTTTGTTTAACCCCCATAGCCCAGAGTGGTTTGCATGTTTGTTTAACCCCCATAGCCCAGAGTGGTTTGCATGTTTGTTTAACCCCCATAGCCCAGAGTGGTTTGCATGTTTGTTTAACCCCCATAGCCCAGAGTGGTTTGCATGTTTGTTTAACCCCCATAGCCCAGAGTGGTTTGCATGTTTGTTTAACCCCCATAGCCCAGAGTGGTTTGCATGTTCGCGCCACTCATATCCAGGGAGTTTCGTCAATTTTGTGATGATCACATATTCATATTTCCACAATGAAATGGCCTATTCTAGGTAAATTATATATCAGAATGTAGTACTCATGGTCATCTTGCAAATGTTAAGCAATAGAATATTTTACACCAAGTGGTTCAGACTTGATGGTGTAAATAAAAGGATAGTTTTGGTCTGTATCTGAGATAACCTCAGAGATTTTGGCGATTATGTGATGTTCATGTATTCATATCTCAGCAATGGAATAGCCTAACCTGAGTAAATTACATGTCAGAATGCAGCACTCACTGTTATCTTGAGAATGGTGAAGACTAAAACATTCTACACCAAATGGTTCAGATTTGATGGTGAAAATACGAGGATAGCTTAGGCTTACGTGTCACTTACGTATGAGTTCTCTTTCGAACGTTCAGCAGGCATAAGACTTCAGCTTGTAAGCACTAATGCAAATGTTGATTATTGATTATTTCTATTGAATACTGATAATTAATAATTATTGATTATTGATTTATTTTACCATTGTAACCATTATTATGTCACTGAACAATGATTGCATGCATCGATTCGGACGGTCAAAAATTATCAATCAGGTAACTTAGGCTGTGCTTGCAACTCAATTCAGCAGGCAGACTGACAGTGAGGATATATTGGTGTGTGTTTCATGTACCGCCTGTCATGACAACAAAGCTTTTTCTTGCATGGTTTTAAGTGGTTTTAAAGTGGTTTTATGATGGCATCTTTTTAACAGGACGAACAGGAGACGCGGTGTGAGCTTCGAGCATCCATTTAATAGGATCCCTGGTTTGGATGGGTTTAGCCAAATCGTTGTCTGAAAATTGTATTTGAACTGATTGAACCTTTAGAGGTCCAATTCTTCTCTTATATGATTTCCTACAATTCACATAACGGAAGAATTTTGTATGCCTCTCTTTGCAAAGGGGGCTACCCTGAGTTCTTCCTTATACTCTGCACCCTTTATAATTCATTATATTGTATATATCATTTAAAGAATCTAGATCCCTTTGGTCCTTGCTTCTTTCTCTCTAATTACTTACCTGTATCATTACTGAAATACCATACAAAAGTAATGTAAAATAAAACTAAATTACTTTCATTATTAAGATACCAATTGAATAACGAATAGTAATAGTGGAGAGAGAGAGAGAGAGAGAGAGAGAGAGAGAGAGAGAGAGAGAGAGAGAGAGAGAGAGAGAGATTAAAAAGAAGCAAGAGCCGTGTTTGTTTACGATAGGTAAATAGTTTATCCGTATGTCTGTCAGTCCGTGTGTCAGTCAGCTGTTGATAAGATAGATAGATAGATAGATAGATAGATACATACAAACATACATACATACATACATATGTACACTCGACCAAAAAACAATCTTTATAACGCTCTAAACATTCTGGAAGTGGGTCGAAATCTTATGATAATACCTCACAGACGTATGTTTCACCCGATTCATTCCGTTCACACTAGATTATTTACAGCTCGCCAGTGTAAAGATTGTTTTTATGGTCGAGTGTACATACATGCATACATACATACATACGTAGATAGATAGATAGATAGATAGAACCTGCAAATTTCTACGGCGGCCAGTTGCCCTCAGCAACAAGTTCATCACCTTGGATGACGAATGTGATGGTGAGGCTGCGAGTGCTTCCTTCGGCGAGGAAACCAGGAGAAAGGTAAGTGAGTTGCCTCCAACAGGTGTGACTGCTGCCCCCCAGGAGTACCTTCAACTGCTGCCCCAGGAGTTCCTGCCGCTGCCGCAGCTGCTACCAAGTCATCGACAAGGAGAGGCAAGTCCTTCTCAATTGTTGGGGACTCCATGGTCAGACACTTAGCTAGGTCCACCTGTACTGATATTAGGAAGCTTGTCTGTCTGCCTGGTGCCGGGGTTGGGAAGGTGTTAGAGGACATTGATTACATCATGAAAGATATTGGAGATAGCCCCATTATCTGTCTCAGTACAGGGAGCAATGATGTTGGTAAAGGTAGGACGGAAGTACTACTTCGGCAGTACAGGGAGGTGTTAGATAAAGTTAGGAGGAAGGGAGGCATACCTGTAGTACACAGTATCTTGCCACGGAGAGGGGTCAGCAAGGAATGGTCATCTAGGGCAATTGGTATCAATTGTCGGCTGGAAAAATACTGTAATGCAAATGCAATACCATTCCTTGATAACTGGACCCGTTTCTATGGTAAAAATCAGTTGTACGCACAGGACGGGGTTCATCTTTCTCGGCTAGGGGTGGCAAATTTAGCTAGGTCAATAGATAGGATTGTCGCGGGGTTTCGCTGAAAATAAAGCCTGAGAATATGAGTAAGAATAATTGTCTAGATAGGGTAAATTGCCGTACTGGTACATCAGATAGGAATAGAAAATATCAGTCACAGGATTTTAATTGTACTGCTAGTAGAAATATTAAAGGTGTAACAGAAGATGGGAATTCAGTTAGAAATAAAGGTAAATCCGATACCAGTAAAATAAATTCATTGCGATTATATTATACAAACTGTAGGAGTTTATGTAACAAAATGGATGAACTTAGAGCACTTGTTAGCAACGAAAATATAGACATTATAGCACTGACTGAAACATGGATTAATACAGAATCAAGACATTTTTTAGCAGAATTCCATATACCAGGATATAGTTTGTTTAAACGCGACCGAACAAGTAGGAGGGGCGGCGGAATAGCAGTGTTTGTCAGGAGTTCTTTAAAAAGCTGTATTAAATCAGGTATTAGACTAAATACTGATAACGAAAGTGTTTGGGTTGAGGTTAGCGAAGGTAGTGAGACCATAATTATTGGAGTTATTTATAGACCACCAAATATGAGTAGAAACGAAGGTACAGCTTTATGGCAGGAAGTGAAAATAGCATCAAGGTTTAGCAATGTGTGTATTATAGGGGATTTCAATTTTCCGAATATTGATTGGCAGCATCAAATCGGCGACTCAGATTCAACAGAGTTTATTGAGGCGGTACAGGATAGTTTTTTATTTCAATTCATAGACTCGCCTACTAGAGGTAATAATATCCTCGATTTAGTTCTCAGTAATAATGAACAAATGATAAATAATGTAGAGATAGGAGACCAACTAGGAAATAGTGATCATAAATCAATTTATTTTAACATACAATGGACAGGAAAGGCTAAAGAGAATACGACACTTATCCCAGATTTCAGAAAAGCCAATTATGGTGGATTAAGACGAGCCTTAAGAGTCGATCCTATGGTTAAACTATTAAGTGGACCCAGGTGCGCTAATGAACATACTCTCTCTCAGATACCTGTCTTAACTCAGGATAATTTGACAGCTACATATAATAATTTTATTTCTTCACTCCACAATGCGCAAAATAAATATATCCCCAAAAGAAAATTTAGATCAACACAGAACCAACCCAAATGGATGAATAATAGACTATTAGACCTTCTAGGAAAAAAGAGAGGAATATATCGAAAAATAAAGAAAGGCGAAATTCACCTACTTGCTTACTATCAGAATCTATCAAGAGAGGTTAAAAAATGTATAAGGACAGACAAAAGAAATTATGAAATCAGGATAGCCAATGACTCAAAAAATAACCCTAAGGCTTTTTACCAGCTATATAAATCTAAAGTTAGAGATAAAATAGGCCCCCTTAAAACTTCGATAGGAGAAATGACAGAAAGTGATTTAGAAATGTGCAGTACATTAAATAGTCAGTTTCTATCCGTTTTCACTAATGAAAATTTGGCACAGATTCCAGAAGTCCGTAAGGTGTATAGAGATAGTATAGAAAATAGGTTAAGTACGGTTACTATAAGTAGAAATGATGTGCTTAAGGAAATTGACAGACTGAAACCTCAGAAATCGCCTGGTCCCGATGAGGTATATGCCAGAGTATTAAAAGAATGCAGAGATGAGTTAAGTTACCCATTAACATTTCTTTTTAACAATTCATTAGAAACAGGTATAGTTCCAGAAGCTTGGAAGCTTGCAAATGTAGTTCCGATTTTCAAAAAAGGTGATAAATCAATAGCATCCAATTACCGGCCCATTAGTCTCACTTCAATCATAGGAAAGCTACTAGAGTCAATTATTGCTAGGAAAATGAGAAACCACTTAGAAACATTTAACTTAATCAATTCTTCTCAGCATGGATTCACACAGGGACGTTCTTGCCTTACTAATTTGCTTAGTTTTTTCTCAGAGGTATATGAAGCAGTAGATAATGACAAGGCATACGATATTATATATTTAGATTTCAGTAAAGCTTTCGACAGAGTCCCTCATGAGAGATTGATGAGAAAGGTTGAGGCACATGGAATAGGTGGGGCGTTGTTGGGATGGATTAGGTCATGGCTAATTGGTAGGAAACAGAGAGTCAGCATAAATGGTACCAAGTCAGAGTGGGGAGCAGTCAAAAGTGGTGTCCCCCAGGGATCGGTATTAGGTCCCCTGTTGTTTCTTATATACATAAATGACCTAGATTTAGGTATAACTAGTAGGATAAGTAAATTCGCAGACGATACTAAAATGGGGAGATCAATTGATTCAGATAGCGATATAGAGTGCCTCCAAAGGGATCTAGATACCTTACATGAATGGTCAGTAAATTGGCAGATGAAGTTTAACATTGACAAATGCAAGGTATTAAAGATAGGGAAGATGCAAACAAATGTTAAATATAAACTAGCTAATTTAGAATTAGAAAATTCAGACTGCGAGAAAGATCTAGGTGTGTTTGTTAGCAATGATTTGAAGCCTAGAAAACAGTGTATAGGCGTTCGTAATAAGGCAAACAGGATTCTCGGGTTCATCTCTAGGAGTGTGAGTAACAGAACTGCTGATGTTATCTTAAAACTTTACTTGTCATTAGTGAGACCCCATATGGATTATGCTGTCCAATTTTGGTGTCCTTATTACAGAATGGACATAGATTCATTGGAGAGAGTACAGCGTAGAATGACAAAAATGATCCATAATATTAGAAATCTTCCGTATGAAGAAAGGTTGAAGAAATTAGGTTTACATTCGTTAGAGAGACGCAGAGTTAGAGGGGATATGATAGAGGTGTTCAAGTGGGTTAGTGGGATTAACAAAGGGGACATGACAAATGTACTAAAGCTCAGTGATAGCGAAAGAACTCGTACCAATGGTTTCAAATTAGATAAATTTCGTTTCAGAAAAGATATAGGCAAATATTGGTTTGGTAACAGAGTTGTAGATGGGTGGAATGGACTACCAAGTGCTATAGTGGGATCTAAAACTGTAGGGAGCTTTAAGATAAAATTGGATAAGCATATGGACGAGAAGGGTTGGGTGTGAAGGGGGATCAGCCGGGTTGGGCCAATCAGCGCTCTGCAGACCCCCATAATCCTGCGTTAATCTCTAACCGTTTTGGTAGGATGATCCTCAGGGTATTAGAGTGTTGAGCCTATAATTGGGCTTTGTAATTGATTTGGGGTTGTGTGGGACAGGGATCTGCCTTGCTTAGGCCAATCGGCTTTCTGCAGACTCCCATTTTCTTATGTTCTTATGTTCTTATAGATGGATGGCTGGCTGGATGGATGGCTGGCTGGCTGGCTGGCTGGATGGATGGATAGATAGACAGATAGATAGATAGACGGGCCAAGTAACTAAGGCGCTAACCATTGCAGTAAGCCAGGACGGATGGATGGATGGCTGGATGGATGGATGGCTGGCTGGCTGGCTGGCTGGATAGATAGACAGATAGATAGATAGACGGGCCAAGTAACTAAGGCGCTAACCATTGCAGTAAGCCAGGACGGATGGATGGATGGATGGATGATGGTGGCTGGCTGGATGGATAGATAGACAGATAGATAGATAGACGGGCAAGTAACTAAGGCGCTAACCATTGCAGTAAGCCAGGACGGATGGATGGATGGCTGGATGGATGGATGGCTGGCTGGTTGGCTGGATGGATAGATAGACAGATAGATAGATAGACGGGCCAAGTAACTAAGGCGCTAACCATTGCAGTAAGCCAGGACGGATGGCTGGATGGCTGGATGGATGGATGGCTGGCTGGATGGATAGATAGACAGATAGATAGATAGATAGGCCAAGTAACTAAGGCACTAACCATTTCAGTAAGCCAGGACGCTTTCTTTCTTTATTCTGGCTTTAATTAGACTGGGTTTTTGTTCAACTTATGGGGGTAGTGGTTGAATTGTGGCCTATGTATTTACATATTATCTTATTTCTGAGTTTCTACGCTAGACCTCCATCAAGCTTAAGGGGGGTGACCTGCTTTTAGTTATTTCTGTCCTTTTCTCTCTTACTCTGGCTTGTATCCATTCGGCCCCATTCAGCCAACTATTTTAAGACGTTTATCCTCATCTAGGTGTCGATTTCTTCCTGGCGAGCGATAGCGAGCCAGCATTATATGAAGAAATCCGGCTTCGCCGGAGAAATATTTCTATCGAAAAATGTACAAATTTAGCCTGCTGTCAAACAAAAATGAAAAATATGCTGGCTCGCTACCGCTCACCAATAAACAATTGACACCTGGATGAGGATAAACGTCTTAAAACAGTAGGCTGCATGGGGCCAAATGGATACAAGCCAGAGAAAGAGAGAAAAGGACAGAAATAACAAAAATCAGGTCACCCCCCTTAAAACAACACCCCTTAGACCCCCTCTCAAGGCCGGTTACTCTTAACATTTCCACGTATATACAGTCTGTTGACTGTATAAGTTGACTGTATAAGTTGACTGCACTTCCATTTATGTTGACTGTATAAGTTGACTGTATAAGTTGACTGTATAAGTTGACTGCACTTCCATTTATGTTGACTGTATAAGTTGACTGTATAAGTTGACTGCACTTCCATTTATGTTGACTGTATAAGTTGACTGTATAAGTTGACTGTATAAGTTGACTGTATAAGTTGACTGCACTTCCATTTATGTTGACTGTATAAGTTGACTGTATAAGTTGACTGTATAAGTTGACTGCACTTCCATTTATGTTGACTGTATAAGTTGACTGTATAAGTTGACTGCACTTCCATTTATGTTGACTGTATAAGTTGACTGTATAAGTTGACTGTATAAGTTGACTGCACTTCCATTTATGTTGACTGTATAAGTTGACTGTATAAGTTGACTGTATAAGTTGACTGTATAAGTTGGCTGTACTTCTATTTATGTTGTATTCCTGAAGAAGCTGTAAAAGGCGAAACGTTGAATAAACCTGGGACCATAATTATCTGCACAAGTGTTTTTAACCATAAGTGTAGACGATATTATGAAGATAGATACACTTAAATAAAAAGCTGAAGGTAAATATTAATTGATAGATGTATAAATAGATAGATAGACAGATAAGTATTACAGATTAGTGAATATATAAGCGGATATAGATGTACAGGCAATTCATGACATGTACATTAATTTATAACGTCATAAGAAATTAATAAATACGGAACATTATATTTTCATGTGCGTGTGTTTGTGTGTGTGTGTGTGTGTGTATAACTATGTGTTCGCGTGCCACAGATTGATAGAGAATAATTAGAAAGCAAACAGACATACGCAGCTACATAGATAGCTAACAATACAAGACTATAGATAACCGAACCGATAAGCAGCGGTAATAAGGTGAGCGGATAGGCAGGTAATTATTAGATAAGGATATTAGTTAACAGAGCAGCCCAACAGATAACCCGGGAGATAAAGGCTAATTGGTAAAAGGGTAAATAAGTCATTAGGCAGGTTGATATATACGGCCTCCTAAAGGGGATAGTGGCCGGGTTTTGGGTCTATTAATTCATGTATTCATATATTTTTTAGTTTCCTCGCTAGACCTCCATCAAGCTTAGAAAAAACACCCCCTATACCCCTCTTCAAGATAAATGTGTACATTTTTCGGTAGAAAATTTTCCCGGCCGAAGGCCGGTTACTCTTAAAATTACAGGCTCGCTATCGCTCGCCAGGAAAAAATCGACACGTACATGGCACGAAAGGTCTTATATTGACAACTAAATGGTATCAAAATCGCCAAACTAATAGGTCGAACGTCATAAGATCTGAAAACTAATGGGGCTAAGCGTGAGGAAGAAGGGGGACCAGAAGAACGACCCATGTTTCCATAATGCATATAGGCCGGGAGATACGTCCAACTTTGGTCTGTGCGTCAATTACGGTGGCCGTTCAGTGGTTGGATTTATAACTTTTGTTGTAATATTCATTCTTCGTTTAGGTGTGTTTGTTGTTGTTGTTGTTACTGTTGTTGTTGTATTTCTTCTTTTTGTTGTTGTTGTTGTTGTTACTGTTGTTGTTGTTGTTGTTGTTGTTGTATTCCTTTTTTTTTTTTTTTTTTTTGTTACTGTTGTTGTTGTTGTTATTGTTGTTGTTACTGTTGTTGTTGTTGTTGTTATTGTTGTTGTTACTGTTGTTGTTGTTGTTATTGTTGTTGTTACTGTTGTTGTTGTTATTGTTGTTTTTACTGTTGTTGATGTTGTTGTTACTGTTGTTGTTGTTATTGTTGTTGTTACTGTTGTTGTTGTTGTTATTATTGTTGTTACTGTTGTTGTTGTTATTACTGTTGTTGTTGTTGTTATTGTTGTTGTTACTGTTGTTGTTGTTGTTATTATTGTTGTTACTGTTGTTGTTTTTGTTATTATTGTATTCCTTTTTCTGTTTATTTTGTTTTATATTGTTGTGATCATTAGCGGGGATCTGTGGATAAGATACTTTTTATTTGTCACTGTGTTATTGTATGGGCTGAATTGAATTTTGTTATGGAAATAGACTGTCTGTGACCCATTTAAACTCCTGTACCACATGAGAGCTAAAATTGCATACTGAATCCTGAGAAACCCATGGCAGATTGCGGATGGGACTATTTTTTAGTAGTTGATGATATACGAAACTGAAACTTGGCAACCATATAGCCAGCAATGTCATAGATATACCCCAGCTCCATACTGAAACTTGGCAACCATATAGCCAGCAATGTCATAGATATACCCCAGCTCCATACTGAAACTTGGCAACCATATAGCCAGCAATGTCATAGATATACCCCAGCTCCATACTGAAACTTGGCAACCATATAGCCAGCAATGTCATAGATATACCCCAGCTCCATACTGAAACTTGGCAACCATATAGCCAGCAATGTCATAGATATACCCCAGCTCCATACTGAAACTTGGCAACCATATAGCAGCAATGTCATAGATATACATCCATACTGAAACTTGGCAATATAGCAGCAATGTCATAGATATACCCAGCTCCATACTGAAACTTGGCAACATTTAGCCAGAATGTCATAGAACCCAGCTCCATACTGAAATTGGCAACCATATAGCCAGCATGTCATAGATATACCCAGCTCCATACTGAAACTTAACCATAAGCCAGCAATGTCATAGATATACCCCAGCTCCATACTGAACTTGGCAACCATATAGCCAGCAATGTCATAGATATACCCCAGCTCCATACTGAAACTTGGCAACCATATAGCCAGCAATGTCATAGATATACCCCAGCTCCATACTGAAACTTGGCAACATATAGCCAGCAATGTCATAGATATACCCCAGCTCCATACTGAAACTTGGCAACCATATAGCCAGCAATGTCATAGATATACCCCAGCTCCATACTGAAACTTGGATATAGCCAGCAATGTCATAGATATACCCAGCTCCATACTGAAACTTGGCAACCATATAGCAGCAATGTCATAGATATACCCAGCTCCATACTGAAACTTGGCAACCATATAGCCAGCAATGTCATAGATACCCCAGCTCCATACTGAAACTTGGCAACCATATAGCCAGCAATGTCATATATACCCCAGCTCCATACTGAAACTTGGCAACCATATAGCCAGCAATGTCATAGATATACCCAGCTCCATACTGAAACTTGGCAACCATATAGCCAGCAATGTCATAGATATACCCCAGCTCCATACTGAAACTTGGCAACCATATAGCCAGCAATGTCATAGATATACCCCAGCTCCATACTGAAACTTGGCACCATATAGCCAGCAATGTCATAGATATACCCCAGCTCCATACTGAAACTTGGCAACCATATAGCCAGCAATGTCATAGATATACCCCAGCTCCATACTGAAACTTGGAAACATATAGCCAGCAATGTCATAGATATACCCCAGCTCCATACTGAAACTTGGCAACCATATAGCCAGCAATGTCATAGATATACCCCAGCTCCATACTGAAACTTGGCAACCATATAGCCAGCAATGTCATAGATATACCCCAGCTCCATACTGAAACTTGGCAACCATATAGCCAGCAATGTCATAGATATACCCCAGCTCCATACTGAAACTTGGCAACCATATAGCCAGCAATGTCATAGATATACCCAGCTCCATACTGAAACTTGGCAACCATATAGCCAGCAATGTCATAGATATACCCCAGCTCCATACTGAAACTTGGCAACCATATAGCCAGCAATGTCATAGATATACCCAGCTCCATACTGAAACTTGGCAACCATATAGCCAGCAATGTCATAGATATACCCCAGCTCCATACTGAAACTTGGCAACCATATAGCCAGCAATGTCATAGATATACCCCAGCTCCATACTGAAACTTGGCAACCATATAGCCAGCAATGTCATAGATATACCCCAGCTCCATACTGAAACTTGGCAACCATATAGCCAGCAATGTCATAGATATACCCCAGCTCCATATTCACATTTCTCTAAAGAAGAAAATTGCATATCCAATCTGAAAAAGTGGGAGAAGAACATTTTACTTGTATTGGCCAACAGTAGTGAGATACCGAGCTCCAGAAGCCAAATATATCGCTTGCTGAGCGCTGCCCATTCATATTTTGCTGGATGTGAAAACTGCATACAAAAACATGCATAAAATTTGTATTACATTTTACGGTACGAATCACGACTTCGGTTTTTTGTTTGAAATTTGCGTATATCTACATTTACAGTTGAGATATGATGCTCATACTGTACAACGTCTATAATAAAAGAAAAATTGTTAAACGCACACGCACACACACACACACACACACACACACATACACACACACACACACACACACACACACACACACACACACACATACAGAGACAACATTCACTAAAGTGTTGGAGGTAGCACTAAAGGGTATGCATAGAATAAATAATGAAATATAATGGCAAATTCAGTTTTCATCAGATTATATAATAAAAGTGGGGATTGGGCCTGAGTTTATAAATAGATAGATAGATATAATAATTATATACAAATAATCACTAGGTAATTTAATAGTAGAATATTTTTTTTTAAATGGCAGAATGAATATGATATGGGAAAATTTAAAATTAAGTTCTAAATGTTTCAATAAAATCAAAGTAAATTGAAATATAGTCATCATAAATGTGCAGCATTACTGGTCTATTTCTAAGCCAGATAATTACAATACAAATGTTAATTAAGGGGAGGCAGACCGTTTATTTGGTCTATTAATTAATGTATTCATATATTTGTTTAGTTTCCTCCCTAGACCTCCGTCAAGCTTAGAAAAACACCCCCTAGACCCCCCTTCAAGATAAATGTGTACATATTTCGGTAGAAAAATTTCCCGGCCAAAGGCCGGTTCCTCTTAAAATTGCAGGTTCGCTATCGTAAATATATGTGAACCAGTATGTACCAAAACTGTATTGGTGGTGTAATGGTTTAGATGCTTATGTTCTCGGTGTGGTGTCCCGAGTTCGAATCCCGGGAGGACCATATACTTTCATTAGTTTATTCAAGTGCATTGGGGTTTGCAGTTGATGGTTAATGTTAAGAACGGGGTGTTACCTAATATTAGTTAGTGTGGATAATTGTTTATAAAATAAATACATTTCTAAAAGATTTAAAGTTAGTTAAAACGCATACATTTGAAGACTAAAAAACACGTGAACGAGATTTTTCAATTTGGCACAAGATAATTGATTGAAAACACATTGTATTTCCTAGAATAAAAAGCAAAACTAATGAAATATACAGTATGGATAGATATGATATGCAACGGTTGATATCAAATGTTGATGTCAATAATTATAACAAATTACGATTAATGAATAATATATTAAGAATTCAAAGATGAGTACATAAAACAGATAGATCGATAACTAAATATTACAGATACAGTAGATAAACAAGTAGCTAACTAGATTAACCCCTACAGTACCGGTGATTTCCTTGTTCTGGCAATTTATTAGAGTATTTAATTCAGCTTGGGATGGACATGTTGCAATTAAAAGGCTACAGACTATCTCAATTAATCCTTTTAGCTACCATATATCCTTCCTCAGCTTCATAAAATCGCCTAAATGTAGTTAGAATAAAATTAACAAGACGTCGCCGGTACGGTCGCGCTAATAAGTCATGGCTCAGCTGTCATTACGTTTGGCTTGCTCTGTGCTGTATTAATGTCTGTCAGATGTTGGAAAGGGTGGGTAAGTGTAGGAACATGGTTGTAGTATATCTCGCTCAAAAAGAAAAAATGATGTGTAAATACTGCTGATACCAATTATTGATCGAAATAAACTTGGTACCGAGACATCGACTTATTAGGCTGATTGTACTGAACGGGTTGATAGACAGTCGGAAAACAAACATATGCTGTATAATCTTATTTTTATTAATCTCACCACCACACCCCCCCCAATGAAATTAATTAAAGTATAATATTATATGATCCACCGGGATTCGAACCCGGGTTATCACATCATTGAAAATACCCCATCTCTAATTTCAACTAATGTCAATATAGGCCCCGTATAGTTTTCTCTTAGTTTCAAAATATATGCACATACCATAGACCCCTTTACATATGTAGAGGAGTCTATGGCACATACAGATGGACGAGTATCACAGCGATGGACGTTAAGGGGGGTCACCTGTTTTTTATTTTGTATTTTTGTTTTATCTTTCTCTCCTTTGCTCTCTTTCTCTGGCTTGTATCCATTCGGCCCCATTCATCCAACTGTTTTAAGACGTTTATCCCCATCCAGGTGTCGATTTTTTCCTGGCGAGCAATAGCGAGCCAGAATATTTTGTATATTTTTTTTGTCAACAGGCTAAATTTTTACATTTTTTTGATAGAAAAATTTCTCCGGCAAAGGCGGATTTCTCCATATAATGCTGGCTCGCTATCGCTCGCCAGGAATAGATCGACACCTTAATGGGGATAAACGTCTTAAAACAGTATGCTGAATGGGGCCGAATCGATACAAGCCAAAGAGAGAGGGAGAGAAAGAGAAAAAAGTGAGATGGGCTCCCTTAAGATATACCGTTCTTAGATAGCTAAGAAGATTAAGAGGAGGTAGGGAAGAAGACGGGAGGAGGAGGGAGGGGAGGAAGAGGAGGAGGAGGAGGCAGGTAGGTAGGTAGGTTATTGGAGGAAGATTTATGATGGGTAGGAAGACAGAGAGAGAGAGGGGGGGAAAGCGAGAGAGAGAGAGAAAGAGAGAAATAGAGATAGATAGATAGAGAGAGAGAGAGAGAGACTTACATAGAGTTACATACACAGACCACACAGACCAATTGATTCGAGTGAGGTGGTCAGAACTTAAATCAAATAAGGAAAAGTGGAAGATATGGATAGTATAGGATAGACCGTTGGCTCCAATTTACCTCCCCAGTTTTTACAGTCAGGACGTTACAACTTAAGGGGGCCCACCTCGCTTTTTTCTCTTTCTCTCCCTCTCTCTCTCTCTGGCTTGTATCCATTCGGCCCCATTGAGCCTACTATTTTAACACGTTTACCCCCATCCAGGTGTCAATATTTTTCTGGCGAGCGGTAGTGAGCCAGCATATATATATTTTTGTTTTAACAGCAGGCTAAATGTTTACATTTTTCGATAGAAAAATGTCTCCGGCGAAGCCGGATTTCTCCATACAATGCTGGCTCGGTATCGCTCGCCAGGAAGAAATCGACACTTGGATAGGGATAAACGTCTTAAAACAGCTGGCTGAATGGGGCCGAATGGATACAAGCCAGGGAAAGAGAGAAAAATAGAGAAAGATAAAAAGTGCCTGTGACCCCCCCTTAATTGTCCATTTACTTCAGATTTGCATTTACTGCTTGGTCAACAGAGGCATCGAATATGAATAGCCTGCCCAGTTGTGACTCCCCCGGGAATCGAAATAGGGAACCTTCGATTTTGAGCCCAAGTCTCTAACCATTGCACCAGGCGTTCGGTGGCCAAGTAGTTATCGTGCTCTGAACTTTGATCCGTTGAAATTCGGCCTGTAGATTGTCGGGGGTTCGAGTCTGCTCATGCGCCAGTCCAGTTTGTGGGGGTGGGTGCTCACATGTTAACGCCTAGTTCGCAACAAACACAAACAACCTGAACCATACCACTGTCACTACTACTATCTTCTGTTCCACCTCCTGTACCTTGGCTCTGTCCAAACCCTGAGGCAGATCCACTAACCTACACCACTTTCTTCTTATTGTATACCATTGCATTGTAGGTGGTTTAGGGTACCCGCAAATATACCCTATCCTCAAATTGCTTTCCTTGAGGTGAGAGAGCGAGAGAGCGAGAGAGAGAGAGAGAGAGCGAGAAAAGGGGGGCTATAGGTTGTGAGATACCGGAGGCCGCAGAGAGAGAAAGAGAGACAGAGAGAGAGAGAGAGAGAGAGAGAGATAAAAGGGGCTAGAGGCTGTGAGATACCAGGGGCTAGACTCTAGAGAGAAAGAGCGAGCGAGAGAGAGAGAGAGAGAGAGAGAGAGAGAGCGAGAGCGAGAGAGAGAAAAGGGGCTATAGGCTGTGAGATACCAAGGGCTAGAGAGAAAGAGCGAGCGAGAGAGCGAGAGCGAGAGAAGGGGGGCTATAGGCTGTGAGATACCAGGGGCCACAGAGGAAAATAAAAAAACAGAGAGAGAGAGTGGGAGAGTAAATTATGACCACTGAGTTATAAGGTAAATTTCTATGAATAAGTCAATTGGTTTCGGTCCTGGCGAGGAAGGGAGAGAGTAAATATATATTGAACATTTCTTTCTCCAGCGTTTGTTTTTATCCTTATGTAGGGAGGACAAAGACTAGAGATACACAGTATAATACAATACAGAGAGAGTAATTTAAAGGAGGATTATGTGACAGAAACATAATCAGTTAAGAGGGGTCACCGTTTTTTTTTATTTTTTTATCTTTCTCTCCTTTTCTCTCTTTCCCTGGCTCGTATCCATTCGGCCCCCATGCAGCCAACTGTTTTAAGACGTCTCTCCCCATCCATGTGTCGATTTCTTCCTGGCGAGCGAAAGCGAGGCAGCATTGTATGGAGACATTTTAATATCGAAAAATTTACAAATTTAGCTTGCTATTAAAACAAATATATACTGTATATGCTGGTTCGCTACCGCTCACCAGGAAAATATTGACACCTGGATGGGGGTAAACATCTTAAAACAGGAGGCTGAATGGGGCCGAATGGATACAAGCCAAAGAGAGAGAGAGAAAAAGAGAAAGAGAAAACAAAGCGAGGTGGGCTCCCTTAAACTATAAAAAAACGAAGCAACAAAAATCAATTTTAATTTAAGTACAACAATGGATTCTTCAATTTTATTTTATCTGATGTATTTCATAGAGATTATATCCAGCTTAAGAATGACCTATGCACAGCCACGAACCTTAGTATGTACTGTATTGTATATATCAATTACATTATTTTGTGGAGTTATTTGTTATTTGTAATGTTGACATATTTATTTTTTTCCAGGACGATGACGCATTTCTTCCTCTAATGCTGGCTACCAATAGACGATTTTTCCAGCTTAGGCAAAACCTGTAAGTATCAAAAGTTAATTGAGTTAGTGCTCACCCCTGTGATTTGTAGTGTTTTTTAACCTTATCTGGTACAAGGAGGGTCTTTTTGTTCCACTCCATAAGTTCAGAAATGTTATGACGTTTCACCTCAATAGTATAATGATTTTATGACTCTTCAGCCCATTAAGGTGTCGATATTTTCTGGGCGAGTGAAAACAAGCCTGCAATTTAAAAGAAACCGACTTTAAGCCGATAAATT
Organism: Paralithodes platypus; assembly: GCA_032716605.1. Lineage (NCBI taxonomy): Eukaryota > Metazoa > Arthropoda > Malacostraca > Decapoda > Lithodidae > Paralithodes > Paralithodes platypus. Next base: position 19,581,407 of record CM064486.1, read on the forward strand.
TATCTACCGAAAAAATTACATATTTAGCTTGAAGGAGGGTTGTGATTTTATTATTTTATTTATTTGTGTATATATTTATTTAATTAATTAATGTATTTATTTGTTTGTTTATTATATTTTATTTTTTTGCAGGGGGTCTGGGGAAGCGTTTGTGTTAGTCTAGGGGCAAAGTAAAACACATTGCTCGAAAATGACTTGATAAATCAAAACTGTCACTAATAATTAAACAAAATATCATAATAACCCCCAAGACACCACACCAGATAGTAATAAGCAAAGTAAAATTTGTTGTTGTTGTTAGCCAGATTACAATTGATATGACACCATCGCATTAACGCTTTCATTTGGATGCTTCCTTTGTATAATTAATATAGATAGGTGTTGTAAGCGTTATAGGGTTAGTTAACATTTAATTTAACCCTCAGCTTCCTAGAGGTCCTTCTTAAACTTAGTTAAATCGTCTTTTGGTAGCTGATATAAACATAAAATGGCTTCATCTGATTGACAAAAGTTAAAGGGGTTTATTGGAATAGCTATAAGTGCTCCCCGACCTTTGACCCCGACTGTACAGCCTAGGAAGGTCAGCTGTGGACAGAGCCAAAGAGTTAGAGGCAGTATACACTATGGTTGGGTTATTGTAAGTTACATATATACCGTACACAGCCGGTTACAATAATTCTGAACTATGCTTTAAAGCCACCCATATAGGCCCGGGGCTCCAAATCTGATACATATACAGTATACTGTATATGTATATTTACATATATATACATAGATATACTGGCCACACAGATCTTAAGATCCCACCGAGGTTATCAGGATTTAGTTTTAATAGATATAGCAAGCCCGACAGTAAGGGACAGTGGAAGGAAAGGAAAGCAAAGCCCCACTTCCTCAGTTTTCAAAATGAAGAGCCCATACTTGGCATGCATACTAAGGGGGATTTAAGCAATTTGTTTGTTTTCCTCCTCACCCCCCGGGGAGAGGGGGACGGTAAAGCTTTTAAAAATATATATGTTCGGGATAGCTTGGAAAACTGAAGGCCAGCATCTACTTTATTGTATTTTATATTATATTATTTTTGTTTATATACTGTATAGTTTGTTTAGTGTACAGTACATTGGGGCTTGTACGGTCACTGCCAAAAGTCGGTTCCTATGTTCAAAATCTTCACTTGATTTTAAGGGGAGGTATTTAGTTTGTTCCCTAGACCTCCAGCAAGTTTAAAATTACACCCCCTTGAGTCCCTTTCAAGATTAATTTGTACATTTTTCGGTAGAAAAATGTCACGGCCGAAGGCCGTTTCCTCTTAAGTTACAGGCTCGCTATCGCTCGCCAGGATAAAATTGACACCTGAATGGCACGAAAGGTCTTAAAATGGGGTGAAAGTTCTTAAAATCACCAAACTAACGGGGCAAACATCTTAAAATCTCAAAAGCAATGGGGCTAGCCATGAGAGATAAAGGGGTCAAGAAAAAAGTCCCTCAAGTGGATATCTCCCCTTAATACATTGGCCACAGACACAGCACTCCTCAATAAAGCTAAACTATGAAAGCTATATTTGCATGAGCTAAGGCTATTTCTGTGTATTACCGAGGAAATAGCTGAAGTTACAATTATGGACATGTATAGTTGCCCAAATAAGTCATTTCGCGGTACCAAGTTTATTTCGATTAATGCTTAGTATCAGCACTATCTAAGCATTAATTCATCATTTCCAGTGAGATATACAAACATGTTCCTATCTTTACACACCCTATTCAACATCTGACAGACATTAATACAGCATACAACGAGCAAAACGTAATGACGGCGGATACATGATTTATTTGGCCAACCGTACATATGATATTCGAGCATCACCTTATAATAATTCATTATAGCAGGCGATCTATATTGATAAAGCTTACCATAGTGATACCTTTCCCTTTAAGGCGAGATGGAGCGTCTTTCTGGGCCTCCTTCTTCCTCATGTTTAGCCCCATTAGTTTTCAGATTTTAAGATGTTCGGTCCGTTAGCTTTGCGATTATGAGACCTTTTGCCCCATTTCTGTGTCATTATTAATACTTTTCGTGTCATTTACATGTCGATTTTTACCTGGCGAGCGATAGCGAGCCTATATCTTACGAGGAACCGGCCATTGGCTGGGACATTTTTCTTTCGAAAATGTACACATTTATCTTGAAGGAGGGTCTATAGGGGTGGTTTTAAGCTTGGAGGTCTAGCGAGGAACTATAAACAAAATATAGTAATACAAAACTAAATAAACCGACCAAAATATATAAGCTATCCCCTTAATGAAAGAACCATACTGAAAAAAAAAAAAAATATATATATATACAGTATATATATATACAGTATATATACAGTATATATACAGTATATATATAATATATATATTATTATCGTTAGTAAACTCACAGGTATGAAGTAACCTATAGTTAATTAAGATAGTGTGTTTCTTTATTTTCGTTGATTATGGGATAGGCAACAACTTTTCCAATTGTTTAGGGCTGCGGTTGAGAGCTTCTAATTATCAGTCAGTGGTCTCGAAAATAAGGTATATGTACTGTATATGTACTGTATATGTACTGTATATGTATGGTATTATTCTTATATTGAAAGTGGATACATTTCTATGGCAGAATACTTCCCTCCCTACCTTCTCTCTCTAGCTCTAGCTCTCTCTCTCTCTCTCTCTCTCTCTCTCTCTCTCTCTCTCTCTCTCTCTCTCTCTCTCTCAGAGAGAGAGAGAACCTTCATCTTCGCTATCCTTTCCTTCCACTTTCTCTTAGGGTTGCTATCTCTATTAGGATTAAGTCCTGGCCACCTCGCAGGGATCGTAAGGTATGTGTGGCCAGTGTATCTATGTAAGTCTATGTAAATATCTTGTGGGTTTTTTTTTTTCTCTCTCAACAGCAACAACAACAACAACAACAACAAAATTTGACTATTACCAATGATACTATATTAAAGTTATGATAAATTATGCAAATCCTGCCACAAATATACTGTTGAATCAATGTACTTAAGCTTACAATAAGACAGGTGGTATGATTGGTCAGCCATCTCTCCCTGACGTATGTGACAACCCATCCCACCATATTAGTCCGTCATAACAAACAACCCATCCCACCATATTAGTCCGTCATAACAAACAACCCCTCCCACCATATTAGTCCGTCATAACAAACAACCCATCCCACCATATTAGTCCGTCATAACAAACAACCCATCCCACCATATTAGTCAGTCATAACAAACAACCCCTCCCACCATATTAGTCCGTCATAACAAACAACCCATCCCACCATATTAGTCCGTCATAACAAACAACCCATCCCACCATATTAGTCCGTCATAACAAACAACCCATCCCACCATATTATTCCGTCATAACAAACAACCCTTCCCACCATATTAGTCCGTCATAACAAACAACCCATCCCACCATATTATTCCGTCATAACAAACAACCCATCCCACCATATTAGTCCGTCATAACAAACAACCAATCCCACCATATTAGTCAGTCATAACAAACAACCCATCCCACCATATTAGTCCGTCATAACAAACAACCCATCCCACCATATTAGTCCGTCATAACAAACAACCCATCCCACCATATTAGTCCGTCATAACAAACAACCCATCCCATCATATTAGTCCGTCATAACAAACAACCCCTCCCACCATATTAGTCCGTCATAACAAACAACCCATCCCACCATATTAGTCCGTCATAACAAACAACCAATCCCACCATATTAGTCCGTCATAACAAACAACCCATCCCACCATATTAGTCCGTCATAACAAACAACCCTTCCCACCATATTAGTCCGTCATAACAAACAACCCATCCCACCATATTAGTCCGTCATAACAAACAACCCATCCCACCATATTAGTCCGTCATAACAAACAACCCATCCCACCATATTAGTCCGTCATAACAAACAACCCATCCCACCATATTAGTCCGTCATAACAAACAACCCATCCCACCATATTAGTCCTTCATAACAAACAACCCATTCCACCATATTAGTCCGTCATAACAAACAACCCATCCCACCATATTAGTCCTTCATAACAAACAACCCATTCCACCATATTAGTCCGTCATAACAAACAACAACCCATCCCAACATATTAGTCCGTCATAACAAACAACCCCTCCCACCATATTAGTCCGTCATAACAAACAACCCATCCCACCATATTAGTCCGTCATAACAAACAACCCATCCCACCATATTAGTCCGTCATAACAAACAAACCCATCCCACCATATTAGTCCGTCATAACAAACAACCCATCCCACCATATTAGTCCGTCATAACAAACAACCCATCCCACCATATTAGTCCGTCATAACAAACAACCCATCCCACCATATTAGTCCGTCATAACAAACAACCCATCCCACCATATTAGTCCGTCATAACAAACAACCCATCCCACCATATTAGTCCGTCATAACAAACAACCCATCCCACCATATTAGTCCGTCATAACAAAACAACCCATCCCACCATATTAGTCCGTCATAACAAACAACCCATCCCACCATATTAGTCCGTCATAACAAACAACCCATCCCACCATATTAGTCCGTCATAACAAACAACCCCTCCCACCATATTAGTCCGTCATAACAAACAACTCATCCCACCATATTAGTCAGTCATAACAAACAACCCTTCCCACCATATTAGTCCGTCATAACAAACAACCCATCCCACCATATTAGTCCGTCATAACAAACAACCCATCCCACCATATTAGTCAGTCATAACAAACAACCCATCCCACCATATTAGTCCGTCATAACAAACAACCCATCCCACCATATTAGTCCGTCATAACAAACAACCCATCCCACCATATTAGTCCGTCATAACAAACAACCCATCCAACCATATTAGTCCGTCATAACAAACAACCCATCCCACCATATTAGTCAGTCATAACAAACAACCCAGCCCACCATATTAGTCCGTCATAACAAACAACCCATCCCACCATATTAGTCCGTCATAACAAACAACCCATCCCACCATATTAGTCAGTCATAACAAACAACCCCTCCCACCATATTAGTCCGTCATAACAAACAACCCATCCCACCATATTAGTCAGTCATAACAAACAACCAATCCCACCATATTAGTCCGTCATAACAAACAACCCATCCCACCATATTAGTCAGTCATAACAAACAACCCATCCCACCATATTAGTCCGTCATAACAAACAACCCATCCCACCATATTAGTCAGTCATAACAAACAACCCATCCCACCATATTAGTCCGTCGTAACAAACAACCAATCCCACCATATTAGTCCGTCATAACAAACAACCCATCCCACCATATTAGTCAGTCATAACAAACAACCCATCCCACCATATTAGTCCGTCATAACAAACAACCCATCCCACCATATTAGTCAGTCATAACAAACAACCCATCCCACCATATTAGTCCGTCATAACAAACAACCCATCCCACCATATTAGTCAGTCATAACAAACAACCCATCCCACCATATTAGTCCGTCATAACAAACAACCCATCCCACCATATTAGTCAGTCATAACAAACAACCCATCCCACCATATTAGTCAGTCATAACAAACAACCCATCCCACCATATTAGTCCGTCATAACAAACAACCCATCCCACCATATTAGTCCGTCATAACAAACAACCCATCCCACCATATTAGTCAGTCATAACAACAACCATCCCCCCATATTAGTCCGTCTTAACAGACACCCCATCCCACCATATGAGTCAGTCAAAACAAACAACCCATTCACCCATATTAGTCCGTCATAACAAACAACCCATCCCACAATATTAGTCAGTCATAACAAACAACCCATCCCACCATATTAGTCCGTCATAACAAACAACCCATCCCACCATATTAGTCCGTCATAACAAACAACCCATCCCCCATATTAGTCCGTCAAAACAAACAACCCATCCCACCATATTAGTCCGTCATAACAAACAACCCCTCCCACCATATTAGTCCGTCATAACAAACAACCCATCCCACCATATTAGTCCGTCATAACAAACAACCCATCCCACCATATTAGTCCGTCATAACAAACAACCCATCCCACCATATTAGTCAGTCATAACAAACAACCCATCCCACCATATTAGTCCGTCATAACAAACAACCCATCCCACCATATTAGTCAGTCATAACAAACAACCCATCCCACCATATTAGTCCGTCGTAACAAACAACCAATCCCACCATATTAGTCCGTCATAACAAACAACCCATCCCACCATATTAGTCAGTCATAACAAACAACCCATCCCACCATATTAGTCCGTCATAACAAACAACCCATCCCACCATATTAGTCCGTCATAACAAACAACCCATCCCACCATATTAGTCCGTCATAACAAACAACCCATCCCACCAATTAGTCCCATCCAACCCATCCATATTAGTCCGTCATAACAAACAACCCATCCCACCATATTAGTCAGTCATAACAAACAACCCATCCCACCATATTAGTCCGTCATAACAAACAACCCATCCCACCATATTAGTCCGTCAGTCATAACAAACAACCCATCCCACCATATTAGTCCGTCATAACAAACAACCCATCCCACCATATTAGTCCGTCATAACAAACAACCCATCCCACCATATTAGTCAGTCATAACAAACAACCCATCCCACCATATTAGTCAGTCATAACAAACAACCCATCCCCCCATATTAGTCCGTCATAACAAACAACCCATCCCACCATATTAGTCAGTCATAACAAACAACCAATCCCACCATATTAGTCCGTCATAACAAACAACCCATCCCACAATATTAGTCAGTCATAACAAACAACCCATCCCACCATATTAGTCCGTCATAACAAACAACCCATCCCACCATATTAGTCCGTCATAACAAACAACCCATCCCACCATATTAGTCCGTCATAACAAACAACCCATCCCACCATATTAGTCAGTCATAACAAACAACCCTTCCCACCATATTAGTCCGTCATAACAAACAACCCATCCCACCATATTAGTCCGTCATAAAACAAAACCCATCCCACCATATTAGTCCGTCATAACAAACAACCCATCCCACCATATTAGTCCGTCATAACAAACAACCCATCCCACCATATTAGTCAGTCATAACAAACAACACATCCCACCATATTAGTCCGTCATAACAAACAACCCATCCCACCATATTAGTCAGTCATAACAAACAACCCATCCCACATATTAGTCCGTCATAACAAACAAACACCCATCCCACCATATTAGTCAGTTCATAACAAAAACCCATCCCACCATATTAGTCAGTCATAACAAACAACCCATCCCACATATTAGTCCGTCATAACAAACAACCCATCCCACCATATTAGTCCGTCATAACAAACAACCCATCCCACCATATTAGTCCGTCATAACAAACAACCCATCCCACCATATTAGTCCGTCATAACAAACAACCCTTCCCACCATATTAGTCCGTCATAACAAACAACCCATCCCACCATATTAGTCCGTCATAACAAACAACCCATCCCACCATATTAGTCAGTCATAACAAACAACCAATCCCACCATATTAGTCAGTCATAACAAACAACCCCTCCCACCATATTAGTCCGTCATAACAAACAAACCCATCCCACCATATTAGTCCGTCATAACAAACAACCCATCCCCCCATATTAGTCCGTCATAACAAACAACCCATCCCACCATATTAGTCAGTCATAACAAACAACCCATCCCACCATATTAGTCCGTCATAACAAACAACCCATCCCACCATATTAGTCCGTCATAAAAACAAACCATCCCACCATATTAGTCCGTCATAACAAACAACCCATCCCACCATATTAGTCCGTCATAAACAAACAACCCATCCCACCATATTAGTCCGTCATAACAAACAACCCATCCCACCATATTAGTCCGTCATAACAAACAACCCATCCCACCATATTAGTCCGTCATAACAAACAACCCATCCCACCATATTAGTCAGTCATAACAAACAACCCATCCCACCATATTAGTCCGTCATAACAAACAACCCATCCCACCATATTAGTCCGTCATAACAAACAACCCATCCCACCATATTAGTCCGTCATAACAAACAACATACCCCATATTAGTCCGTCATATAACAAACAACCCATCCCACCATATTAGTCCGTACAAACAACCCATCCCACCATATTAGTCAGTCATAACAAACAACCCATCCCACCATATTAGTCCGTCAAACAAACAACCCATCCCACCATATTAGGCCGTCATAACAAACAACCCATCCCACCATATTAATCCGTCATAACAAACAACCCATCCCACCATATTAGTCCGTCATAACAAACAACCCATCCCACCATATTAGTCAGTCATAACAAACAACCCATCCCACCATATTAGTCCGTCATAACAAACAACCAATCCCACCATATTAGTCCGTCATAACAAACAACCCATCCCACCATATTAGTCCGTCATAACAAACAACCAATCCCACCATATTAGTCCGTCATAACAAACAACCCATCCCACCATATTAGTCAGTCATAACAAACAACCCATCCCACCATATTAGTCCGTCATAACAAACAACCCTTCCCACCATATTAGTCCGTCATAACAAACAACCCATCCCACCATATTAGTCCGTCATAACAAACAACCCTTCCCACCATATTAGTCCGTCATAACAAACAACCCATCCCACCATATTAGTCCGTCATAACAAACAACCCATCCCCCCATATTAGTCCGTCAAAACAAACAACCCAGCCCACCATATTAGTCCGTCATAACAAACAACCCCTCCCACCATATTAGTCCGTCATAACAAACAACCCAACCCACCATATTAGTCCGTCATAACAAACAACCCCTCCCACCATATTAGTCCGTCATAACAAACAACCCATCCCACCATATTAGTCCGTCATAACAAACAACCAATCCCACCATATTAGTCCGTCATTACAAACAACCCATCCCACCATATTAGTCCGTCATAACAAACAACCCATCCCACCATATTAGTCCGTCATAACAAACAACCCATCCCACCATATTAGTCAGTCATAACAAACAACCCATCCCACCATATTAGTCCGTCATAACAAACAACCCATCCCACCATATTAGTCTGTCATAACAAACAACCCATCCCACCATATTAGTCCGTCATAACAAACAACCCATCCCACCATATTAGTCAGTCATAACAAACAACCCATCCCACCATATTAGTCAGTCATAACAAACAACCCATCCCACCATATTAGTCCGTCATAACAAACAACCCATCCCACCATATTAGTCTGTCATAACAAACAACCCATCCCACCATATTAGTCCGTCATAACAAACAACCCATCCCACCATATTAGTCCGTCATAACAAACAACCCATCCCACCATATTAGTCAGTCATAACAAACAACCCATCCCACCATATTAGTCCGTCATAACAAACAACCCATCCCACCATATTAGTCCGTCATAACAAAAAACCCATCCCACCATATTAGTCCGTCATAACAAACAACCCATCCCACCATATTAGTCCGTCATAACAAACAACCAATCCCACCATATTAGTCCGTCATAACAAACAACCCATCCCACCATATTAGTCAGTCATAACAAACAACCCATCCCACCATATTAGTCCGTCATAACAAACAAACCCATCCCACCATATTAGTCCGTCATAACAAACAACCCATCCCACCATATTAGTCCGTCATAACAAACAACCCCTCCCACCATATTAATCCGTCATAACAAACAACCCATCCCACCATATTAGTCCGTCATAACAAACAACCCATCCCACCATATTAGTCAGTCATAACAAACAACCCATCCCACCATATTAGTCCGTCATAACAAACAACCCATCCCACCATATTAGTCCGTCATAACAAACAACCAATCCCACCATATTAGTCCGTCATAACAAACAACCCATCCCACCATATTAGTCCGTCATAACAAACAACCCATCCACCATATTAGTCAGTCATAACAAACAACCCATCCCACCATATTAGTCCGTCATAACAAACAACCCATCCCACCATATTAGTCCGTCATAACAAAACAACCCCTCCCACCATATTAGTCCGTCATAACAAACAACTCATCCCACCATATTAGTCCGTCATAACAAACAACCCATCCTCCCACCATATTAGTCAGTCATAACAAACAACCCATCCCACCATATTAGTCAGTCATAACAACAACCCATCCCCACCATATTAGTCCGTCATAACAAAACAACCCCTCCCACCATATTAGTCAGTCATAACAAACAACCCATCCCACCATATTAGTCCGTCATAACAAACAACCCATCCCACCATATTAGTCCGTCATAACAAACAACCCATCCCACCATATTAGTCCGTCATAACAAACAACCCATCCCACCATATTAGTCCGTCATAACAAACAACCCATCCCACCATATTAGTCCGTCATAACAAACAACCCATCCCACCATATTAGTCCGTCATAACAAACAACCCATCCCACCATATTAGTCCGTCATAACAAACAACCCATCCCACCATATTAGTCCGTCATAACAAACACACTTCGGACATTGCTTACCTAACCCCTTCTGTACCGGGGACGTCTTTTTGTTTATACTTTAGCGGCATTTATACGATTTTACGAACCTTAGGAAGGACATATGGCAACTAAAAGGGTTTATTGAGATAGTCTGTAATCTTGTAACGGGTTGACATCATTCCTAAGCTGGATAAAACCGTCTAATGGTTGCCAGAATATAATGAAAGGGATGTCACCGGTACAGAAGGGGTTAAGGGGAGGTTTCTAGCTTGTTCCCTAGATTTTCATCAAACTTAAAATTACACCCCCTTGATCCCCTTTTAAGATACATTTTGTACATTTTTCGGTAGAAAAATGTCCCGGCCGAATGCCGGTTCCTCTAAATTACAGGCTCGCTATCGCTCGCCATGAAAAAATTGACATCTAAATGGTACGAAAGGTCTTAAAATTGAAAGAAATGGGGTGCAAGCTCTTCAAACGCCAAACTAATGGGGCGAACGTCTTAAAATCTCAAAAGCAAAGGAAATAATTGTGAGGGAGAAAGTGGTCAAGAAAAAATCCCTCGAGTGGAAATCTCCCCATAACCCTTTCTCAATTTTGACGCGTTTTAACAGTTTATGCTGGCCATCATTAGACGATTTTATGTACTTTAGAGAAGGCCTTTTTAATTCCACGTTGTAAAAGCAGGCATAATACATGATATACCTTTAAACTCCATAGATTCTCAACAAAGTGCCTAAAATCGTGCAATAATAGCCAGAATTAAAACAAAACAAAATAAATATAAATACGCGTCTTCGGATATATACGTTAATATCAAATTATTTAGTTTGGTCAGTTTGGATATAACCAGTATGTGCTCATTATTGACAATAGGTTGAAGTGGGTTTTTTTATAGAATGTTTCTATGTCCTGTATAGTATTGCATAATAATATATATTTACAATTACGTTTCTGTTCTATTGTTTACTAGTGTTAATATTGTTTTGTCTGTATTATATCCGTACACATTTTGAAATATGTGTTGCTTAAATAATATCTAAATGTAAATATTATCTCGTAAATAATAGTGCTCGACGTTTATCACCTTCAGTGCGATGGCGTGTTCTCAATGGTGTACCTGCTAACGATGTTATAATATAATCTGGGCGACTATATTCTATTGTATTAAGGGGAGATTTCCACTTGAGGGATTTTTTTCTTGACTCCTTTCTCACTCATGTTTAGCCCCATTGCTTTTCTAATTTTAAGACGTTCGCCCCCTTATTTTGACGATTTTAAGAACTTTCGACCCATTTCTGTCAATTTTAAGACCTTTCGTGCCATTTAGGTGTCGAATTTATCCTGGCGAGCGATAGCGAGCCTGTAATATAAGAGGAACCGGCTTTCAGCCGGGAAATTTTTCTACCGAAAAATGTACAAATTTATCTTGAAAGAGGGTCAAGGGGGTGAAATTTTAAGATTGCTGGAAGAGTAGAAAACAAATTAAAAACCTCCCCTTAAAGGAGTCCAGTCATTACAATGCTATCATAATGTTACAGCTATGATTAGAAGACATTAATTATCCTCGGAAAAGCCTCTCGTAGTTACAGGTTTAAAGAACACGTATACAATCCAGAGTTTTTGCCATGGTACAAAGGAGTACAAAGGAAATGAAGCAACAACAGGTATAGTGACCCCCTCTAGGCTGCTTGTCCTCCAAAACACTGAGGATCAAGTGTCTAAACAGTTGTTTAGAGGGGGTAGGGGAAAATTGGAAAGGGAACTACTGCCCTGGAGGTAATGACCGTGGCAGGATTATGATGTTTGTAGGGGACTGATGGGTTAGTAACATAATGCAGTTATATGTGCTCTTTGCCAATATCGGGGAAGACAGAGAGTAACGTCTTAGTAATATATATACGCAATAATCCTTGATGAATCTGAGGGGGGAATAATATAAAGTCATTCATTTACAAATGCAATCAGTCGCAGGTTTGAGGCAAGATATTTGTCTATGCGAAGTTTAAGAGAATCAACGGTGCTGCAGTAAATAACATCGGTAGCATCAGGTATCCTGACATAGCCGTTATGGCACAGTATTATTGTTAATATTAGTATTAGTACAGTAGTAGTAGACTAGTAGTAATAGTAGTAGTAGTAGTAGTAGTAGTACGTAGTAGTAGTAGTAGAATTTATTTATTTGTGTTATTATCATCATTATTGTTATTATTAGAATTAATATTTGTTTTTCTTTATTTCTTTTTTAGAATTAGAGTTATTTAGAAGTCGAAAGAGTATAGCTATGCAGTGTGGGAGAGTTCCCCAACCTGGTACACAGTTCTACTTCATGCTGAACATTTATTCGTATTTTTAATTGAATATATAATGATTTGCAATTACGGAGGTATGTTGCTACTTTCAACGTCAAATTAGGGTGCATATCATCACACCCCTAGACATCATATCATCACTCGTATCATGGCACTCTCAAAACATCCATCACTTCCTCTCCACCCGACTCTTGTTTATCCCTCAGCCTCGCCCGACCGCCACCAGATGTCTCTCGGGTTTGTTTACATTTCCAATTTTGCCGGTTGTCGCTAGGCACTACATCTCTATTTCATGTGTTTGTGGAATCTATCCTTTCGTATATCACAATCCTGTTAAACATATTCCTATTAAACATATTACATTTATATATGTAATATTTATGAACTGGTATGTGCTTGATAACGAGGAATCGTGTGTGCGGGAAGGACGAGTAAATAATTGAAGAATAGTTTCACTGGGTGTGATTTCATTGTTTATGCTTTGATGTTTTTCTTGTAAACAAGGAAGGACTGGAGGGACGAAGGGGAGGGTGGAGGGCAGAGGTGGCATCTGACGAGGGTAAGAAGGGTAGAGAAAAAATGTGAGTTGAAAGGCGAGAGGGAAAAACATATCAAACAATTTATTGAAGTTAACGTTGCCTAACATAGCAAAGCTACAAATAGCAAGGTCATCCATTATCACTGCCATTTACCCTGCTAGATCTTGTACCTTACGTATAATCTTGGTTGAGTTAGCGTTAGTATACATCAGCTGACTTTATATATAGTTTACAAGCTTATAGATGAAGCGTTCAGATTATTATATTCATCCCCTTCTTACAGCTATCCTAAATCCTGATCTAGCACACGTACTTACTTGTTTATGAATAGAAACACCATATGAGGAGGAACATTTTATTGACAACGTTTCGCAGGTATCTGCGAAACGTTGTCAATAAAGTGCTCCTCCTTATATGGTGTTTAAATTAATTCTGTCAACTTTTCTAAGTTATTTTACTTGTTTATGTTTCAACCTTCTCAATATCCAGTGAAAAAATAATAATAAGTAGCGTTAGGCACCATATTAATTCATACACGAGCTGTTATAGGCTGGTACTGTTCCCACCAGGTACATACATCCTAAGTTGTCTATATTCTGTTATAGGCTGGTACTGTTCCCACCAGGTACATACATCCTAAGTTGTCTATATTCTGTTATAGGCTGGTACTGTTCCCACCAGGTACATACTTCCTAAGTTGTCTATATTCTGTTATAGGCTGGTACTGTTCCCACCAGGTACATACATCCTAAGTTGTCTATATTCTGTTATAGGCTGGTACTGTTCCCACCAGGTACATACATCCTAAGTTGTCTATATTCTGTTATAGGCTGGTACTGTTCCCACCAGGTACATACTTCCTAAGTTGTCTATATTCTGTTATAGGCTGGTACTGTTCCCACCAGGTACATACATCCTAAGTTGTCTATATTCTGTTATAGGCTGGTACTGTTCCCACCAGGTACATACTTCCTAAGTTGTCTATATTCTGTTATAGGCTGGTACTGTTCCCACCAGGCACATACTTCCTAAGTTGTTTATATTTTGTTATAGGCTGGTACTGTTCCCACCAGGTACATACTTCCTAAGTTGTCTATATTCTGTTATAGGCTGGTACTGTTCCCACCAGGTACATACTTCCTAAGTTGTTTATATTCTGTTATAGGCTGGTACTGTTCCCACCAGGTACATACATCCTAAGTTGTCTATATTCTGTTATAGGCTGGTACTGTTCCCACCAGGTACATACTTCCTAAGTTGTCTATATTCTGTTATAGGCTGGTACTGTTCCCACCAGGTACATACTTCCTAAGTTGTTTATATTCTGTTATAGGCTGGTACTGTTCCCACCAGGTACATACTTCCTAAGTTGTCTATATTCTGTTATAGGCTGGTACTGTACCAACCAGGTACATACTTCCTAAGTTGTCTATATTCTGTTATAGGCTGGTACTGTTCCCACCAGGTACATACTTCCTAAGTTGTCTATATTCTGTTATAGGCTGGTACTGTTCCACCAGTACATACATCCTAAGTTGTCTATATTCTGTTATAGGCTGGTACTGTTCCCACCAGGTACATACTTCCTAAGTTGTCTATATTCTGTTATAGGCTGGTACTGTTCCCACCAGGTACATACTTCCTAAGTTGTCTATATTCTGTTATAGGCTGGTACTGTTCCCACCAGGTACATACTTCCTAAGTTGTCTATATTCTGTTATAGGCTGGTACTGTTCCCACCAGGTACATACTTCCTAAGTTGTCTATATTCTGTTATAGGCTGGTACTGTTCCCACCAGGTACATACTTCCTAAGTTGTCTATATTCTGTTATAGGCTGGTACTGTTCCCACCAGGTACATACTTCCTAAGTTGTCTATATTCTGTTATAGGCTGGTACTGTTCCCACCAGGTACATACTTCCTAAGTTGTCTATATTCTGTTATAGGCTGGTACTGTTCCCACCAGGTACATACTTCCTAAGTTGTCTATATTCTGTTATAGGCTGGTACTGTTCCCACCAGGTACATACTTCCTAAGTTGTCTATATTCTGTTATAGGCTGGTACTGTTCCCACCAGGTACATACTTCCTAAGTTGTCTATATTCTGTTATAGGCTGGTACTGTTCCCACCAGGTACATACTTCCTAAGTTGTCTATATTCTGTTATAGGCTGGTACTGTTCCCACCAGGTACATACTTCCTAAGTTGTCTATATTCTGTTATAGGCTGGTACTGTTCCCACCAGGTACATACTTCCTAAGTTGTCTATATTCTGTTATAGGCTGGTACTGTTCCCACCAGGTACATACTTCCTAAGTTGTCTATATTCTGTTATAGGCTGGTACTGTTCCCACCAGGTACATACTTCCTAAGTTGTCTATATTCTGTTATAGGCTGGTACTGTTCCCACCAGGTACATACTTCCTAAGTTGTCTATATTCTGTTATAGGCTGGTACTGTTCCCACCAGGTACATACTTCCTAAGTTGTCTATATTCTGTTATAGGCTGGTACTGTTCCCACCAGGTACATACTTCCTAAGTTGTTATATTCTGTTATAGGCTGGTACTGTTCCCACCAGGTACATACTTCCTAAGTTGTCTATATTCTGTTATAGGCTGGTACTGTTCCCACCAGGTACATACTTCCTAAGTTGTCTATATTCTGTTATAGGCTGGTACTGTTCCCACCAGGTACATACTTCCTAAGTTGTCTATATTCTGTTATAGGCTGGTACTGTTCCCACCAGGTACATACTTCCTAAGTTGTCTATATTCTGTTATAGGCTGGTACTGTTCCCACCAGGTACATACTTCCTAAGTTGTCTATATTCTGTTATAGGCTGGTACTGTTCCCACCAGGTACATACTTCCTAAGTTGTCTATATTCTGTTATAGGCTGGTACTGTTCCCACCAGGTACATACTTCCTAAGTTGTCTATATTCTGTTATAGGCTGGTACTGTTCCCACCAGGTACATACATCCTAAGTTGTCTATATTCTGTTATAGGCTGGTACTGTTCCCACCAGGTACATACTTCCTAAGTTGTCTATATTCTGTTATAGGCTGGTACTGTTCCCACCAGGTACATACTTCCTAAGTTGTCTATATTCTGTTATAGGCTGGTACTGTTCCCACCAGGTACATACTTCCTAAGTTGTCTATATTCTGTTATAGGCTGGTACTGTTCCCACCAGGTACATACTTCCTAAGTTGTCTATATTCTGTTATAGGCTGGTACTGTTCCCACCAGGTACATACTTCCTAAGTTGTCTATATTCTGTTATAGGCTGGTACTGTTCCCACCAGGTACATACTTCCTAAGTTGTCTATATTCTGTTATAGGCTGGTACTGTTCCCACCAGGTACATACTTCCTAAGTTGTCTATATTCTGTTATAGGCTGGTACTGTTCCCACCAGGTACATACTTCCTAAGTTGTCTATATTCTGTTATAGGCTGGTACTGTTCCCACCAGGTACATACTTCCTAAGTTGTCTATATTCTGTTATAGGCTGGTACTGTTCCCACCAGGTACATACTTCCTAAGTTGTCTATATTCTGTTATAGGCTGGTACTGTTCCCACCAGGTACATACTTCCTAAGTTGTCTATATTCTGTTATAGGCTGGTACTGTTCCCACCAGGTACATACTTCCTAAGTTGTCTATATTCTGTTATAGGCTGGTACTGTTCCCACCAGGTACATACTTCCTAAGTTGTCTATATTCTGTTATAGGCTGGTACTGTTCCCACCAGGTACATACTTCCTAAGTTGTCTATATTCTGTTATAGGCTGGTACTGTTCCCACCAGGTACATACTTCCTAAGTTGTCTATATTCTGTTATAGGCTGGTACTGTTCCCACCAGGTACATACTTCCTAAGTTGTCTATATTCTGTTATAGGCTGGTACTGTTCCCACCAGGTACATACTTCCTAAGTTGTCTATATTCTGTTATAGGCTGGTACTGTTCCCACCAGGTACATACTTCCTAAGTTGTCTATATTCTGTTATAGGCTGGTACTGTTCCCACCAGGTACATACTTCCTAAGTTGTCTATATTCTGTTATAGGCTGGTACTGTTCCCACCAGGTACATACTTCCTAAGTTGTCTATATTCTGTTATAGGCTGGTACTGTTCCCACCAGGTACATACTTCCTAAGTTGTCTATATTCTGTTATAGGCTGGTACTGTTCCCACCAGGTACATACTTCCTAAGTTGTCTATATTCTGTTATAGGCTGGTACTGTTCCCACCAGGTACATACTTCCTAAGTTGTCTATATTCTGTTATAGGCTGGTACTGTTCCCACCAGGTACATACTTCCTAAGTTGTCTATATTCTGTTATAGGCTGGTACTGTTCCCACCAGGTACATACTTCCTAAGTTGTCTATATTCTGTTATAGGCTGGTACTGTTCCCACCAGGTACATACTTCCTAAGTTGTCTATATTCTGTTATAGGCTGGTACTGTTCCCACCAGGTACATACTTCCTAAGTTGTCTATATTCTGTTATAGGCTGGTACTGTTCCCACCAGGTACATACTTCCTAAGTTGTCTATATTCTGTTATAGGCTGGTACTGTTCCCACCAGGTACATACTTCCTAAGTTGTCTATATTCTGTTATAGGCTGGTACTGTTCCCACCAGGTACATACTTCCTAAGTTGTCTATATTCTGTTATAGGCTGGTACTGTTCCCACCAGGTACATACTTCCTAAGTTGTCTATATTCTGTTATAGGCTGGTACTGTTCCCACCAGGTACATACTTCCTAAGTTGTCTATATTCTGTTATAGGCTGGTACTGTTCCCACCAGGTACATACTTCCTAAGTTGTCTATATTCTGTTATAGGCTGGTACTGTTCCCACCAGGTACATACTTCCTAAGTTGTCTATATTCTGTTATAGGTTGGTACTGTTCCCACCAGGTACATACTTCCTAAGTTGTCTATATTCTGTTATAGGCTGGTACTGTTCCCACCAGGTACATACTTCCTAAGTTGTCTATATTCTGTTATAGGCTGGTACTGTTCCCACCAGGTACATACTTCCTAAGTTGTTTATATTCTATTATAGGCTGGTACTGTTCCCACCAGGTACATACTTCCTAAGTTGTCTATATTCTGTTATAGGCTGGTACTGTTCCCACCAGGTACATACTTCCTAAGTTGTCTATATTCTGTTATAGGCTGGTACTGTTCCCACCAGGTACATACATCCTAAGTTGTCTATATTCTGTTATAGGCTGGTACTGTTCCCACCAGGTACATACTTCCTAAGTTGTCTATATTCTCAATTCCTACTTGTGTATTAGAAACAGCGAGAAGTTAACCTTTCCTCTTCCCTCGACAAACTTGGTGTCTTTTTCTCCTGGCATTTACTGTAAAGATCACATACTTCTTGCTAAGTCAGCTCTCCAGAAGGTAAGCGTTCAATAGTTTTCTTGGGTTCGTCTTCTCCACGCAGTTTTTTTTCTACTTGTATGAAGTATTGTTTGCATGTGTAGGATGGTTCACCACACAATTCTTCAAAGCGTGGACTTTAATCAACTCAATTTTCATCAACTCTCCCACCACTCTATTTATCTATTGCTATTAGGCCTACAACCAACAATGGTCTTCAAAATGTTATAAGTAAATATATCTTACCTTACGTAGAGTAGGAAGCACTCGCCAGTCGATACATTCTGCTGGACACCCACACTTATTCTATAGGCCTACAATTCTCTAACCAATAAATCAACCAAGATGCTCAGGAACATAAGATCTAAAGTCATCTTTTTCCCTTTTCGCATGACTAAAGATCCTTCTAACACAGTGTGACTATAAAGTCAGCCTTTTCACTGCTACAGAAGGAACACTCGCAACTTGCTAATTTTTTCCCTTCATTAATGTAGAACAAAATTACAGCACAAACTAATTCCCAATAATATCTTCCTGCGGTATACCTGGATTCAATCTTCCATCTTTTGGTCATTGACTCAGTACAATATAAGTCCTCATAACGGGCAAGTTCAAGTATAAACGGTACAGTGATACAAAGTTAAGTCTCATAATTTACCATATCGAATATTTGAGCAAGTTTTAATTGTTTGAATGTCATGATACATACGGTACATAAAAAGTCAATATTTTTGAAGAAACAATTAATTGTTAGCTTATCGAAGATAATAAAATCAATGCACAAGATATTACTGAAGAGCTAAACTGTGGCATTTGTTAACATTATTATAAAGCAGAACAAAATGAGAAACTGAAATTAAGCAAAGTCGATAGTTGTTTGCTAATTATGGCATTAGAAAAACTTATATTTCCATACCAATACTTAAAATTAAGAAAGGTTTATCTTACACAATTAAAGCGTGCATATCTTAATTAGTACATTAGTAGTATACCAGGCTAGGTTGTTCGTGTGTTGTGTACATAACTCCATTGTACTCTACACTGAGGACAATAAAACCATAATTAGACATTAAGTTGTAAAGTATGATATCCAACTCGTGCCCTACGTTCGTGCTATTCTACCAAAATAATTATAGAGATTAAGAAAACATGAATGCATACAAGTAATGTTCAAAATATTTGATAGGAAAACAGAACTTTAAAACACTTGTGTGTATAGAAGTATAAGGAACTTCATAATGGTGGAGAGGGGTTTATTGGGAGTAGTGCTCGTTTATTGGGAGTAGTGCTCGTTTGTTTTGTTTTGTTTTTTGGACCCCTTCTCCCTCATCCTTAGCCCCATTACTTTTGAGATTTTACAACGTTCGGTTCATTAGTTTGGCGATTTTAACACCTTTCGCTCCATTTCGTTGTTAATTTTAAGACCTTTCGTGCCATTTATGTGTCGATTTTTTCCTGGCGAGCGAAAGCGAGCCTGTAATATTTAGAGGATCCGGCCTTCGGCCAGAACATATATATATATATATATATATATATATATATATATATATATATATATATATATATATACGTGTGCGAAACACGAAACAATTCCAACTTGGCAGTTCAGGTTTTTCTTTGAAACAACTTGTGGCGATGTGAGAGGGGGGAAGGGAGAGGAGGAGAGAAAACTTGGAGGTTTTTAACTAAGGCAGAAAACTTGTGAAACTGAGATGAATTGGAAAGCAAGAGCAATGACGCGAGAAGGAAGAGGTAAATACACTAAAGTAAATACATATAACTCAACAAACAATAACGTGGGAAAACAACCAACGGATAAGATGTACAGTGGATAGCATATCGACATAGATGTACAGTGGATAGCATATCGACATAGATGTACAGTGGATAGCATATCGACATAGATGTACAGTGGATAGCATATCGACATAGATGTACAGTGGATAGCATATCGACATAGATGTACAGTGGATAGCATATCGACATAGATGTACAGTGGATAGCATATCGACATAGATGTACAGTGGATAGCATATCGACATAGATGTACAGTGGATAGCATATCGACATAGATGTACAGTGGATAGCATATCGACATAGATGTACAGTGGATAGCATATCGACATAGATGTACAGTGGATAGCATATCGACATAGATGTACAGTGGATAGCATATCGACATAGATGTACAGTGGATAGCATATCGACATAGGTAAAGCAAATAAGAGCACAATTAGTGAAACATAAACACAATAGCTTTGAATCATAACAAATAATAATAATAATAATAATAATAATAATAATAAATAAATACATAGATAAATAAATTAATAAATATATATACATAATTATACAGGTATATATATATATATATATATATATATATATATATATATATATATACCGTATGTATATATATATATATATATATATATATATAGATAGAGAGAGAGAACCACAGAGGGAAGAAGAGAGAGAAATAGATAAAGAGCGACAAAGAGGCAGCGAGAGAGAGAGGTAAACAGTAGTACTTTCCGTCAGCCCTAATCCCCACGTTTATCAAGCTTTACCTTCTAATTCCTTCCTTCGCCTCCCTCTATGTAGGTTAAACGAGGCCTATAATTCTAAACGGCCCTAATCTCTCCTATCCTTTATACTCCCTAACTCCACAATTTTAACCTTTATATATTCTTTGTGCGGCCACCTTTTCCTTGTGTATGGATATTACCTGTGGGCCAAATATAATGTTCTGGGTGCGGTGTCCCGAGTTCGAATCCCGGGAGGACCATATGCTTTCATTAGTTTATTCAAGTACATCTGGGGTTTGTAATGGATGATTAATGTTAAGAACAGGGTGTTCCTTAATATATATAGTATGTCTCAAATTGTTATTTAATCATCCTACTGATTTTATATTTTGCTGTTCCAAATCTCTTCTCTCTGCAACTCTCTTTATGATTCACTCGTATGTAGTCTCTGCATCTTCCTTTCTACCTCTCTTCTTATGATTCACTCGTATGTAGTCTCTGCATCTTCCTTTCTACCTCTCTTCTTATGATTCACTCGTATGTAGTCTCTGCATCTTCCTTTCTACCTCTCTTCTTATGATTCACTCGTATGTAGTCTCTGCATCTTCCTTTCTACCTCTCTTCTTATGATTCACTCGTATGTAGTCTCTGCATCTTCCTTTCTACCTCTCTTCTTATGATTCACTCGTATGTAGTCTCTGCATCTTCCTTTCTACCTCTCTTCTTATGATTCACTCGTATGTAGTCTCTGCATCTTCCTTTCTACCTCTCTTCTTATGATTCACTCGTATGTAGTCTCTGCATCTTCCTTTCTACCTCTCTTCTTATGATTCACTCGTATGTAGTCTCTGCATCTTCCTTTCTACCTCTCTTCTTATGATTCACTCGTATGTAGTCTCTGCATCTTCCTTTCTACCTCTCTTCTTATGATTCACTCGTATGTAGTCTCTGCATCTTCCTTTCTACCTCTCTTCTTATGATTCACTCGTATGTAGTCTCTGCATCTTCCTTTCTACCTCTCTTCTTATGATTCACTCGTATGTAGTCTCTGCATCTTCCTTTCTACCTCTCTTCTTTGTACAGTTGGCCAAATAAGTCATGTCGCCGATGTCAATACGTTTGTTCGCTGTGTGCTGTATTAATGTCTGTCAGATGTTGAATAGGGTGTGTAAAGATAGGGAACATGTTTGTATATCTCACTCGAAATGATGAATTAATGCTTAGATAGTGCTGATACCAATTATTGATCGAAATATACTTGGTGCCGCGTCTTCACTTATTTGGCCGACTGTACCTGTGCACTTATTAATATTGTCTCACGTCTATTATTCTATATTTAACCTATCCTCTTATATACTTATCTCCCTACTATCCATTATAATAATGTGGTTACCTCTTCTACTTCTCGCATATATGCAACTACTTCCATTACTTTATATATATTGTATGCGTTCTTGTTTCCTCATTCTGCTTTCCTATTTGATATTTAACCAATGAATTAAGGGGCTTGTTATACCAGACTTTTGCTGGTGTTAATTGGATAAATTAGGTAGGTTCTTGCTTAACTGGAGAAATTGAATCCACTTAAACACATGCACAAAGGTAATAGAGGATAAATATAACACAGCGTGCATTCATATAATATATTCAAGGCACATAGATATTGTTTAGTAAGTAATAGGTAATTAATTATATAACAATAGACGCACAAACAAGGGTCCACAATACTCTCTCACGATTAATACTTGGCCTGTGAATATGACTTTAGTACTCCCTTTATTTTTGAGTTTCCTCGCTAGACCTCCATCAAGCTTAAAAAAACACCCCCTAGATCCCCCTTCAATATAAATGTGTACATTATTAGTTATATATATACATGTACAGTATATACTGCTCGATCTTAGTAACACTTTGTTTGAGTGAAACTAAACAAATCTAAATAATTATACTGTACTTGATATAATAATTATACTGTACTTGATATAATAATTATACTGTACTTGATATAGTAATTATACTGTACTTGATATAATAATTATACTGTACTTGATATAATAATTATACTGTACTTGATATAGTAATTATACTGTACTTGATATAATAATTATACTGTACTTGATATAATAATTATACTGTACTTGATATAATAATTATACTGTACTTGATATAATAATTATACTGTACTTGATATAGTAATTATACTGTACTTGATATAATAATTATACTGTACTTGATATAATAATTATACTGTACTTGATATAGTAATTATACTGTACTTGATATAATAATTATACTGTACTTGATATAATAATTAACTGTACTTGATATAATAATTATACTGTACTTGATATAGTAATTATACTGTACTTGATATAATAATTATACTGTACTTGATATAGTAATTATACTGTACTTGATATAATAATTATACTGTACTTGATATAGTAATTATACTGTACTTGATATAGTAATTATACTGTACTTGATATAATAATTATACTGTACTTGATATAATAATTATACTGTACTTGATATAATAATTATACTGTACTTGATATATATTTGTTGGACTTTAGAAAGCTGTTATAGTTCGTGAAGTATCGTCTACTCATTGATTAGTATCCCCGCTCACCGTCACCAAATGTTAACTGTATTTTATTCAGGTGAGCATTTATATTTGGACAGGGTAAAAGGGCAAACAAAGTAATCCACAAATAACATTTGAAAGAGAGAGAGGGAGAGAGTGTGTGTGTGTGTGTGTGTGTGTGTGTGCGTGTGTATGTGTGAGTGAGTGTGTGGGGGGGGGGGGAGGAGGGGGGAGAAGGAGGGAGGGAGAGGGAAAGATCTACTTAGGATCGCCTCAGACAGCACCTTGCAAATAAACAAACGTTCCTATGAGATGAAACTCCTAATCGTTCCTAATCAACAACTCTCACACTCGTAACTTTATTTTCATGGAGGTATAATCTAAACACCCGTGCAATTATAGTTACTCAAACATAAACAAAATAGCTGATAATGTCATAGCTCTCTTTCTATCGTGTCACCAATTATCTCTCTATCATGCCTATAAAATATACCACTTATACACTCTATATTGGATCACTTAAGGGGGCCCACCTCGCTTCTTTTTTTTCGCTTTCTCTTCCTCTCTCTTTGGCTTGTATCCATTCGGTCCCATTCAGCCTACTGTTTTAAGACGTTTACCCCCATCCAAGTGT
>CM064486.1:19611075-19658688 GCA_032716605.1 Paralithodes platypus
TCTCATCGTCGGGAGGTATGGGACCTTCTGCAAGTGTCTTCTATGCCAGATTAGCTGAACAAATATCGGAGAAAAAGCGCCAGCATAGAAGCCAAGTCATAACTTGGATGAGATGCCGGCTCTCTTTCTCTCTTCTCAGGTCTGCACTCCTATGTCTCAGGGGTACAAGGTCCTCCCCGCTACAGAGGACAAGAGTGAGAGAATTGGACTTTGAAATGGTCGTGGCGGAGGGACGAATTGGGAACAACTAGGTTGATTGTAGGGAGGTACTGGTACAATAAGATAAACTACAATGTAACTAGAATAAGATAGATTGTACAGCACTTTGTAACTGGCACCAATGGGTGAGGGGGGATTGTTATTTGTGTCGAATATTGTGTGTGTGTGTAGGGAGGAGGGGGGGGGGTCATTTATGTATATGTGCTTTTGTGTTACTTTTTTCTAGTTCGGCGTAGGGATCTGGCGACCCCTTCGCCCGTCACTTTGTGGTGCAGATAGCCCCTGGAGGTTGGGACTGGGAATCCCACCTCCAGAATTGTTAGGAGGAGGCTGTAGGCACCAGCCGAACAGGGTGGTACTCCCGGGGAGTGCTAGGTGGTTGATAAGGACAGCTGGAACTCCTGTTTCACCATCTGGCCTCCCTAGCTGATCCTTCCTGTGCTTCATCAATAGAGAGGGCAACCCCAGCCTGCCCTCCAAAACACCTGCTCCTCCTATCATTACATTATAGTACAAACACCTTACATTCTACACTACCTTTTTTACAAAAATACATTATGACAAAACCACGGCCCGCCTCGGAGTCCCCAGGGAGGGGGGACCAGATATGCCCCCATTGATTAGTCCCCTGGCAGCGACTCGCCAAAGTGCTCTGGACCACTTCCTTGTACTCTCACTATCAATTTGGCCAACATTCGTGGCCTTTCCTCTAACTTCCACTCTGTGGAACACCACCTCTCCTCTGCCAACCCTGATCTTCTCTTTCTCACCGAAACACAGTTATCTGGGACTACTGACAGCAAACTCTTCTCTGTATCCTACTAACTCTATCCTCAGTTTCAAGCCAAAGGTGGATGTTGCATCTATGTACGCAACAATCTTGCTTTCTCTCTCGTGTTCCCAACTTTGATTCTTCTGAATTCTCAACTCTGTGGCTAATGCTTTCTTATCACTCGTAAACTAAATATTTCTGCGTTGTTTATCTCTCCCCTAATTCTACTGACTATCCAAAATGTTTTAACTATCTTACTTCTAAAGTGGAACGCATTCTATCCATCTCTCCTTTCGCATAAATATCCATCTTAGGTGATTTCAACGTTCACCACCGCCAATCGCTCTCCTCTGTTTCCACTGACCAACCTTGTGAACAAGCCTACATCTTTTCTATCCTAAATGACCATAGTAGTTAGTCCAGCAACCCACCCGTATCCAGGATCGCTTCGGAGATCGGCCCAACATTCTTGACTGATTTCTAACCTCTAACGCTTCTGCTTATACTGTAAATCTTTTCTCTCCTTTGGGCTCCTCCGCCCATAAACTTAGCTCTGTCACCTGTCCTATCTAGCTCGTACGGCCACCGGATCCTGCTTGTGGCACCTTGGCGCTGCTGACTGCGAGGGTCTTTGGCAGTACTTCTTTGATTTCCCATGGAATTACTTTTGCTTCAGTGGCCGGGGACCCCTTGAGAGTGCTTGACGCATTACCGAGGTAATCATCTCGGGCATGGAAGGGCATGCATTCCATTTTCTTTCTTTCAGTCTCGATAGTGTAATGCATAACTGTGCGGAATTTTGGTGTGAGTATCCTAGGTTCGAGTTCTTGGAGCGCCACATGTATTTGTTGATTTCATTAATTTAGTTTAGAAGTGAAGTTGGTTGGTGGAAAAAATATAATAATCTAATCACGCTTGCTCTACTGCTGTCCGCAATAAGGAGGAAGCATTCAAACGGTACCGTCGCCTTCAAACTCAAGAATCTCATTCTTCCTATGTTTCTGCCCGGAATCAAGCCAAAACTGTTCTTCACCTCAACAAACATTCTTTCATCAATAATAAATGCACTGAACTATCAAAATCTAGCTCTTCCCAAGCCTTCTGGCATCTAGCCAAAAACCTCTCCAACAGTTTTACTTCTTCGTCTTTCCCTCCTCTTTTCCACTCTAATGGCACCATCGTCAGTTTTTTCTCTGACAAAGCTGAGCTCTTCGCTAGCACTTTCGCTAAAAACTCCACTTTGGATGCTTCCGGTGCTATTCCTCCCTCTCCACCCCCCTCTCTCATACTTATGCTTAGCATCATAATCTCTTCCAAGGATGTACTTTCCACCCTCTGTGGGCTTCATACCAAGAAGGCGTATGGACCGGACGGTGTTCCTTCTATTGTACTCAAAAACTGTTCTTCCGTGCTGCCTCCCTGCCTAGGCAAACTCCTCAGTCTCTGTCTCTCTTCTAACATCTTTCCTTCTAACTGGAAGTTTGCTCTCATTCAACCTGTCCCAAAGAAGGGCGAGCACTCTCAACCTTCAAACTATCGTCCAATTTCTCTCATTTCTTGCATCTCTAAAGCTTTTTAAACTATTCTTGCCTCAAAATATATTGAGCATTTATCTTTCCATAACCTACTCTCAGACTGCCAGTATGGCTTCCTTAAGGGCCGTTTTTCTTTTTTTCTTTTTTTCTATGTGCTCTACTAGTGATCTTCTTACTTATCTTACTAACTCTTGGTCATACTCCATTCGGGATTTCGGTGAGACTTTTTCTGTTGCGCTAGACATATCGAAGGCCTTCGATAGAGTCTGGCACAAATCCCTTATTTCCAAACTACCCTCCTACGGTTTCTATCCCTCTCCATCTGTGCCTTTCTCTCTAATTTCCTTTCTTGTCGTTTCATAGCTGCGCTCCGATGTTCCTAAGAGTTCTGTCCTATCTCCAATTCTCTTCCTATTATTAATTAACGACTCTACATTACACTATTCAACTAGCTTTCCACAAAATTATTAACAGCAGTAACTCCAAAACTCACGTAAGGAGGCCATAAAACACCTATCTTCTGATCTCTCTACTATCTCTAATTGGGTCAGAGAAAACCTTGTTACTTTCAATGCTTCTAAAACTCAATTTCTCCATCTGTCTACTCATCGCCCCCTTCCAGTAAACTATAACCTACTATTCAACAACATACAAATTAACCCTTCATCTTCTCTTAATATTCTTGGTGTCTCTTTTTCTTCTGATCTCTCTTGGAAAGATCATATTACCACTCTAGCTAAATCAGTTTCCCAGAAGCTGGGTGTGCTAAACTGCCTTAAAGGGTTCTTTACCCCTGCGCAGTGTTTTGCTCTGTACAGGGGCACAGTGCGTCCATGTATTGAGTATTGTTCACATGTGTTGGGGGGACCCTCTCACACAGCACTTCTAGCAAAGTAGAAAAGAAATTCTTCCGTCTCATTAACTCACGTCTTCTCACCAATTTTCTGCAGTCTATCTCTCTTCGCCATAATGTTGCATCTCTCTCACTATTCTACCGCTATTACAATAATCTGTGTTCTTCAGAGCTCTCTGTGTATACCACCCCCTCTTCGTAGAGCACGTAGCACCCGTCTTTCAACACAATCCCACCCCTACTCTGTGCAACTCTTCAACCCAAGAGTGAAATGTTATTGTCTTTTTTTCTATTCAACAGCCGAGCTCTGGAACTCTCTCCCAGAATCAGTCTTTCCCTCTTCCTATGACTTAAATTGCTTCAAACTCCGTGTGTCCAGGCATTTTGGTTCAAACGTCCCTTGATGTTGGCCCTGTCACTCTTTCAACGCTCGGGGAGGCACTCGCTACAGGCAGTTCTGCTTTTTGTCTCCCTCACTCACATAGAAAAAACCACAAAAACAAAAAAGTTATATGTATTTATTTTCATAAATGTGTTTATATTTGCATGTATATTTACGTGTGTGTAGTCGTGTGTAGGATTATGTGTGCATGTACGCGCGGATGTGTGTGTACTTACTCTAGTTGTACTTACTCTAGTTGTATTGCGGGAGTGAGCATGCTCGTTATTTCCCGCCTCCTATATGTGTAGGTGTTATATGTATCGTTGGAATGGCTGTGGATGTGTGTGTAGTCTGTATTTTTTAGCCAATTGGCGACATCGGAAACGAAGGCTTAGGGTGGATCTGTATGGTACCATTCTCACTATAGACGGTACCGTCTCGCCCGAAGGCTTAGGTAGCCATCAGCTTAGGTGAACCATATGATACCCATCTCGCCTTGTACCATTTTTGCCAACCCCAGATGGGACGTCACAACGTCGTCCACTTATTCCAGGTACCTATTTACAGCTAGGTGAACTGAGGCTAACACATGAAAGGAGACTAGCCCAATTTGTCTCCGCCCGGCCGGGGATTGAACCCCCGACCTCTCGTGTGTGAGACGAGAGCTCTACCACTAGGCTACAGGCTGTGTGCTGTGTGCGCGCGTGTGTGTGTGTACACATAGCTGTGTATGTATTTGTGTGTACTAATATGAGCTTTATTATAATGAGCGTAATTTTTGTGCTAATGAGTGTCTATAATTGTGTCTATATATGAGAGAGAGAGAGAGCGCGCGAGAGAGAGCGAGAGAGAGAGAGCGAGAGCGAGCGCGCGAGCGAGCGCGCGAGAGAGCACGAGAGCGAGAGAGAGCGATAGCGAGAGCGAGAGAGAGAGAGAAAGGTGTGTACGTGTGAATGGGAAGAAAGAGAAACCAGATAGGGATGATGCATTGACCTGTGCGTGTTGTTTGTGTAATTAGGTTTATGTTTCATCTGTGTGTGTGGGTGTCTGTGCGTGTGTCAGTGGATGAGTGTGTGCGTGTGTGTATGTGTGTGTGTGTCAGTGAATGAGTGTGTGCGTACATGTGTATGGCTATTAACCCCTTCAGTACTGGAGCTCCTATAAATGGAGGCTTTTAGTTTGCTCCCAAGACCTCCAACAAGCTTTGAAAAATACCCCCAAGATACCCCTTCGAGATAAATGTGTACAGTTTTCGGTATAAAAATGTCCCGACCAAAGGGCCAGTTTCTCCTTAATTATAGGCTCGGTATTGCTCACCAGGAAAAAATAGACACCTAAATGGCACGAAAGGTTGTAAATTTGACATAAATGGGGCGAAAGGTCTTAAAATCGCTACAATTACTTCTCAAAAGTAATGGGGCTAAACATGAGCAAGAAGGGTGTCCAGAAAAACATACACTTCAAGTGAACATCTCCCCTTAGCTAAGTAAAATCATCTGCCAATATATTTAATGGTAGAGCAATTCGGAGTCAGCATGGATAGTAATAATTATTCTTCCGTCTAATTACTTTCACTTTTGAGTTTTTTCACTTACTGTAAATCTGGCTAACTCTAGACAACTTTACTCATATTGGGAAACCCCTCTGTGAATTAAATTCCATCGCAACTAACCCTTTGACTCCCACAATGGCTATCTCTCTCTCTCTCTCTCTCTCTCTCTCTCTCTCTCTCTCTCTCTCTCTCTCTCTCTCTCTCTCTCTCTCTCCCATACTCACATACACACACACACCCACACAGAGAGGAAAAAAAAAACAGATCAATAAAAGAGTTGATTTGGCTGAATAAAATCGATCTATATGGTCATAATATCTCCACAATGCCTTCCTAAACTGATTAATGCCGTCTACTGATAGCCAGAATAAAAGGAAGAAAAACAACCTCGTATGTTGATGGACATATGTTGTAATGTTGTATCATTACAACAAATACTTCCTAAGCTTAATTTACTCGTGTGGTGGTGGGCTGAACTAAAAATACGTGGCCATGATGAAGGGGTTGGAAGTGTTATTACTGTATATTACCAGGGGCTTTACTGTTTGTTAGGCTGTATTGTGTGTAATTTGTATGTTTGTAGTTGAAAGAGAGGGGACAATAATGGAACGCACACACACTCGCTCTCTCTCTCTCTCTCACCCTCTCTCACACACACAAATACACACACACCCACACACCCATGCACACTCCCATATGCACACACACACACATACACACTCACACACACACATACATACACACACACACACACACACACATACAGAGAGAGAGAGAGAGAGAGAGAGAGAGAGAGAGAGAGAGAGAGAGAGAGGATCATTAAAAGAGTTGATTTGGCTGAGAAAAACAGCGAAAAGAGGGGCGAAAAACAGGTCTGTGGGAATTAGGAGAGCGAGATAACAAAGCGAATTAAGGACGAAGGAAAGAATAATGGAAGGACGAAAAAAGGGTTATTATGAAAACAGAATAATGGGAAGTGAAAATAACCAGGCAGGGTAAAAATGGGATTGTAAAGAAAGTGAAAGAAACATGTGATAATGAATTGTGAAAACAGAAATATAAATGTAAAAATGAGATTGAAAAAAAAGAAAATGTGTAATAACAGGACTGAAAATAATTTAAAAATATATTGATAAAAACATGTAAAATGGGATTGTGAAAAAAGAAAAATGCAAAAATGGGGTTGTGAAATGGGTAATAAAAACTAAAATATAAATATGAGATTATGAAAAAAAAAAAATAATAATAATGTAAGCAAATTCGAACGTTATGAAAAATAATTAATGACACCGTATGCCAAGTGAAGAAACAAACAAACAGCATAATGCAATAAATTGGAGCAAAACATATAGTAAGAAGCCACACAAAGTAAGGAAAATGTAATGGAAAACATTAGTAACAAAAGTAGAGTGAAGAATAATTAAGCTTTTTACTTTGCTTGCAAGACCTCCATCAAGCTTAATGAAATACCCCCAAGAACCCCCCTCCAAGAAAGTGTGTGTGTATGTGTGTGTGTGTGTTTTATATTTTTTTTTTTTTTTTTTTTTTTTTTTAAAGAGAGCAGTCCGAAGGCCAGTTCCTCCTAAATTGCAGGTTCGCTGTCGCTAATATGACGGGACTGGAGTTCTCGAAAAGGGGCTACAGTCCTGACGCTATCCTTGACGTTCAGTGTGATGGTTTAATAATCCAGTAGGGTGGATAACCTCTGAAGTCCTATTTTAACTAATTAGAAGGCGCTTGACATAAAACAAACACGCAAAGTTAATAATAACTAGGCAATGGCCGAACATAGGACGAATAAATATGAAAGACAATCTGTGCCAATAAACTGTGGTAACATGGATAATTATGTAGTAGACCCTGTGTACCAGGCTAGATAACTCTCCCTAGTAATCCACCACAGGCAATGTTAAGGAGATGAGCCTGGACCTCCTTCTCCCTATGTTTAGCGCCATTTTATTTTTTAGATTATAAGACGTTCGGCCCATTAGTTTGGCGATTTTAACACCTTTCGCCCAATTTCGTTGTCAATGTTAAGACCTTTCATACCATTTAGGTGTCGACTATTTCCTGGCGAGCGATAGCGAGCCTGAAATTTTAAGAGGGCCGGGACATTTTTATACCGAAAAATTTACAAATTTATCTTGAATTTGAAGTCTAGGGGGTGTTTTTCTAAGCTTGATGGAGGTCTAGCGAGAAAACTAAGGAATATATGAATTAATAGACCAAAAAAAACAAAAAACGATCTGTCTCCTCTTAAGCACAGCTCAGCGTATGCTCTATATTCTATAACTTTACCTTAACCTCTTGCGAAGGGAGATATATAATTAATTACTAAATGCATTAGTTACTTTAGTGAGGTTTAATATGTATCGCTAAAGGAAGCAGCATGCACTAATAAATAAAGATAATTTTGTTGTATTTTAACTAGCCTATAAATAGCCTAACAGAAGACATATAAATGGGCTCCCTACAGTACTGCCTCTAACTCATTTAGCCTCCATTAAGTAAATAGCCTAACAGAAGACATATAAATGGGCTCCCTACAGTACTGCCTCTAACTCATTTAGCCTCCATTAAGTAAATAGCCTAACAGAAGACATATAAATGGGCTCCCTACAGTACTGCCTCTAACTCATTTAGCCTCCATTAAGTAAATAGCCTAACAGAAGACATATAAATGGGCTCCCTACAGTACTGCCTCTAACTCATTTAGCCTCCATTAAGTAAATAGCCTAACAGAAGACATATAAATGGGCTCCCTACAGTACTGCCTCTAACTCATTTAGCCTCCATTAAGTAAATAGCCTAACAGAAGACATATAAATGGGCTCCCTACAGTACTGCCTCTAACTCATTTAGCCTCCATTAAGTAAATAGCCTAACAGAAGACATATAAATGGGCTCCCTACAGTACTGCCTCTAACTCATTTAGCCTCCATTAAGTAATAGCCTAACAGAAGACATATAAATGGGCTCCCTACAGTACTGCCTCTAACTCATTTAGCCTCCATTAAGTAAATAGCCTAACAGAAGACATATAAATGGGCTCCCTACAGTACTGCCTCTAACTCATTTAGCCTCCATTAAGTAAATAGCCTAACAGAAGACATATAAATGGGCTCCCTACAGTACTGCCTCTAACTCATTTAGCCTCCATTAAGTAAAATAGCCTAACAGAAGACATATAAATGGGCTCCCTACAGTACTGCCTCTAACTCATTTAGCCTCCATTAAGTAAATAGCCTAACAGAAGACATATAAATGGGCTCCCTACAGTACTGCCTCTACTCATTTAGCCTCCATTAAGTAAATAGCCTAACAGAAGACATATAAATGGGCTCCCTACAGTACTGCCTCTAACTCATTTAGCCTCCATTAAGTAAATAGCCTAACAGAAGACATATAAATGGGCTCCCTACAGTACTGCCTCTAACTCATTTAGCCTCCATTAAGTAAATAGCCTAACAGAAGACATATAAATGGGCTCCCTACAGTACTGCCTCTAACTCATTTAGCCTCCATTAAGTAAATAGGCCTACTTCGGTTGGATATTACTAGACAAAAAAATAAGTAACTCTTCCCTGGAAAAATAGGACTTCCATTTTTTTGTTATAGCTATGAACAAGTGACATCAGAAAGGTTGAGCTATTTTATACATCCAGATTTACAGTATAATATAGCTAAGTATAGGTCTGTATAATAGGAATATAGCTAAGTATAGGTCTGTATAATAGGAATATAGCTAAGTATAGGTCTGTATAATAGGAATAGGAATGAAGCGAGGAAGGGGGGAGAAAGGGTCGGAAAACAAAAAAGGTGGAATGAGAGAGAGAGAGAGAGAAAGAGATTTACATAGATTTACATATATACACTGACCACAACGATCCCAACGAGGGGGTCAGGACTTAATTCTAGTAGAGATAGCTAACCCGAGAGTAAGGGACAGTGGAAGGAGAGGATAGCAGAGAGAGAAAGAGTGTGAATAAACAATATCCAGAGATATAGAATAAAAAATTGACAGTAAATCAAGGAATACATTACATCCTGGCCTCCCAAGAGTGGCCAATACATCCCGAAGACTATTAGGTACACATAGTACTCCAAACAATCCCTCCCCAATCTTGTTTGCAAATATCCAAGGCCTAAAAAATAGAACCAAGAACAAAGTACCATTTATTAGGGGCCTGCTAGAAGAAGGAAACGCTATATTTGCGGCTCTCACAGAAACTCACATTAAAGATCAGGAAGATAGTGAGGTATGGATTCCTGGTTACAACCTACATAGGGCGGACAGAACGCATAGATCACATGGAGGTGTAGCCTTGTACATACATGACTCACTGATATGTACTGAATTCCTAAATAACAGTAATGAAGTGGTGGAAATACTTGGAGTTAAAATTGAATCCCTAAATTTAGCAGTTATTGTTACATACAGGCCTCCAGACTCATCCCGAGAAGAATTCAAAACCCAGCTCAACAAAATAAAATCAGAAGTGGAAACCCTGGGGAACCCAACACCAAATATTATATGGCTAGGAGACTTTAACCTACCAAACATTAAATGGAGACAACTAGAAAACCAGTTAGTGGCAAATAACACCGGAGAAGCAAATACTAATACGAGAGCTTTTTGAACTTTGTGATTTTTTTAGTCTTACCCAACATATTGCTGAACCCACACGAGAAAACAATATCTTAGACCTGGTCTTCACTAACAACGACTCTCTAGTACACAGCATTAACATATCGGACACAACATACTCAGATCATAAATTAATTGAGATCAAAACAACCTTAGAAAGTGTACAGACAACCTCAGAATCGAGAACAAAAACCGGCCCCTTCAGTAAATTTAACTTCAATAACAAAAACATTAGGTGGGAAGAGGTAAATCAAGAAATGGAGGAAATGACTGGGAAGATTTAATGGATAACCTGACACCAGCAGAATGTCTAGTCTTAATAACAGAAACCATGACCCAAATCTGTAGCCACCATATACCTGCAAGACAAACAAAACGAAGAAGCAAACAAGATCGGGAAAGGAGGAGGCTGTACAGAAGAAGAAAATTACTCACACAAAGACGCACACATCAAAATCTACAGGATAGGCAAAAGGTCGAAATAGATAGAGAAATTGTGGAAATTGAACAAAGGCTAAGAATATCATATGAACTACAACATATGGAAGAGGAGAGGAAAGCTATTGCAGGTATAACGGAAATTCCAAATACTTCTTTTCATACGCCAAACAAAAGGCTAAAACAACATCAAACATCGGCCCACTGAGCAAAGGGGACGGCTTTTTCACAGGGGACAAAAAGGAAATGAGCGAACTCTTAAGCAGGCAGTATGAAATGGCATTCAGTGAGCCTGATGAAACAAAAGTCATCAGAGACCAAAATATATTTTTCATGGAAACCTCCCCCACGGAAACCCCTCAGATGCTGGATATTGATTTCGGTCCAAAAAGACATAGAAGAGGCCATTTCCAACATGCCATCCCACTCGGCACCAGGCCCGGACTCATGGAATTCGATCCTAATGAAGAAATGTAAGGAAAACATCTCAAAACCCCTGGCAATGTGGAGAAGGAGTCTAGACACTGGTGACATACCAGATAGCTTGAAAAACGCAATAATTGCCCCACTGCATAAAGGAGGGAGTAAAGCACTACCAAAAAACTACCGCCCGGTAGCTCTAACCTCTCACATCATTAAAGTTTTCGAGCGAGTCCTGCGAAGCAAAATTTCAACATTCATGGAGACAAATGAACTACACAACACCGGTCAACATGGGTTCAGAGCGGGAATATCATGTCTCTCACAACTTTTGGAACACTATGACAAAATTCTTAAAGCGCTAGAAGAAAAGAAAACGTGGATGTCATTTACACCGATTTTGCTAAGGCATTTGATAAATGTGACCATGGTATAATAGCCCACAAACTGAAAGCAAAAGGTATAACTGGGAAAATCGGACGGTGGATAACAATTTCCTCGTAAACCGAAAACAATCGGTAGCAGTAAACCAAGTCACATCTGAGCCTTCGGATGTCAAAAGCTCAGTGCCCCAAGGAACAGTGCTAGCGCCCCTTCTGTTCCTCATACTAATTTGCGACATAGATACCAACACCAGACACAGTACGGTGTCGTCTTTTGCTGATGACACAAAATTAAGCAAGATAGTAAACACACAAGAGGACACGGGCCGACTGCAGGAAGACATGAATGTAGTGTTCCAGTGGAACCAGGGAAAACAACATGCAATTCAATGAGGAAAAATTCCAATTAATACGGTACGGAGATAATAATGGTGTTAAAGAAATTACAAATTACTTAACAGAATCTAACCACATAATAGAACGGAAAGACAGTGTGAAAGATCTTGGGGTATTAATGTCTGAAAATATGGGTTTCAAAGTACATAACCAGGTCAAAGTGGCGGCTGCGAAACATCTAACGGGTTGGATTCTGCATACTTTTAAAACACGCGGTGAATTGCCTATGGTAACGCTCCTCAAATCTCTAGTGCTAACCGCGGCTTGAATACTGTAGCGTATTAACATCCCCATACAAAGCAGGTGAAATAAATGACGTAGAGAGTGTACAAAGAAATTTCACTTCGCATATAAGTTCGATAAAACATCTACACTATTGGGAGCGTTTAAGAGCACTGAATCTGTACTCACTGGAACGTAGAAGAGAACGTTACCTAATAATATACACGTGGAAAATCGCAGAGGGTTTAGTACCAAACCTACATACTCCGATAGTCATGAAATTCAGTGATAGAGAGGCTGGGAATGCGAAATCCCCCGGATGAATAACAGGGGTGCTATGGGCTCTCTGCGAGAGGGCTGGTTATCACACAGAGGCCCACGTCTCTTCAACAAACTCCCACGGTGAGTAAGAGACATGAGGGACATCTCGTTAGACAACTTCAAGAGAGCCCTAGATGTCGAACTGCAAAAAGTGCCAGACGAGCCCATCCTCGCAAGGGAGCGAGCTGTCGCTTCAAACAGTCTACTGCACCAAATCACCACCCATAACGAGGGGCGTCGCGCTCCTTGGTGCCGCTAGAAGAGTGGCGAACACATCAAAAGGTAAATAGTTTTACTCCTCACTCTCCCATTCCCTTCCCTTCCCCTTTCCTCTCTCTCTCTCTCTCTCTCTCTCTCTCTCTCTCTCTCTCTCTCTCTCTCTCTCTCTCTCTCTCTCTCTCTCTCTCTCTCTCTCTCTCTCTCTCTCTCTCTCTCTCCCCGATTGTATCTTAATGTAAGCAGTCATTCTGGAACGGAAATTAAAGCTGGAGAGAGCATTTATATCTGTCCTTAGCTCCTGGTTGGGGTGAGAGAGAGAGAGAGGAGGACGTCTAAACTGAAGAGAGAAAGAGAAGATATGAACATTGGCGACGAAGAAAATAAAATGGGAAAGAGAAGCAGACAGGGAAGAATGAGAAGAACGAATTAATATACAGAGCAAAGCTGAAGAAAGGGAGGAGGAAGAAAGACAAGAATAAGGAGACAGATGGAGGCTGTCAGAGAATTATAAAAGATAATTAGAACTATTGAACCTTCATTAAACTCTCTCACTCTATATTGATCTATCCATTTCTGTGTCTATCCATCGATCTATCTCTCTTGTTAAGTGTCTATCTACTGTATGTATCTATCGACATATGAATCTACATACTTCCTGTTTCTATGTTTATATATTATTCCTTCTTACACTATTTATTGCTATATTTTCTAGCCCCACACACACGCCCATATGATGAGGATTGGATATATCGAGCTTGTTCGATGGTGTAGAGTAACCCTAAATTCCTGTGTTCAAATCCCGAGGGGTCTAGGGAAGATTTGTTGTGGATATAATTTGTGCTGTATTTAGTTTCAGCAGAAAGTTTGTATTGATAGAGAGAGCGCAGTGGGTTCATTTGTGCTGTATTTAGTTTCAGCAGAAAGTTTGTATTGATAGAGAGAGCGCAGTGGGTTCATTTGTGCTGTATTTAGTTTCAGCAGAAAGTTTGTATTGATAGAGAGAGCGCAGTGGGTTCATTTGTGCTGTATTTAGTTTCAGCAGAAAGTTTGTATTGATAGAGAGAGCGCAGTGGATTCATTTGTGCTGTATTTAGTTTCAGAAGAAGTTTGTATTGATAGAGAGAGCGCAGTGGGTTCATTTGTGCTGTATTTAGTTTCAGCAGAAAGTTTGTATTGATAGAGAGAGCGCAGTGGGTTCATTTGTGCTGTATTTAGTTTCAGCAGAAAGTTTGTATTGATAGAGAGAGCGCAGTGGGTTCATTTGTGCTGTATTTAGTTTCAGCAGAAAGTTTGTATTGATAGAGAGAGCGCAGTGGGTTCATTTGTGCTGTATTTAGTTTCAGCAGAAAGTTTGTATTGATAGAGAGAGCGCAGTGGGTTCATGTTAGTGTGACTGAGTCGGTAGAGCCATCTGGCGGCAGAGTAGTAGAACTACAACTTCCTCTAATTGAAATATAGGAAAACAAATCAACATGTCTATTGTATGAGAACACTGTATAGTAACTGCACATCGATGCTTGATTTCTTGTACCTGGCATGCTTAAGAGGAGGAAGACTGTTTTTCTGGACCCCCTTCTCCCTAATGTTTAGCCCCACTAGTTTTGAGATTATAAGACGTTTGGCCCATTAGTTTGGCGATTTTAACACCTTTGACCCCATTTCGTTGTCAATTGTAAGACCTCTCGTGCCATTTTTTTGTCGATTATTTCCTTGCGAATGATAGCGAGCCTGCAATTTTAAGATTAAGCGGCCTTCGGCCGGGACATTTTTCTACCGAAAAATTTACAAATTTATCTTGAAGGGGGGTCTAGGGGGTGTTTTTCTAAGCTTGATGGAGGTCTAGGGAGGAAACTAAACAAATATATGAATAAATTAATTAATAGACCAAACAAACGGCCAGTCTCCCCTTAACAACATTTTGGAGGCCAAACCAATGCATCCATTGATTTGTTTATGGAAATATCTTCTTGTACACAACTGTTGTGTTCTAGGTAGAAGGTCTAGCCCTAATATCTTCTTGTACACAACTGTTGTGTTGTAAGTAGAAGGTCTAGCCCTAATATCTTCTTGTACACAACTGTTGTGTTCTAGGTAGAAGGTCTAGCCCTAATATCTTCTTGTACACAACTGTTGTGTTGTAGGTAGAAGGTCTAGCCCTAATATCTTCTTGTACACAACTGTTGTGTTCTAGGTAGAAGGTCTAGCCCTAATACGCCGTAGATTTGTTAACCCTTTCACTGCGGGTGACGTAATGATACATACTATAAAATATAGGCCCATACTACGAGCGACGTGCCCATGCATTTTGGTATAACCGGCTTGAACAGTACCTATGGTGAGTGAGAAGCTCAATAGGTGGTGAGAGAGTGAGTGTAGTTTGAGGTGATGAATTGAGTCGACAAGAAATTGGTGATACAGGTTCTGGACGGAGAGCCGCACCGAGCCAGGGGAAGGCAGCCACATACCGTGTCGTTGGTCTGGGATACCTAATATTAATTGAGCCGATTATAGAACTCACCTTCCGACTCATCACCTTGAATAAAACCTTAATTTGTGTATAGTGTTCAAGGTTCGAATGTACAGGCTAAAGAAAACCTATGTCTGGTGGGAAAGTTGGGATATACAATAAAAATATGTATATCTCCATCTCCCCATCGTCTCATTTTCTGTACTTCTCATCATCATCATCACTCCCCACCCCATCCCTATATTGTCTCTCGGATTCCCTCTCCCAGTGTCTCCATTCAACCCCGAGTTCCCACCCTATGTCTCAATTGTTGTCTACCCCCCCCCCCCCCTCCCCCCCCCTTTTCTTTTATTTCTGCTCTCTCTCTCTCTCTCTCTCTCTCTCTCTCTCTCTCTCTCTCTCTCTCTCTCTCTCTCTCTCTCTCTCTCTCTCTCTCCGATTGTGGGTGTGTGTACTAAACATACTTTTCATCTTTTGTGTGCAAATATTGTGAGCATGTATGTCAACACGCACTTATGGTAAAGCGTGTATAGTTGTGAGTGTGCACATTTATGTGTACACGTACACGCAAACATGTGAGTGGGTCCTTATCGCTCTCCTTCATTTATCATGCTTTCACACACCCATAATATATCACACATTTCTCCCTATCACCGTTCCTTCCGTTACCCTCCCTAGTTCCCCTTTCCCCTCCTCTCCCTCCCAATCATCTTCCTCCCGTCCCTTCCTCTCAAATAACCTCCCCTCCCCCCCTATAAATGACCCCTACAATGCCTGGCCCCCTGATCAAAATATTAAATGCTTCCGTTCACATGCAGGTTCCATTGTAGGGTTGGAGACGCAGACTGTGGGCGCGTGACGGGGGCGTGCTGGGGCGGGGAAAAAAGGGAGATGTAATTCAGGAGCTTGTATAATATGTATGTGTGAATGTTCGGGTGCGTATGTGTGTGTGTGTATGTGAGCTAGGGCATTATTAATACATACGTTGAAGCATTCATACGTGTATATGCGTGAGAATGTTTGTGCGTGTATCAGTATGTGATAGCTACATTCACCTACACTTTAAGGGAAGGTTTTTAGTTTGTTCCCTAGACATCCATCTAGCTTGAAACTACACTCCCTAAACCCCCTTGCAAGATAAATTTGTACATTTTTCGGTAGAAAAATATCCCGGCCGAAGGCCGGTTCCTCTTAAAATACAGGCTCGCTATTTTGGCTATCGTAAGACGATTGTATGTAGCTTAGGAAGGATCTGTGGAAATTAACCCTTTGGAGCTCTGACGCGTTTTAACAGTTTATTTTGGCTATCATTAGACGATTGTATGCAGCTTAGAAAGGATCTGTGGGTATTAAAAGGGTAAAGACTATCTCAAACAACCCTCTGACTTCCATATATCCTTCCCAATCTGAATAAAATCGTCTAATAACTACCAGAAAACAGAGAAGAAATGTGTATTGGATCTTGAAAGGGTTAAAAGGGTAATGACTCTCGATTAAACCTCTGACTTGTATTTACTCCTCCTAATCTGTATAAAATCTTCTAATAACAGCCAGAACATAGAAATGAAATGCGTCCTCGTATCCTGAAAGAGTTAAAAGGTTTTTATTCTGGACCCCGTTCTCCCTCATGTTTAACCCCATTCGTTTTGAAACTTTAAGTCGTTCGCTCTATTAGTTGGCGATATTAAGACCTTTTGCTCTATTTATTTGTCTACAAATATATCACTCTACATTAAGACTGTTCGTGTTATTTAGGTGTCCATTTTTTCCCATGCAAGTATTAGCGAGCCTTGTAATTTAAGAATATTTGTTACCGAAAAGTGTACAAATTTGTCGCGAAAGGCGATCTTGGATTTTTGTTTTAAGCTTATGGAAGTCTAGGAAGCAAATATAAAAAATAAAATTAAAATTAAGTATAGGAAGGGGTTCACGCACACACCCACTCTCTCTCTCTCTCTCTCTCTCTCTCTCTCTCTCTCTCTCTCTCTCTCTCTCTCGCTCTTGCTCTCCTGTTCTAACCCTAGCTACTCATAAAAACATTGATCCCATAAGAGTCTTCGCC
The DNA here is from genome assembly GCA_032716605.1 of Paralithodes platypus. Lineage (NCBI taxonomy): Eukaryota > Metazoa > Arthropoda > Malacostraca > Decapoda > Lithodidae > Paralithodes > Paralithodes platypus. Next base: position 19,627,965 of record CM064486.1, read on the forward strand.
TCTTTCTCACCATTAGTATGACTCTATTGATATTTCCCCCATTCACACCGATCACCACTATCACCACCATGGCTCTATTATCACATCCTCTTCACATCCATTGATTTCTGTCACGGTAAGCCTATTTTTAATGTAGGCCGGCCGGAATTTGCATGTTGATTATTGACACTTTTTTAGCGTGTTTTATGTGTTGTTTTTCAAATTTGTTCTGTTATTATATTTTGTGTATAGGTTTGTTTTGGAGAAAGCATACATATGTGTTGTATAGATAGATAGATAGCGAGAGAGAGAGAGAGAGAGAGAGAGAGAGAGAGAGAGAGAGAGTGAGTGAGAGTGAGTATTTTTTATATATCAATTGTTTGTGTTTGTTTATGGGTGTATGTCTCTTATTTGTATGCGCCTGTGTTATTTAGTAATATGTGTTCTTCTGGAGTCAAACATTTCTGTGATTATTATATTGATATTGATCTTATTCTTATTCTTCGTTGCACTGTGTCTTGGGTTCTACATCAATAGTTTAAATCAAATCAAACTTATTAATTTCATATTTGTTAGCTGCTTTATCAGTCAGGATTCAGTTGCGGTTCATTTATTGTATTACTTGTTTACATATTTATTTAACCCTTTCAGTAAACCAAGACGTATTTGCTCTCTATATTCTGACTACTTTCAGACGATTTTTGTTCAGTTTTTGAAAGTGTTTTCTCATGTTCTATTGCTTTCATTCAAAATTATCTTTATTCCTCGCTCTCCCTTTTCTATCTATCCTCTCCTTTTCATTCATTCCTTTCGTTTTTTAGTCATCATTATCTATTTTCATTGTATCATCCCTTGTTCCTTCTTCCAAATCCCATCACTGACTTTCTTTATAGTTTGGTTCCTATGTGTTTCAATCTTCCTTCTATCGAATGTCATACCTTTCTTCCCATATTCCTTCCATTTATTAAATATCCTCCTTCTTTCCTTTCTCCCGAATTTCTTCCTTCCTTCTGTATTCCTTAAGCTCTTCGTTCCTTCCTTTCTCCCATTCTTTTCTCTCTTATTCCTCACTTTCTCTCCTTTCTTTCCTTCCTCCATCAACCCCTTGTCTTCATTTCTTCCTCTCCTCATTCACTTTGCCCTTCATTCCCTTCCACCTATCATACATTATTCCTCGTTTATTAACTTACTATTTGCCTCTCTCTCTCTCTCTCTCTCTCTCTCTCTCTCTCTCTCTCTCTCTCTCTCTCTCTCTCTCTCTCTCATTTCCTTCCTTCCTTCCTTCCTTCCTTTTTCTTCCTTCCTTTCTTCCTTTCTTCCTTCCTTCCTTCCTTCCTTCCTTCCTTCCTTTCTTCCTTCCTCCCTTCCTTCCTTCCTTCCTCCCTTCCTTCCTTCCTTCCTCCCTTCCTTCCTCCCTTCCTTCCCCGAGCCCCAGACAATAAGGAGGACTTTAAAACCAAGGGTAGTAAGCCTAAGCACTGACTCTTGGTGGGTGATGGATGGTCGTTCGGAGCCAGGGAGAGTGAGAGAGAGAGAGAGAGAGAGAGAGAGAGAGAGAGAGTTACATAGAGTTACATAGATACACAGACTACACAGACCTTGCGGTCCCTAATAGGTAGTCCGGACTTCATTCTAAAATAGAATTTGCTACAAGTGGAAGGCAAGGATAGCAAAGAATAAGGCTCTCTCCCCACCCACCTCTCCCTCCGACCGTTGATCGGCATGAAATTAAGTTGGGGAAAGAAGTCCCCCAGCAGAATGAGAAAAACTTCTACTGGGAAATGTATAGTAAAGAAAGAAGATGCGAAATACTACAGTATATACTACTGATGTAGTATAACCTGTGTGTGTGTGTATTTTTTTTTTTTTTTTTTTACCTATATTATTCCCACCTCCTCAAAATGAATGTCTACTGTAGACTTCTTTTGAATGTGTCAATTGTCTTACATTATACCACTTTCTCTGGCAATGTGTTCCACTCGATGACCACACTGTAGGTCAAGAAGTGCTTTGTAACATCGAGATTCGCCCTCCTGGTTTATAATTTAATTCCATTTCCCCGAGTTAATGAACTATTATCTATTTTGAAAAGTGAATCTACATCAATTTTGTCAAATCCCTTTAGTATCTTGAAACACTCGATTAATTGACCTCACAATCTTCTTTTCTTAAGTGAAAATAAATTAAATTTGTTTGGTCTTTCATGATAAGATGTATTTCTTGGTGACGGAATCAACTTTGTCGCTCTACGCTGCACCGACTCGAGCTTCCCAATGTCCTTGCTCAGGTAAGGAGACCAAAATTGCACACCATATTCAAGATGGGGCCTCACTATGCTTTTAAATAAAGGTACTATAATGTTCTCATTTTTATAAGTAGAATTTATCTTAGTATATCCCAATGCTCGATTGGCCTTATTCGCAGCTGCTGCACATTGATCTGAGGTCTTTAGGTTTTCAGATATAAGAACCCCCAGGTCTTTAACTAATGCACTTGTTTTGATTGGCTGGTCTTTCATCTTGTACTCATATTTTTTGTTTGTATTGCCTATTTGAAAGACCTGGCATTTGTCAACATTGAATGGCATCCGCCATTTTTTCGACCACTCTACTGTTTTATTTAAATCAGATTGCAGTTTATTTCTGTCTTCTTCAGTTAATACTGATTTTCCTATCTTTGTGTCATCAGCGAACTTGAGATAGTATTGTTTAGTAGATTAGAAACAAAACTGGCCCCAGGACCGATCCCTGAGGCACTCCACTATAAACAGGCTCCCACTCAGATTCTACTCCATTTATCACAACTCTCTGCCTTCTGTTTGTCAGCCAGCTTTTTATCCAGGCATGAATGTTTCCTTTAATGCCCATCATTTCCAATTTCTTTAATAATTTTCCATGAGGTACCTTATCGGATGCCTTTTGGAAATCAAAGTAAATTATGTCTAATGATTTAGTAAAGTCGTTATATGTAAATATAAAATTATATTAAATTTGAGAGAGAGATAGAATGAGAGCGAATGAGAGAGAGAGAGAGATTTACTATGCCATTATAAATTTAATTCGCATTATTTAATTTCATTTATGCTAATATTGTACTGTATACAGTATATTCTATTTTAATATTACAGTTAACAATTTTCATTCAGATTTCAAGTGAGTTAGTATGAATGCTTAGGGAAAACAAGGCATAGATTATTATCCGTGGTAAAGGGGATACATTTACTTGATAAAATGTACAATGGCTATAAAGTAGTACAATGAATATAAGTACAAAATAACATGGTATTTGCCTACCATTTTTCGGGAATTAGTAAAGGTGATCGCAAACAGGTGACCAAATTGCGTCCAATTATATTTAAAGGTATGCAAGATATCTTATTAACATACACAAGGCAAAACAAACAGATAGCAATGGTTTCGTAATCTTCATCACATCTCTATAAATAATTAGCTGGAATAAAAAAGCATAAAAAAATGTATACGCAAAGACAAAGGGAGTATTATGTGAAATGGGAAAATAGTATGAGTTAAAGACAATACTAATAAATATAGTGGGATGAGGGAGAAGAGAAAAATATAGATTAATAATATTGCTGATGGGAGGGGAGGAATATATGAATTTATGATAAAGGGAGGGAAGGAGGAAGGGGAGGAGGGGATACAAGGAGAAGGAGGGAGGGCAGGAGGGGGTGAGGAGAAGGTGAAGAAGAGGAGGAGGCGGAGGAGTTACAGAGAGCAGAACAAATATATAGATGATAATGTAGGTGAGAAGGAGAGGAGGAGGAGGTGGTGGTTTAAGGAGAAGGGTTGAGAAGAGAGGAAAGAAGAGGAGGAGGAAGAGGAAGAAGCTAATGCAGAAGGTGAGCAGTAGAGAGAAAGAGAGAAGGAAGAGGAGTTTGAGGAGAGGCAGAATAAGAGGAGGAAGAGGAAGAAGAACATATTTAGGCGGAGGGGAAGGTGGAAAAGGAGGAAAATGTGGTGCGGGGAAAGGGAAGAAGAGGAAGAGGAAGAGTAGGAGGAGAGAGAGGGGAAGTGGAATGAACCCCTTGAGATAGAGGGAGGGGAAACTCTTGAGGGGAGGTAATAGAAGGCACACTTGAGAGAGTTACAAGGAGTTATAAGGAGTTACAAGGAATAGCTAGTATCTCAGAGATCTTGCGGTCCATTCAGAGGAGATACTCCAAGTTGAAGGAGAGAGACTGTTTAGTGCACTACTCTTTACAGAGTGAGCAATATAACTAGCTACTCTCTTCTTGAACTGCTCTACTGAAGAACTTTTTACAACTTCGGAGGGAAGTTTGTTCCAGGTAGAACAGATCATATGTGTGAAAAAAGTGTCCACAATCACTTGTGCTAAATCTTTTAAATTCTAATTTCCAGCCATGGTTGTGTGTTGTATTCATATTGAGGCTAAACATTTTGCTATGATCCACATTGTCAAACCCATTAAGAGATCAAGAGCTCTCAACCGGTCCTCATAGCTCACTCTTCTAAGTGATGCAATAAGCTTCCTAGCCCTAGCTTATACTCTTTCCAGTCGCTCTATATCTTTCCTGAGTGCTGGAGACCAGAATTGAACAGCATACTCCAGGAGAGGCGTTGTAAAGTGTGAGGAATATTTCCTTGTTTTGTATATTTAAATTGCCTCTTAATATAGCCCAATAATTTCTGAGCTTTCTTCTCTACTTCATTACACTGCTTGGAAAACTTTAGGTCACTGTTAATCAGAACACCCAAATCCTTTTCCAAGTCAGTCAGAGAGAGAGAGAGAGCTGCATATACAGATATTTACAAAAGTTTACGTAGATATGGCCAAACAAACCTTACGATCCAATCGAAGTGAGCATGCGTTAATTCTATTAGAAATATGAAAATCCCATAAATAAAAAATTGGAAGAAAGGGATAGCTAAGCAGAAGAGAGAGAGAGAGAGAGAGAGTACTAGAGTAAGAGGTGTGTGTGTGTGTGTGTGTGTGTTGTTCAGCTGTAGATAACACACCATTGAGTTACTGTTGAGCACTACCATGTGGCCGGTGCTGGATAGGTGAGAGAGAGAGAGAGTTACAAGGAATAGCTAGTATCTCAAAGACATTGCCGTCCATTCCGGAGAGATTCATTAGGAGGAATGAGGGGTATTGAATAGTGCACTACTCTCGTGGCAGAGTTTTCAAAATACTATCTACACTCGTCATGAACTGAAGAATTATTGTTAACTTCTGAAGGAAGTTTGTTTCAGTTAGAACAGATCTTATATTATGCGAAAAGTTTCCACAGATACTAGTGCTGAACTTTTTGTTGTATTCTAATTTCCAGCCATGGTTGCGTGTTGTATTCATACTGAGACTACAACACTCAACCATGGCCGGAAGTTGGAATTAACAAGGTTCAGCACAAGTATTTGTGGACACTTTTTCATATATAAGATCTGTTCTTACGAGAGAGAGAGAGAGAGAGAGAGAGAGAGAGAGAGAGAGATGGGGGGGTGCTCGAGGATGGAATGGATGGATGGGTGATAGTGTAAGAATGTGAGGGAGAGATATGAGTAATTGCCAAGTTATAAATGGAAGGTGCGAGAGAAGGAAACAGTGAACAAGGAGGACCATATTCTTAAAGCTTGGGAAGGGAGTCACTTATCATTCTTAATAAGCTATACAGTACTAAAGATACAACTAACTGAAGCTGTATCGAACCCAAACAAGATAAGACAATACTCTATAATATCTCAAATGCTTCAAAGTTCAAAGATTTAAATTATGCTGTATACCTATTATGACTTACGACTGTACATAATTATGCTGTATACCTATTATGACTTACGACTGTACATAATTATGCTGTATACCTATTATGACTTACGACAGTACATAATTATGCTGTATACCTATTATGACTTACGACTGTACATAATTATGCTGTATACCTATTATGACTTACGACTGTACATAATCAATGATATAAAAAACAAAATTAAGCCCCTTCCGATGCGTTAACCCCTTCAATCACATGACGATCCCTTGTATTAAATTATACTATTGTTAGACGATTTACTCTTGTTGTGAAGGGCCTCTAAAAATGAAAATTGATTGGAAAGAGAGATTAAAACACTAAGGGTAGTGCAGTTTAGAGGTTGCCTAGAAACAACAATGCAAATTTCAAGTAGATAATTAAAAATTATATTAGATACAATCTAACATAGCTTTAAAGAATAGAAGGTGTGGCGTGTTTTTACCACGGTTGTACAGTCAACATCAATCACTCGCCGATACCTTGATCATTTGTGCTAAATCTAGAAAGAGGAACATAACTTGACACTTCTACAACGTGAAGCAAATATGTACTTATCACATGTAGAATCTTATATATGTACAGTATATATGTAAAATTTAGTAATCGTAACTAAAATTGTAGTTATGAACACAGATATCGGTGAATAATTGAATAACGACAATTTAGTTTTAAGACTGGAATGATTGCGAGGAGAAATGCAATAAAAGTAACATGAAGTTTATTTGGCTTGGCCATGTTTGCACGTCCAAAGATAAAACTATAATTAAGAGTATAATTTTAGCTTTGCATATATGATGATAATGGCTAAAAGGAAAGGATTATTCTTTAAAGTTTGCTTTGAATTGTCTATTGTTTAGCAGCCTGCGAGTTTGGACATGTTTATATTATACTGTAGTATCGCATCATAATTGGGTAACGTGTATGTTAGTAGTGATACGAGCTAACCTGCATTTATGTAAGATGATAGGTATACTAAGGAGAGAGAGAGAGAGAGAGAGAGAGAGAGAGAGAGAGAGAGAGAGAGAGAGAGAGAGAGAGAGAGAAATGGGGGGGGGAGAGGGGGAAGAGATGTGACAGAAAGGTGAGATAATTTTGTATATGTAATAAGATGTATTTGCATGAACTAATATGTTTGACAAACAGGTATTTAGTAGGCCTAACTTAGAGCAGTACCCCTGTGTATGATCAGGTATTTAGTAACTTAGAGCAGTACCCCTGTGTATGATCAGGTATTTAGTAACTTAGAGCAGTACCCCTGTGTATGATCAGGTATTTAGTAACTTAGAGCAGTACCCCTGTGTATGATCAGGTATTTAGTAACTTAGAGCAGTACCCCTGTGTATGATCAGGTATTTAGTAACTTAGAGCAGTACCCCTGTGTATGATCAGGTATTTAGTAACTTAGAGCAGTACCCCTGTGTATGATCAGGTATTTAGTAACTTAGAGCAGTACCCCTGTGTATGATCCATAGTAAAGAATATCGAAATTGCAGGGTGACAAAACGTGACAATTTAGTTTTAAGATTGGAATGATTGTGATAAAGTATGCAAGATGAGTAACGTGGCATTGATATGGATTGATCATATTAGTAAGCTCAAAAACAATAAGTACAGAGTCATGATTTATTACTTTTACATATATACTAACAATATCTAAGAGGAAGGGACTTTTACATATATACTAACAATATCTAAGAGGAAGGGACTTTTACATATATACTAACAATATCTAAGAGGAAGGGACTTTGCTTGTCCATAAACTTGCTTTGGATAGTTTCGCGAGAGATGTTGCATAACGTGAGCAAGAAAAAACATTCAATATTATTTTGCATAAACTAACGTTTTACAGATATGCAGTATATAAATACTTCAATGAATGATTACTACTGTAAGATATTTTCAAGGATATTTTAATAGCAGGATGTCGATGCCAGGTCAATTTAATTTTGAGATTGGTGGACTGATTGTGAGCTGGAATGCAAGAAGACTAACTTGATATTTATTTGGCTAGGCCATTTTAGCCCTTCCAAAGACATGAGCATTGAGATGGATAGTTTTGACCAGGCACATTTAAACAGTGACTACAAAGGAAGGACTCTGTCGTAAAACTTGCTTAGATAGCTTCTCATTTTCCAGCCTGCTATTTGGGTAATACTATATAATCATTGCAATATCATATGCAAAAACAAATATATAATACTAGTGACAAGAGAACCATGAACTAGAGAAAGAGAGGGAGAGAGAGAGAGATGAGGTAGGAAGGAAGGAAGGAAAGAGAGGCACTTGTGGTTTGGAGGGAAGAAATGGACACTAGTATTGAGTTTCTACCTCTCGTTGTGGTCGGCAGAGAAAGGAGGGGGGGGGGGGGGCTGGAAGAACAGACCGAGAGAGAGAGAGTGTGTGTAAAAAATAATAATGAATAATTGTCGGTATATTGTTCATTGCAATCTTAAGGATGAAAATCTACAGAGCTTTAAACCTAGATACAGTACAATACTTATTCTACTTATTCACATGCAACCTTTGGCGAACTGTGAGGTGCCTGGCTTCCCACCAAGTACATACGCAGATGCACTTTGTATTGGTGAGAAGATGTGAAGGCTAACACAGGCTAATAGCAGCTTGGTTAGAGAGGAACCACAATACAATTCTCTCCGTCGTTATGGCCGAAAAAACCTTTAGGATTCTGATGGTGACTCGAACCCTCGCCTGTGTGTGTGTGTGTGAGCGTTTGTACAAAGGCGTACATAGAAAGGCAAGCAACAACAGATCTGTTTAGCTTTTTGAATCTCTATACGAAGCTGTTTGTGGGCTCCCGCCCACTGACACTCCATTTCTACGGTTTTAACAGGCTTTAAAAGCCTTGAAATTGCTGTAAATTGACATGGTGTTCTGGAATGTCTCCTGCAGGGAAAGGGTTAATAATTATAATAACATAGAAAGTGCCCACTTTAAGCTAAACTTTTACATTTTTCGAAAGAAAATTGTCGCAACCAAAGGCCGATTCTTGCTTCTTCTGTCTTGATAGTGTAATGCATAAATGTGCAGAATTTCGGTGTGAGGATCCTAGGTTCGAATCCTTGGAGTGCCACATGCATATGTAGATTTCATTAATTGAGTTTAGAAGTAAAGTTGGTTGGTGAACAAATAATAATTATGCCTTTTTTTAACCCTTAAAAGATACGATGACTCATTTCTTTTGTGTTTTCTGGATATTATTAAACAACTTTATTCAGATTAAGAAGGGTATATGGAAGTCAGAGTTATTTAAGAAAGTCTTTTAGCCTTTAAATTCCCACAGATCCTTCCTAAATTGTATAACACCGTCTAAGGATAGCCAGAATATACTGTCAAACTCTTATCATAATCTTCAAAGGGTTAAAACCTTGTTCATTATATACCTTTCCTTACTTTATTACTACCATAAAACTTTAGTTATTATACCTTTACTGTAAATGGGATTATCAGAGTGGGCGCTACGGAAAACGTAAGTCCTTTCAAGGGGGAACTTATATAAATAACCCATAAAAAAAACTCTCTCTCTCTCTCTCTCTCTCTCTCTCTCTCTCTCTCTCTCTCTCTCTCTCTCTCTCTCTCTCTCTCTCTCTCTCTCTCTCTCTCTCTCTCTCTCTCTCTCTCTCTCTCTCTCTCTCTCTCTCTCTCTCTCATATACACATTATAATACACAACGTTACCACAGTGCTGGGGCTTGTACTGAAGGGTAACTATAACACACAGAGTACAGGACTCACAGAACCTTAATTACAAATGTAACTTTAAGGGAGCCCACCTCGCGTTATTTTCTCTTTCTCTCCCTCTCTCTTTGGCTTGTATCCATTCGGCCCCATTCAGCCTACTGTTTTAAGACGTTTACCCCCATCCAGGTGTCAATATATTCCTGGCGAGCGGTAGCGAGCCAGCATATATATATTTGTTTTGACAGCAAGCTAAATTTGTACATTTTTCGATAGAAAAATGTCTCCGGCGAAGCCGGATTTCTCCATACAATGCTTGCTCGCTATCGCTCGCCAGGAAGAAATCGACACCTGGATGGGGATAAACGTCTTTAAAAAGTTGGCTGAATGGGGTCCGAATGGATACAAGCCAGAGAAAGAGAGAAAAGGAGAGAAATATAAAAATAAAAAGCTGGTGACCCCCCTTAACAAACCCAAGCCTTATTTACTGAGTCCTTATTGTTACCGTTGTGGCCAAGCAGTATGTGCGGTTCATCACGCCTGTCTTCCTTATTGTTACCGTTGTGGCCAAGCAGCATGTGCGGTTCATCACGCCTGTCTTCCTTATTGTTACCGTTGTGGCCAAGCAGTATGTGCAGTTCATCACGCCTGCCTTCCTTATTGTTACCGTTGTGGCCAAGCAGTATGTGCGGTTCATCACGCCTGTCTTCCTTATTGTTACCGTTGTGGCCAAGCAGTATGTGCGGTTCATCACGCCTGTCTTCCTTATTGTTACTGTGGCCAAGCAGTATGTGCGGTTCATCACGCCTGTCTTCCTTATTGTTACCGTTGTGGCCAAGCAGTATGTGCGGTTCATCACGCCTGTCTTCCTTATTGTTACCGTTGTGGCCAAGCAGTATGTGCGGTTCATCACGCCTGTCTTCCTTATTGTTACCGTTGTGGCCAAGCAGTATGTGCGGTTCATCACGCCTGTCTTCCTTATTGTTACCGTTGTGGCCAAGCAGTATGTGCGGTTCATCACGCCTCTCTTCCTTATTGTTACCGTTGTGGCCAAGCAGTATGTGCGGTTCATCACGCCTGTCTTCCTTATTGTTACCGTTGTGGCCAAGCAGTATGTGCGGTTCATCACGCCTGTCTTCCTTATTGTTACCGTTGTGGCCAAGCAGTATGTGCGGTTCATCACACCTGTCTTCCTTATTGTTACTGTTGTGGCCAAGCAGTATGTGCGGTTCATCACGCCTGTCTTCCTTATTTTTACCGTTGTGGCCAAGCAGTATGTGCGGTTCATCACACCTGTCTTCCTTATTGTTACCGTTGTGGCCAAGCAGTATGTGCGGTTTATCACGCCTGTCTTCCTTATTGTTACCGGTGTGGCCAAGCAGTATGTGCGGTTCATCACGCCTGTCTTCCTTATTGCTACCGTTGTGGCCAAGCAGTATGTGCGGTTCATCACGCCTGTCTTCCTTATTGTTACCGTTGTGGCCAAGCAGTATGTGCGGTTAATCACGCCTGTCTTCCTTATTGTTACTGTTGTGGCCAAGCAGTATGTGCGGTTCATCACTCCTGTCTTCCTTATTGTTACCGTTATGGCCAAGCAGTATGTGCGGTTCATCACGCCTGTCTTCCTTATTGTTACCGTTGTGGCCAAGCAGTATGTGCGGTTCATCACGCCTGTCTTCCTTATTGTTACTGTTGTGGCCAAGCAGTATGTGCGGTTCATCACGCCTGTCTTCCTTATTGTTACCGTTGTGGCCAAGCAGTATGTGCGGTTCATCACGCCTGTCTTCCTTATTGTTACTGTTGTGGCCAAGCAGTATGTGCGGTTCATCACACCTGTCTTCCTTATTGTTACCGTTGTGGCCAAGCAGTATGTGCGGTTTATCACGCCTGTCTTCCTTATTGTTACCGGTGTGGCCAAGCAGTATGTGCGGTTCATCACGCCTGTCTTCCTTATTGCTACCGTTGTGGCCAAGCAGTATGTGCGGTTCATCACGCCTGTCTTCCTTATTGTTACCGTTGTGGCCAAGCAGTATGTGAGGTTCATCACATCTGTCTTCCTTATTGTTACCGTTGTGGCCAAGCAGTATGTGCGGTTCATCACGCCTGTCTTCCTTATTGTTACCGTTGTGGCCAAGCAGTATGTGAGGTTCATCACGCCTGTCTTCCTTATTGTTACTGTTGTGGCCAAGCAGTATGTGCGGTTCATCACGCCTGTCTTCCTTATTGTTACCGTTGTGGCCAAGCAGTATGTGCGGTTCATCACACCTGTCTTCCTTATTGTTACTGTTGTGGCCAAGCAGTATGTGCGGTTCATCACGCCTGTCTTCCTTATTGTTACCGTTGTGGCCAAGCAGTATGTGCGGTTCATCACGCCTGTCTTCCTTATTGTTACTGTTGTGGCCAAGCAGTATGTGCGGTTCATCACGCCTGTCTTCCTTATTGTTGCCGTTGTGGCCAAGCAGTATGTGCGGTTCATCACGCCTGTCTTCCTTATTGTTACCGTTGTGGCCAAGCAGTATGTGCGGTTCATCACGCCTGTCTTCCTTATTGTTACCGTTGTGGCCAAGCAGTATGTGCGGTTCATCACGCCTGTCTTCCTTATTGTTACCGTTGTGGCCAAGCAGTATGTGGGGTTCATCACGCCTGTCTTCCTTATTGTTACCGTTGTGGCCAAGCAGTATGTGCGGTTCATCACGCCTGTCTTCCTTTTTAAGGGGGGTCACCGGATTTGTTTTTTATCTTTTTCTCCCTTTCTCTGGCTTGTATCCATTTGGCCCCATTCAGCCAACTGTTTTAAGACGTTTATCCCCATCCATGTGTCGATTTTTTCCTGGCGAGCGATAGTAAGCCAGCAATATATGGAGAAATCCGGCTTCGCCGGAGAAATTTTTCTATCGAAAAATGTACAAATTTAGCTTGCTGTCAAAACAAAAATATATATATGCTGGCTCACTACCGCTCGCCAGGAAAATATTGACACCTGGGTGGGGGTAAACGTCTTAAAACAGTAGACTGAATGGGGCCGAATGGATACAAGCCAAATAGAGAGGGAGAGAAAGAAAAAAAGCGAGGTGGGCTCCCTAAAATCTCTTAATTCCAACTAATCTTAAACAATCTTATGGGAAATTGGGTGGAGAGAGAGAGAGAGAGCGAGAGAGAATGAAACAATTAGATAAACAGAGCTATACAGGTGAACAGACAGAGAGAAAAGGATATACAGATACATACAGAGACGCATAATAACATATAATTATAACAACAGCTATAGATAGATAGAGAGATTATATGGCACAAGATATTTTAACATATATTTATATTGGCTACACAGGCCTTACGATCCAAACGAAGTCACCAAGACTTAATTCTAGCACAAAAAGGAGAACCCCTAATAAAGGAAAGTGGCATAAAGGAAATTACATAGGAGAGAGAGAGAGAGAGAGAGAGATAGGGGGGGGGGAGGGAGAGGGAGAGGGGGTAGAGGAAGGGAGTCTTAAGAAGGGATAAGGAGGGACTTACTCTACCTTCCTTCCAAACCAGGATTTACTTTTGACAGACACTACACTTTTTTCTCTAAATATTTTTCTTTCTCGTTTTTTCCCGGATTTGGTGTGTGCGTGCAGATGAAGGTGTGGGCGTGTGTGCGTGCAGGTGAAGGTGTGGGCGTGTGTGCATGTGTGCAGGACTGTTCTGTGTGAGTGGGTGGGTGTGTATGTGTGTGATGGTCTACAGTAGGTGCGTGTGGATGTGTGGTGTATGAGTTTTCGTGTGTGCTACTTGGTTGTGACTGTTTGTGTGTGAGAGAGAGAGAGATGGGGTGAGAGCGTGTGTGTGATGGTGTATGCTTCTGTGTGAGTCAAGTTAATTATAATGCTAATGTCGGCTTATATCTTAACTATGGTCCTTAACCTGAAAATCTCCAGAGTTTCATAAGACAATGCAATACTTCTTTAATTACGTAGTAGGATGCGATCTTTGACGACCATGGAGATGCCTAGTCTTCGAGACACCAGGAACGACATGTAGGATAGTACAATCAGATTATGTATAGACACCAGGAACGGCATGTAGGATAGTACAAGCAGATTATGTATAGACACCAGGAACGACATGTAGGACAGTACAAGCAGATTATGTATAGACACCAGGAACGACATGTAGGATAGTACAAGCAGATTATGTATAGACACCAGGAACGACATGTAGGATAGTACAAGCACCAGGAACGACATGTAGGATTGTACAAGCAGATTATGTATAGACACCAGGAACGACATGTAGGATAGTACAAGCAGATTATGTATAGACACCAGGAACGACATGTAGGATAGTACAAGCAGATTATGTATAGACACCAGGAACGACATGTAGGATAGTACAAGCAGATTATGTATAGACACCAGGAACGACATGTAGGATAGTACAAGCAGATTATGTATAGACACCAGGAACGACATGTTGAGGATAGTACAAGCAGATTTGTATAGACACCAGGAACGACATGTAGGATAGTACAAGCAGATTATGTATAGACACCAGGAACGACATGTAGGATAGTACAAGCAGATTATGACATGTAGGATAGTACAAGCAGATTATGTATAGACAGGATAGTACAAGCAGATTATGTATAGACATTGTACAAGCAGTTATGTATAGACACCAGGAACGACATGTAGGATAGTACAAGCAGATTATGTATAGACACCAGGAACGACATGTAGGATAGTACAAGCAGATTATGTATAGACACCAGGAACGACATGTAGGATAGTACAAGCAGATTATGTATAGACACCAGGAACGACATGTAGGATAGTACAAGCAGATTATGTATAGACACCAGGAACGACATGTAGGATAGTACAAGCAGATTATGTATAGACAGATGACTGAGGGAGAGACCATCATACTATTTTTGTCTATTTGATGATTATCTTGTGATCATTTAGTATTTTGATATTATATTAGTTGGAACTCGAAACAACAGAATGGAGCAGAAAGGGTGAACATTGTTCCTGCAAAAGGTGCAAGGAAACTAATATAGTAAAACGAGGGAAATATTGCAATCAAAATTAGTTAAGATATTTGGAAAACGTAGCATAGTCTCAGAGCACAATATATATATATATAATTTTATATATATATATATAAATATATATATATATATATATATACTGTATAAAATAATATACTGTATATATAGAGAGAGAGAGTGAGAGCAAGAGCGAGAGAGAGAATTAAAGCACCATGAATGCTAATGTCACCTTTTGTCGCTAAATTAAACTGCTCCCGCTAACACATTGTCTCGCTAATTAGAGGTAAATATGCTAAACTTATAAGTGCTCGCTCTCTCTCTCTCTCTCTCTCTCTCTCTCTCTCTCTCTCTCTCTCTCTCTCTCTCTCTCTCTCTCTCTCTCTCTCTCTGTTCTATTTGTTTAAACAGCAGTTGTTTAATATTTATAAGTTTGGTTATTAATTGTTAATCATTCTTTTCATTGTTCCTTATATCATATTTACCTCATGTCAACAAGCATTACCCATGTGTTTACCTTCTGCAACATTCCTTCATCTTCATATTCAGCGGGTGTACTTCTCATATTCAGCGGGTGTACTTCTCATATTCAGCGGGTGTACTTCTCATATTCAGCGGGTGTACTTCTCATATTCAGCGGGTGTACTTCTCATATTCAGCGGGTGTACTTCTCATATTCAGCGGGTGTACTTCTCATATTCAGCGGGTGTACTTCTCATATTCAGCGGGTGTACTTCTCATATTCAGCGGATGTACTTCTCATATTCAGCGAGTGTACTTCTCATATTCAGCGAGTGTACTTCTCATATTCAGCGGGTGTACTTCTCATATTCAGCGAGTGTATTTCTCATATTCAGCGGGTGTATTTCTCATATTCAGCGGGTGTACTTCTCATATTCAGCGAGTGTATTTCTCATATTCAGCGGGTGTACTTCTCATATTCAGCGGATGTACTTCTCATTTTCAGCGGGTGTACTTCTCATATTCAGCGGGTGTACTTCTCATATTCAGCGGGTGTACTTCTCATATTCAGTGGTTTGTTGTACTTCTCATATTCAGCGGGTGTACTTCTCATATTCAGCGGGTGTACTTCTCATATTCAGCGAGTGTACTTCTCATATTCAGCGGGTGTACTTCTCATATTCAGCGGGTGTACTTCTCATATTCAGCGGGTGTACTTCTCATATTCAGTGAGTGTACTTCTCATATTCAGCGGGTGTACTTCTCATATTCAGCGGGTGTACTTCTCATATTCAGCGGGTGTACTTCTCATATTCAGCGGGTGTACTTCTCATATTCAGTGGTTTGTTGTACTTCTCATATTCAGCGGGTGTACTTCTCATATTCAGCGGGTGTACTTCTCATATTCAGCGAGTGTACTTCTCATATTCAGCGGGTGTACTTCTCATATTCAGCGGGTGTACTTCTCATATTCAGCGGGTACTTCTCATATTCAGCGGGTGTACTTCTCATATTCAGCGGGTGTACTTCTCATATTCAGCGGGTGTACTTCTCATATTCAGCGGGTGTACTTCTCATATTCAGCGGGTGTACTTCTCATATTCAGCGAGTGTACTTCTCATATTCAGCGGGTGTACTTCTCATATTCAGCGAGTGTACTTCTCATATTCAGCGGGTGTACTTCTCATATTCAGCGAGTGTACTTCTCATATTCAGCGAGTGTACTTCTCATATTCAGCGAGTGTACTTCTCATATTCAGCGGGTGTACTTCTCATATTCAGCGGGTGTACTTCTCATATTCAGCGGGTGTACTTCTCATATTCAGCGGGTGTACTTCTCATATTCAGCGGGTGTACTTCTCATATTCAGCGGGTGTACTTCTCATATTCAGCGGGTGTACTTCTCATATTCAGCGGGTGTACTTCTCATATTCAGCGGGTGTACTTCTCATATTCAGCGGGTGTACTTCTCATGTTGTCATTGTTTTCCATACATTTATTTTGCATATGAATTTCTGCTTACATGTTTAGGTATTCACAAATCTGTAACCTTTTTCTTGTCGTTTTTTCCTATGATGTTTGCCTATGTTGTAGGGGGTACTTTTTTGTTCTGTCCTTTTCTATCTTTCTCTGGCTTGTATCCATTTGGCCCCATTCAGCATACTGTTTTAAGACGTTTATCCCCATCCAGGTGTCAATTTTTTACTGGTGAGCGGTAGCGAGCCTGCATATTTTTTATTTTTGTTTGACAGCAGGCTAAATTTGTACATTTTTCGATAGAAAAATGTCTCCGGCGAAGCCGGATTTCTTCATAAAAAGCTGGCTTGCTATCGCTCGCCAGGAAGAAATCGACACCTAGATGGGGATAAACGTCTTAAAATAGTTGGCTGAATGGGGACGAATGGATACAAGCCAGAGAAAGAGAGAAAAGGAGAGAAATAATAAAAAGCAGGTCACCCCCCTTAAGTTAAATGCCGTGTTTAATAGCATTATATTCCCCCTTCTTTCTCAGCTTCTTTTCATCTTACATCGATATCTCCGTGTTTATTTATTATTCATCCCCCTCTCCTCCTCCTTTCTTCACCTCCCTCTCCCCCTCCTTTCTTCACCTCCCTCTCCTCCTCCATTATTATCTCCCCCTCCTTCTTCCTTTCTCACTCCCTCTGCCCCCTCCCTTCACCTCCCCTCTCCTTTCTTCAGCTCCCTCTCCCCCTCATTTCTTCACCTCTCATCCCCTCCTTTTCTTCACCTCCCTCTTCCTCCTCCTTTCTTCACCTCCTCTCCCCCATAATTTGCTTCATCCCTCTGCTTCTCCCCCTCCTTTCTCCTCCCCCCCCCCCCCCTCATCAACATCCTTCCCCCACCCCCCCTTCCCGCCCTTTATTCAAATAAATAGTCCCCCCTCTTCCTTTCTTCACCTCCGCTCTCCCCTCCTTTCTCCTATAACCTACTCCTATTCACCTCCCTCTCCCCCTCCTTTCTTCACCTCCTCTCCCCTGCCTTCACCTCCCTCTCCCTCACCTCCCTCACCTCCCTCTCCCCCTCCTTTCTTCACCTCCCTCTCCCCCTCCTTTCTCCTTTCCTTATTATGCTCTCGTCTAGTCCCCAGTTAGCTTTTTTCTTTTCTCTGTTCTCCACCTCCCTGTCGAGTAGTGAACAGTCTTCTTTTTCACCACCAGTCCTTTCGTTCACCTGTCATTTTCATCACCAGTCTGTTCCTCCATAATTTATATCTATCACAGTCACTTCACTCACTGTCATATAGCTTAATCAGTCACACCTATCCATAACCTATCCTATCCTCACATTAACTTTAACCTAACCGAAAATCTAACCCAACCTAATTTTACATTCCAACCCTTACCTGATCTGGCCCAACCTATCCTAACGTCACATAATCGAACATCACCTAACTTAATTTATCCTTAATCGAGTTTGACTAATCTCACTTAACCCTTTCCGTACCGATGCCCTCCTTTTAACTTTATTATGGCAACTATTAGACGATTTTATTTAGTTTTAGAAAGAGCCTCGATCTATTAACTGGCTTCGAACTATCTCTTTTAACCATTTTTTACTACCACAGATCCGTCTCAAACTTCATAAAATCTTAAAAGTAAGAGCTAGCATAAATTTAGCTAAATGTTGCCAGTACAGAAGGGGTTAACATGCATCCACCCCCCCCCCCCCCCCCTAGCCCTGACATGACCTAGAATATTTTAATTTATTATTATTATTTTAATTTACTGTCCTAGCCTAACCTAATGTAACCTTACCGGATATATAATATATTTGTAATCGTATCTTAACCCCTTCTAACCTATCTTAATTAACCCTTTTAGTTTGAGTGACGCCTTCTTAATTATATTCTAGCTTTATTCGGGCTACTTAAATTAGCTTAGGAAGGATCTGTGATAGATGAAAGGAAGTACTGAGATTTCTAGCTGTCTATTAATTGCCAGAGGTCCTTCCTAGGCTTAATAGAATTGTCAAAAATAAGCCAAATCATAAATAAAATAACGTCACCTGTTCTAAAATGGGTTAAACTTGACTCAACCTAACTCAACCTATACCCAACCTAACCAACTCGACCCTTACGTTACCTAACCCAGCATAGCCTAAATTGACCTCATCTTTACCTAACCTAACCTACCCAATCCAAGCTAACATATCATAGCATTACTTAAGGGGGCCCACCTCGTTTTTTTTTTGTCTCTCCCTCTCTCTCTCTCTCTGGGTTGTATCCATTCGACCCCATTCAGCCTACTGTTTTAAGACGTTTATCCCCATCCAGGTGTAAGTTTTTGGCGAAAAGAATTGACGATAAAAAGACTTGCGGACGAAAAGATTTGAAGGCGAAAAAACCTGACGAAGAAAAGACTTGCAGGCGAAAACACTTAATGGCGATATAACCCGCAACCTGCAGAGTTTGTTAATCATTCAACACTTTCTCCCTCCCCTCTCACTGGTCTTTCCCATTCCCCTTCTACGCTAGTTATATATTATTCATTCTCCCTGCTGAGCTCTCTAGCCAGGACAAAATCGACACCTAAATGGCACGAAAGGTCTTATTATTGACAAAGAAATGGGGCATAAAGTCTTAAAATCGCCAAACTCGTGGGCCGAACATCTTAAAATCTAAAAACAAATGGGTCTAAACAACGAGGTAGAAAGGGGTCCAGAAAAACGACCCATCCCTCCTAAAGCTTTATTCGTGTTTGACTTGTCTTCGTGTTTTGTCTGGGAGTCGATTAGTTTTCAATCAACCACTTTCGTATTACGTACTCTGAATTGTCTGTTGTTGTTTTAGTTGCCTCACCATGGTGTTTTTCTTAGAGCAATACTTTTAATTTCAATGCATATTGATGTTACTCCATTGACACAAACAAAGCGATAGTAGTGGATGATCTTAGACACAAACAAAGTGATAGTAGTGGATGATCTTAGACACAAACAAAGTGATAGTAGTGGATGATCTTAGACACAAACAAAGTGATAGTAGTGGATGATCTTAGACACAAACAAAGTGATAGTAGTGGATGATCTTAGACACAAACAAAGTGATAGTAGTGGATGATCTTAGACACAAACAAAGTGATAGTAGTGGATTATCTTAGACACAAAGTGATAGTAGTGGATGATCTTAGACACAAACAAAGTGATAGTAGTGGATGATCTTAGACACAAACAAAGTGATAGTAGTGGATGATCTTAGACCCACGATCGTAAATAAAGGTGAGATACGCAGGATAAGTTCATGACAGAATGGATAAAGGAGCAACAAGTGGCAGGGGTATTAAAACTTTAATCAAATGCTGAAACTTGAACATTTAAAAAATTAGATAATTGCGTGCAAATGGGGTACCATTAACGCTTGTTTATGGGTGTGAAGCACTGGTCTGTCCAACACAGAATAGTTGAGAGTGAGATATATGTAAATTGATTTACTAAGATGTGTTCCATGGAATAAATAGTGATAAATTGAGATATTTGGGTAGTCTATGGAGTAAGGAAATCTACTAATAAACTGTAGAAGGCAATGTAGAAATGTAGGAGATGGTATGGATGGTATGGTATAATTGATGAAATGAGTGCCATCATCATCCTCAACTTAAGGGGACGTGATGTTATTTATCTATTTATTTTAATTATTATTATTATATATATATATATATATATATATATATATATATATATATATATATATATATATATATATATATTAGTTTAGTTAGCTCCCTAGACCCCTATCAAGCTTAAAATAATAACATCCCAAACACACCTTCGAGATAAATGTGTAAACTGGACGAAGGCCAGTTCCTCCTAAGTTACAGGCTCGTTATCGCTCGCCAGGACAAAATTGACATCTAAATGGCACAAAAGGTCTTAATGTTGACAAAGAAATGGGCGAAAATCTTAACATTTTAAAACTAATGGGGCTAAACATGAAGGAGAAGGGGGTTCAGAAAATTTAACATATACTTTCCTTTAACAGTATTGGTTGAGACGGTACTGGTTGAATGGTCTACTGGTTGAATGGTCCGCTCACCCAATTTTATATTTAGCTAACCTACCCTAGGATACATTCAATAAACAGATCGATATATTGATAGATAGATAGTTATGTTTCGATAAGTACATAAATACAAAGGGTATTTATTATATGTAAGATACTTTTCATCATTATTCTCATCAATATTTTTTATTTTATTTCAGGAAGCTCGTCGTCACTCAGATATGAAGGTAAGAATCCGCAGAGTTTCAGAGTTTTTTTTCTCTCTCTCTCTCTCTCTCTCTCTCTCTCTCTCTCTCTCTCTCTCTCTCTCTCTCTCTCTCTCTCTCTCTCTCTCTCTCTCTCTCTCTCAAATACACTGTCTACATCTAATGTTGCAATCCATTGTTTTCAGGAGAAATTACATTATTGGTTTGATGTTATCGAAACTGTGATTAGACATTAACCCGTACAGCCCCAGCGATGCGTCTGACGCGTCGGCGATGTATGTAACGCACAGCCCCAGAGACGCGCCTGACGCGTCACCCTAATTGCGCCGACCGTAACCTCAGGTGTAGCCACTCAAGAGGGCTCAGATATGTAAGGGAACTGTGTACGTATCCCACGCAACCGTGCCGATGGTTGAAAACTCACAAAGTCCACGTGCGTGCGCGCGAGCGCGCAATAACCTGTTTTTTTGGGATAATTGCCTTCAATTTTTTACTCTTGTAAAATCCGTTTTCGGGGGCTCTGTAGGACCATTTTTTAAGCTTTTAGAGCGGTTTTTCGTGGTTTTTCCTTCATTCCTAACCCATTCGCTATTGTTTCTGGAATAAAACCATTTTTTGAAAACCGGCCGGGTTCTGGTGCGCAAACATTACAAAACTAGCCGGGGCTCCACGGGTTAAGTATGGTATTATATTATAAACAAATAATTACAAAATATATATATTTTCTAATAATTAGTAACACACCATTATTTTAGTACCTACATTAGAATATAAATTACTGATGAAAAACAATAGCTTATAATTTATGCACAAGGACATCCCTACAAGGCATATTTTAGGCCCTGAATTGAATTGAAATATTATATTATTAATAAATATGATTAATGATCGACGTTGAGACTATGTGATCACAGATAGAATAATGTTCCTATATATAATGCACATTAATGCGGATAATTAAGTCAAGCATTATACTTGCTGGCGAGTACATGCATTTCTTTGTGATTCTCGTCAAATTATCCATGAGAGCTTGAATGCCTCACCAATATAACAATAGTGAGGAGGTGGCCATTTCCAGATGTCAGAGTGCAGTGTAATTAAGGGGGGTCACCGTTTTTTTTTTATCTTTCTCTCCTTTTCTCTCTTTCCCTGGCTTGTATCCATTCGGCCCCATTCAGCCAACTGTTTTAAGACGTTTATCCCCATCCAGGTGTCGATTTCTTCCTGGCGAGCGATAGCGAACCAGCATTGTATGGAGAAATCCAGCTTCGCCGGAGACATTTTTCTATCGAAAAATGTACAAATTTAGCTAACTGTCAAAACAAAAATATATATAGGCTATGCTGGCTCGCTACCGCTCGCTAGGAAAATATTGACACCTGGATGGGGGTAAACGTCTTAAAACAGTAGGCTGAATGGGGCCGAATGAATACAAGCCAAAGAGAGAGGGAGAGAAAGAGAAAAAAAGCGAGGTGGGCTCCCTTCACAGAATTTTGCATTTATTTAGATGTTGTTGTTGTTGTTGTTCCCCAAGCTGCCTGGCCGAACAGCCCCAAGGCCCCGAGCAAGGCCGAGGCCATAACTGAGCGCCCCCACAGAACCCTCCCTGCCGACCACAATAAAGCCTGCGTGACCGAAGCCACTCCATGGCGGGGAGCTGAGGAGGGTGCGGAAACGCCCGGGAAACCAAAGACCCACCCAGGGCCCTGTGCCCCTCAGCAATTATGAAGAGAAAGTTAAGGGGCAAAGGAAAAATGTGACGCTTTGGTTTCCATTCTTGGTAGATTGGGAGGTCAATCCACGGAAGAGACGCCGTCACTTGAGATCTAGAAAATATATAAGTAAAAGGAACAGTCAGAGTAAGCTATGGGTATGGCAGAGATCGCTCAGTTCTCACTCTGATAGACCAGCCCATCACCACATGACTAGAACCCAATCCTCTCAGCATCAGCTAGGAATGCTAGAAAGCCGCCTTTGGCGGGTGGGGGATAGCTCCCCTATTTCAACCCCTTTCGGGGTTGGGCACCCGCCCTTTTAGATGTTGTTAATTGCACCTTCCTCCCTCCTCTCACAGTTTTAATATATCTACTCTTCTTTGTGTTCGCCCCATACAGGCCTTTGTTTTTCCTCCCCTAACGTTCTTTATCCCAATATCCCGCGCCACTGCAAGTTTACTCTAGTTTCCCCAGGAGAGCTCGATCAAAGAAAACGAGGTGGTTCTTTTGTTTCCATTCCTATAGAGACTTCGTACCTTTTGTTGCTATTGTTGTACTGGTGGCTTAGTCGCTACGATATTAGTTTGCCTTGCCTCTAAGATGGATGTTTATTGACTTTCTGCGTTTATAGTATTGTTTTGCTTTTCCTATCCATAAGTTTGATATTTTATTGTTATGTTTCATACATTTATATTTTAGACCATCATTTATCATTACGTATTTGTTTTCAAACTTGCTTTCCTTATATGTAATTAGCTTTCATGTGTTTCTCTACAATTTCACATTATAAGCTCTACATAATATAAAACTATCACTTCCATTAATATTCAAGCTATGCATGTGAGGATATTTGTTTGTCTGGTAGATCAAAAATGGTATAATACCCTGATTCGTAATAGATAAGGTCGTGCGTTAGTAATTATGTCAGGTATATTATAGTCATAAGCTTTATGGAAACGTCAATAAGTCCTCGACTGTTGCCACATGTACAGTATATATGTTATGTATTGACTGTTGCCACATGTACAGTATATATGTTATGCATCGACTGTTGCCACATGTACAGTATATATGTTATGTATTGACTGTTGCCACATGTACAGTATATATATTATGTATTGACTGTTGCCACATGTACAGTATATATGTTATGTATTGACTGTTGCCACATGTACAGTATATATGTTATGTATTGACTGTTGCCACATGTACAGTATATATGTTATGTATTGACTGTTGCCACATGTACAGTATATATGTTATGTATTGACTGTTGCCACATGTACAGTATATATGTTATGTATTGACTGTTGCCACATGTACAGTATATATGTTATGTATTGACTGTTGCCACATGTACAGTATATGTTATGTATTGACTGTTGCCACATGTACAGTATATATGTTATGTATTGACTGTTGCCACATGTACAGTATATATGTTATGTATTGACTGTTGCCACATGTACAGTATATATGTTATGTATTGACTGTTGCCACATGTACAGTATATATGTTATGTATTGACTGTTGCCACATGTACAGTATATATGTTATGTATCGACTGTTGCCACATGTACAGTATATATGTTATGTATTGACTGTTGCCACATGTACAGTATATATGTTATGTATTGACTGTTGCCACATGTACAGTATATACTGTATGTTATGTATTGACTGTTGCCACATGTACAGTATATATGTTATGTATTGACTGTTGCCACATGTACAGTATATATGTTATGTATTGACTGTTGCCACATGTACAGTATATATGTTATGTATTGACTGTTGCCACATGTACAGTATATATGTTATGTATTGACTGTTGCCACATGTACAGTATATATGTTATGTATTGACTGTTGCCACATGTACAGTATATATGTTATGTATTGACTGTTGCCACATGTACAGTATATATGTTATGTATTGACTGTTGCCACATGTACAGTATATATGTTATGTATTGACTGTTGCCACATGTACAGTATATATGTTATGTATTGACTGTTGCCACATGTACAGTATATATGTTATGTATTGACTGTTGCCACATGTACAGTATATATGTTATGTATTGACTGTTGCCACATGTACAGTATATATGTTATGTATTGACTGTTGCCACATGTACAGTATATATGTTATGTATTGACTGTTGCCACATGTACAGTATATATGTTATGTATTGACTGTTGCCACATGTACAGTATATATGTTATGTATTGACTGTTGCCACATGTACAGTATATATGTTATGTATTGACTGTTGCCACATGTACAGTATATGTTATGTATTGACTGTTGCCACATGTACAGTATATGTTATGTATTGACTGTTGCCACATGTACAGTATATATGTTATGTATTGACTGTTGCCACATGTACAGTATATATGTTATGTATTGACTGTTGCCACATGTACAGTATATATGTTATGTATTGACTGTTGCCACATGTACAGTATATACTGTATGTTATGTATTGACTGTTGCCACATGTACAGTATATGTTATGTATTGACTGTTGCCACATGTACAGTATATACTGTATGTTATGTATTGACTGTTGCCACATGTACAGTATATAATTATGTTATGTATTGACTGTTGCCACATGTACAGTATATATGTTATGTATTGACTGTTGCCACATGTACAGTATATATGTTATGTATTGACTGTTGCCACATGTACAGTATATATGTTATGTATTGACTGTTGCCACATGTACAGTATATGTTATGTATTGACTGTTGCCACATGTACAGTATATACTGTATGTTATGTATTGACTGTTGCCACATGTACAGTATATGTTATGTATTGACTGTTGCCACATGTACAGTATATACTGTATGTTATGTATTGACTGTTGCCACATGTACAGTACATAATTATGTTATGTATTGACTGTTGCCACATGTACAGTATATATGTTATGTATTGACTGTTGCCACATGTACAGTATATATGTTATGTATTGACTGTTGCCACATGTACAGTATATATGTTATGTATTGACTGTTGCCACATGTACAGTATATATGTTATGTATTGACTGTTGCCACATGTACAGTATATACTGTATGTTATGTATTGACTGTTGCCACATGTACAGTATATGTTATGTATTGACTGTTGCCACATGTACAGTATATACTGTATGTTATGTATTGACTGTTGCCACATGTACAGTATATAATTATGTTATGTATTGACTGTTGCCACATGTACAGTATATATGTTATGTATTGACTGTTGCCACATGTACAGTATATATGTTATGTATTGACTGTTGCCACATGTACAGTACATACTGTATGTTATATATTGACTGTTGCCACATGTACAGTATATATGTTATGTATTGACTGTTTGTTGCCACATGAACAGTATATATGTTATGTATTGACTGTTGCCACATGTACAGTATATATGTTATGTATTGACTGTAGCCACATGTACAGTATATATGTTATGTATTGACTGTTGCCACATGTACAGTATATATGTTATGTATTGACTGTTGCCACATGTACAGTATATATGTTATGTATTGACTGTTGCCACATGTACAGTTTATACTGTATGTTATGTATTGACTGTTGCCACATGTACAGTATATATGTTATGTATTGACTGTTGCCAAATGTACAGTATATATGTTATGTATTGACTGTTGCCACATGTACAGTATATACTGTATGTTATGTATTGACTGTTGCCACATGTACAGTATATATGTTATGTATTGACTGTTGCCACATGTACAGTATATACTGTATGTTATGTATTGACTGTTGCCACATGTACAGTATATATGTCATGTATTGACTTTTGCCACATGTACAGTATATATGTTATGTATTGACTGTTGCTACATGTACAGTATAAATGTTATGTATCGACTGTTGCCACATGTACAGTATATATGTTATGTATTGACTGTTGCCACATGTACAGTATATATGTTATGTATTGACTGTTGCCACATTTACAGTATATACTCTATGCTATGTATTGACTGTTGCCACATGTACAGTATATATGTTATGTATTGACTGTTGCCACATGTACAGTATATATGTTATGTATTGACTGTTGCCACATGTACAGTATATAATGTATGTTATGTATTGACTGTTGCCACATGTACAGTATATATGTTATGTATTGACTGTTGCCACATGTACAGTACATATGTTATGTATTGACTGTTGCCACATGTACAGTATATATGTTATGTATTGACTGTTGCCACATGTACAGTATATACTGTATGTTATGTATTGTCTTTGGGGAGATGTTATCCTCACGTGTTTGTATTTGTTTTGTCTAAATTTGTCAAATTGCGTATATATACTGTATATATAATTATATATACTGTATATATATATATATATATATATATATATATATATATATATATATATATATACGGTATATATATATATAATATTGCCAGACGCCCTACTTCCTAACGGGGTGACCATAAATAAACCTCTTCCAGGCCATCCTGTCCCATGACAACACTCGTACCTTCTCCCAAGCCCTTGTCCGACATACTTCTCTCCACTCCATCCTTCCACCTCATTCTCGGTCTACACCTCCTTCTAACCCCTTCCACCTCACTTTCATCCACCCTCTTTGCCTTCCGCACTCCGTGACCATACTACCTCAGTACATTTCTCCCCACATTCATCACATAATCTACCTTAACACCACACCTCTCACGTACTGCCTGGTTTATCCCTCAAGTTCCACCTCTTAGATAACTCATTTATTTCTCCTGCTCTCACTCTTGACTGGTATCCCTCTAGCAACGTCCAAGTTTCACTTCCATGTATGTGTGTGTGTGTGTGTGTGTGTGTGTGTGTGTGTGTGTGTGTGTGTGTGTGTGTGTGTGTGTGTGTGTGTGTGTGTGTGTGTAAACTTGTGGGGGCTTATATTGAAATTTATTTATTTCTTAATATCACCGCTTTCGGTTTCTACCACTCGACTAAGATTATTCATTTGTTATTTCCTTTACAGAATGTTACTGCATTGTGTTATTTTACTCAGTGTTATCCTTGTAATTAGGCCATAAATCTCATTCATATTAATTTTGATAACCATTCCTTTTCTTCCAAATTTACCCATTTCCTGCCATTGTGTGCTAGCCCTCCCCCCATCTCTCTCTCTCTCTCTCTCTCTCTCTCTCTCTCTCTCTCTCTCTCTCTCTCTCTCTCTCTCTCTCTCTCTCTCTCTCCCCCCTCCCCCCCCCCCCGCCATGAACAAGACGTACAGTATTATATGAGTTCACATAAGCAGGCCCTTGGGACCCTTTGGGATGCCTTAATTGCGCTTGATATTTACTATCTGGCAACTTCACCACCGTAAGAGTTTCCAGATGCTACTGTTTAGAGCCGCGATTTCTGATTTTCCCTATCTCTATCTTTCTATCTATCTACCTCTCTCTCTCTCTCTATCTATCTACCTCTCTCTCTGTCTCTCTCTCTCTCTCTCTCTCTCTCTCTATATATATATATTGTTACGTATCTTGATCCTCAAGTGGTTAACTTGATGAATCTAGATAGCACAGAGATATATATTAAGGTATCAGTCAGCTGAAGGCAAAACAAAAGTAAAATCTAATAACATAAATTCCTGTTGTTGCTTCCTTTCCTTTTGGATCTTAGGACTTGGTATCCTTTATTGACTGATACTCTTTAATTATGAAAAATACTGAAACTAATTAAAGTCATGTAGTATTTATAAAGAACATTATTTAACCGAAGCTTAGTAGGCTATGGTTATGAACCGAATAAGTTATAGCTAAAGAAGGACTATTAATTTTATAAAAGTCTTGAAAGATAAATATTAAAGTAAGAATATTTCCGTCTCTTACCCTTTTTGAAATGAATCGATAGTTTTCTTCTATGTCCTTTTATTTATATTTAATGTAATTATTCTTGGTTCTTGTCTTACGTTAATGGTATTATATTATTATTATCATCAGGAGTAATATCAAAGTCACATAAAAAGTTAGATATATATTTAATAATTAGTTAAATTTATTTCTTAACCACGTAACATTGAGGTTTGATTATGAGTAAATAAAGTTACAGGATCGTTTCATAGATTCGATTCAGGTCTCACTCATAATATGAAAAGCAAAATATAATATTTTGAAGCAAAAGAATTTTCTTCAGCTTAGGAAATCACTATAAGTAATATTAACACAGCCATGTTAGTCTAAGGCGATATTACTAATAGAGACAATAGCATCACCGTACTAAGCACCATTAAGCAATGTAAGCTTAATTCAAAGAAAATGAAAGAACTCGTAAGTATTAATATAAAACAATAGTATTACTTTCATCATAACCCAATTACTTAAAGAGTTGCTTTAGTCCACAAGTTAGTCAACTAAAATAGTTAAGTACATAATAATAGCGTTAACGTTAATTCCCAATCAAATAGTTAAACACATAATAGTAGTGTTCACGTTAATTCCCAATCACATATCTCACTAACCAACATAACGTAAGTGTTTACACCGAACACACTTAACACACATTTATATAATCGGACTGACAGTCACAATCCCATTATAATACTTCACCCCGTCTTCCTCCAGCTGCAAGTTCACCTTCCCCAACTCCAAATGAGACTGATTTGAATGCCCACAACTCGGGTCTTATATACCAAACAATGATGGTGTAGGAACGAATCAGGAGGCGAGTGATGGTGCGCGCTCCAATCATAGCTCCTCGAATCACATAACAGGTGTGTCGTCCACTCACAGCTCCTGGCGTCGATCATACGTCATAGCATCGGTCATCGAGGTATGGGGCGAGCTGGTATGGGGCGAGATGGTTTGCCCACTCGCTCGTTCGCTCGCTAGTCTGCTTCACCACTTGGGTAGTTGGCTCCTTCAACTCTAATTCTAACTCTTAAATTAACATACAGGGCTCCGTATGTCAGACCTCCCCCCTAGAAAAGAGTTTAAGGAGTATAGTACATAATATTAAACATAATACATAAATAGATTCACCACCAGATTGGCAACAGCAAGATTATAATGAGGATATAATAAGGATATCACCCAAAGTAGGCAACGTCTCCAGGTACCACATCAGAACATAGCCGGAACGTAGCTGGAGCGTTATTCGAACTGCAAGGCATTATCTCACAGCTGAAGGCTTGAAAGCGCACTACAAAAGCATGATATTTACCTCGCTACAAGGGAGAGCTAATTGCCAAAATCCTCTCATTAAATTATACTTACTGCTGTATGAGGCCAAACTGGTAAATGCAATCTTTGATCCGTGGCAGTGGGTAAGTATCGTTCTTTGTGACAGCATTGACTTGCCTATAGTCCCTACAAAACCTATGGCTCCCGTCTGGCTTTGGCACAAGTATGACCGGACTACTCCACTGGCTTAAGGCCCTAGTGATCAGCTGGTTTGAAAAAATTAAGTAAAGCTCGACCTGCAGTATACTCCTGCGTTGTGGCGAGACACGGTAGGGGGACAGTTTAATGGGAGTTGCATCCCCTACGTCGATGTCGTGCACGGCCAAAGAAGTGAGCCCTGGAGTATCACGGAACACATTGGGAGACTGAGATAAAACAGAGATTAGTTGGTTCGCTTGATCAGAGGGAAGATGACATAGTTTAGATGGTAATTCCCTCAAAGCCACTGAATTATACTGAAAGTTGGATAGGCTACATGACAAGTCAAAGTCTGCATGGATACCTTCAGGCTCTGGAACAGTCCGTTGCGGGTCAGTAAGAGAACTGAAGACTTTGTCCGCACCAGGCTGCTCACAGGTCCTGACATTCACTGCCACAGTGGGAGAATCTGGAGGAGAGGAATCAGGGGACCTATGGTAGGGCTTCAACATATTTATATGGAATACTTGCGTGGGCTTTCTCCTGTCTGGGGTAGTTACTAGATAATCGGTAATGCTCACCCTCCGAATGATCTTATATGGGCCCCTGAACTTGGCAGATAAAGGTTGGCCAAAAAGGGGAGCAGGACCAAACCCTCATCACCGGGCTTAAACTCCTCTCACGGGCTTTTCTGTCATACCATTTCTTCATGGAGCTTTTAGCCACTGTCAAGTTTTGAGCGGCAAACTCACATGAGGATCTCAGCCGGGTTTTGAAATCTGAAACATACTTGAGGAGGTTTTGGTTCCCCTCCTGGCCAACTAGGCTATCTTGCAATAGTTGCAAAGGACCTCTTACCTGGTGACCGAAAACTAGCTCATTAGGGGAAAAACCCAGGGATTCAGTTGGAACCTCACGAGAAGCAAATAAAAGAAAAGGTACCCCCTTATC
>CM064486.1:19658788-19683778 GCA_032716605.1 Paralithodes platypus
TAGGGGGAGTGCCATGGTTGCCCGGACTGACACCAACCAGACGGGAGGTGGGGGCAATAACAAGGTCGCGGTGGTGTCCTGCCCTGATGATGACCTCCAGGCCCCCCTTACCCCCATGATGCAGGTCAAGCAGGAAGCCGATATGACCCCTGTGCGTGAGAATGACCTAGCATTGACCTCGGTGACGGCTAAGGATGAAAGTGGTAATATAACTAGTGCTATTGGAGAGGTAAAAGGTGCCAGTGTTGATGATAACGGTGATACTGGAGATATACAGGGTGTGGCTGGTGATGAAATGAGCGCCATTGGAGATGCTAAAGGTGCCACTGATGATAAGAGTGGCATAACTGATCGTGGAAAAAGTGCCACTGAAAATGAAGGAGGTATTTGTGGTGAAGAAAAAGGGGTAACTGATCTCAAAAAGGGTATTACTGGTGATGCAAAGGGTACCGGTGGAGATAATAAATGTGCCAGTGGAAAAGAAATGAGTGCCACTGTTAACGAAATCGGTGCCAGTGGAAACCAAATACAGTAAAAGTCCGTTAATCCGACGACCGATGATTCGAATCTCCCAATAGTCCGAATTTTTCAATTTGAGGCCAAATCCGAATTCACCCGATGGTCCGAATTTCAAGAAGTCCCAAAGTCCCCTTTTTGAGGCATTAGGCCACTCAAATGACACATAATGGAGCACACACATATCATATGTTCATGAATTCACTTTAAAAGTTTACCATTGTCATTGTAGCCTATTATCTACTTCAAAACATTCAGATTAATGGTCAAAGGAAGCTACTGATATAATCGTAAACACCTTCGTCTTCTTCTTCTTCCACATCGTCTGCTAGAGTTTGTTTTGCTCTTGAACGCATCCTTGGGACGCTCCGATGCGCTACTGGCTTGCACCGCATTTTCTGCAAGCGCATTCAGTCTTGAGCTTGAAAACGCACCTTTCAAGAAGTCCCAAAGTCCCCTTTTGAGGCATTAGCCCACTCAATGACACATAATGGAGCACACACATATCATATGTTCATGAATTCACTTTAAAAGTTTACCATTGTCATTGTAGCCTATTATCTACTTCAAAACATTCAGATTAATGGTCAAAGGAAGCTACTGATATAATCGTAAACACCTTCGTCTTTCTTCTTCCACATCGTCTGCTAGAGTTTGTTTTGCTCTTGAACGCATCCTTGGGACGCTCCGATGCGCTACTGGCTTGCACCGCATTTTCTGCAAGCGCATTCAGTCTTGAGCTTGAAAACGCACCTTTGGACGTATTAGTCTTGAGCTTGAAAACGCACCTTTGGATGTTCCGATACGCTACTATTTATAGTTCAGTGATCGGAGCATCCCAAGGGTGCTTTCAAGACAACAAGACAAGGGTGCTTTCAATACAATATAATAACAGAGCACGTCACAAAAGGAAAATCAAAAGGAAAATTACAAGAACCTCTCAGGGAAGTGCCGTTGTTAAGGCATTACTTCCCGAACCACATCTGATCTTCAAGAGCAAGACAAACTCGCTAGTAGACGGAAGAAGAAGAAGACGTTTATATCAGATTCCTTTGACCATTAATCTGAATGTTTTGAAGTAGTTAATAGGCTACAATGACAATGGTAAACTTTTGAAGTGATTTCATGAACATATGATATGTGTGTGTGCACCATTGTGTCATTTGGGTGGCCTAATGTCTCAATGTTTTCGTCATACACAGGTTCATAGGGGTAAAGTCCGATAATCCGAAAAATCCACTAATCCGAACGAGAGCCGGTCCGCTGCCCTTCGGATTAACGGAAGTTTACTGTAGATGCCACTACAAGCCCAACCTGTGGCACTAGTGGAGATCCTAGTTCCTCCGGAGAACCACTGAGCGACGAAGACACCCTCTCCACCCCTTCCACCTTCTGCAGTGGTGGAGAGGTGGAGGTGGAGAGTAAAAGCAGCCAGGGCTCTCCACCCATTCTGGATTTCTCCACTCATCCACGTTTCTCAGGTAAGTCTTATAATCTTCGGCAGGGTTTGTATAGGCTTATGGTCCTCAAAATGTTTACCCCTTAATTGCAATGCCTCCATTATCATTGTATTTAGGCTATCATTAGACCATCCATTGCAGATTAAAATCATACGTTTGGAGTCGAAGGAAGGGAGTCGAACTGGGACATTTTGGTCTATATATATATATACTGTATATAAAATTACATTATTTTGGTAATTCTATTACTTCTAAAGACATATTACAAACTGTAAACTGTAAAGTATAGTTTTAACTTTGCATATACTGTATAATGATAATGACCGAAACAATGGGCTCTTGTTTACATCTGGTTCTTTAATAATTGTGTGAGCCTGGTCGGAAGGTTATCTGACACGTGCCATTTGTAAGCTGAATACACTGGTCAAATTATAGTATGAATATAATGAAAATTACGCCATTGTATTGAGTTGCAGTTGGGATGTGTGTACATGCTTAGATTGATATGCAGGATTCGAAGTTGCATAATAAATCGTAGGCAGTGTCCACCATTCTTTAACTGTCTTCGTGGTGCGATGCATAAGGTGTTGATTTTCGGTGTGAGCATCCTGGATTCGAATCCACGGACTGCTACATGTGTTTGTAAATTTCATTAATCGATTTTAGGAGTATAGTTGGTTGTTGGAAGGAACATGCAGAGGTTGAAGTAACTAAACTAAAGGTTTATAAATACCCCTGATGGTAACAAAGGCTTTAAAGTATCCCCAATAGGCTCAACACAGCTAACTCAAAGACAACTGCAGAGGTTGAAGTAACTAAACTAAAGGTTTCTAAATACCCCTGACGGTAACAAAGGCTTTAAAGTATCCCCAATAGGCTCAAAATCGCGTCATATGTCGGAGAGGGTTAATAAAGTAATCAACTGGTGGCCGTAGTCTGTTTGTCTTCAGCTGACGGTAAATTGTCATGTCCCCGTCTTGATTATTTTCCTATTACGAAGATTTTGGAGCGAAATATGTTGCTAATTATATAACCACCATTAATGTGATAAGACATGACCGTTTCATATTTTTCCATTAAAGTGTCGATAAATCAGCTACTATGGATTCAATTTTCCGTCAGTATGGTGTTGGGGCTGGTCTATCAGAGTGAGAACTAAGCGATTTCTGCCATACCCATAGCTTACTCTGACTGTTCCTTTTATATATTTTCTAGAGCTCAAGTGACGGCGTCTCTTCCGTGGATTGACCTCCCAATCTACCACGATTGGAAGCTAAAGCATCACATTTTTCCTTTGCCCCTCAACTTTCTCTTCATAATTGCTGAGGGGCACAGGGCCCTGGGTGGGGCTTTGGTTTCCCGGGCGTTTCCGCACCCTCCTCAGCTCCCCGCCATGGAGTGGCTTCGGTCACCCAGGCTTTACTGTGGTCGGCACGGAAGGTTCTGTGGGGGCGCTCAGTTATGACCTTGGCCTTGCTCAGGGCCTTGGGGCTGTTCGGCCAGGCAGCTTGGGGAACAACAACAACAACATTTTCCGTCAATTGAAAACAAAACTAAACAAAAACCCATCGTTATAAATATACACTTCCTAGGAGGGTTATCATTATTCCATGGGTTATAAATATACACTTCCTAGGAGGGTTATCATTATTCCATGGGTTATAAACACTTCCTAGGAGGGTTATCATTATTCCATGGGTTAAATATACACTTCCTAGGAGGGTTATCATTATTCCATGGGTTATAAATATACACTTCCTAGGAGGGTTATCATTATTCCATGGGTTATAAATATACACTTCCTAGGAGGGTTATCATTATTCCATGGGTTATAAATATACACTTCCTAGGAGGGTTTATCATTATTCCATGGGTTATAAATATACACTTCCTAGGAGGGTTATCATTATTCCATGGGTTATAAATATACACTTCCTAGGAGGGTTATCATTATTCCATGGGTTATAAATATACACTTCCTAGGAGGGTTATCATTATTCCATGGGTTATAAATATACACTTCCTAGGAGGGTTATCATTATTCCATGGGTTATAAATATACACTTCCTAGGAGGGTTATCATTATTCCATGGGTTATAAATATACACTTCCTAGGAGGGTTATCATTATTCCATGGGTTATAAATATACACTTCCTAGGAGGGTTATCATTATTCCATGGGTTATAAATATACACTTCCTAGGAGGGTTATCATTATTCCATGGGTTATAAATATACACTTCCTAGAGGGTTATCATTATTCCATGGGTTATAAATATACACTTCCTAGGAGGGTTATCATTATTCCATGGGTTATAAATATACACTTCCTAGTAGGTTATCATTATTCCATGGGTTATAAATATACACTTCCTAGGAGGGTTATCATTATTCCATGGGTTATAAATATACACTTCCTAGGAGGGTTATCATTATTCCATGGGTTATAAATATACACTTCCTAGGAGGGTTATCATTATTCCATGGGTTCAACAGGATTTAACCACTTCTGTACCGTCGACATCTTTTGTATTTTATTCTAGCTATAATTAGATGATTTTGTGCAATTTAAGAAGGGTCTGTGGTACAAGAAAGGGCTAAGTGAGGTACCGGTAGTTCGAAGCCTGATATTTGTGGAGGCCTCTGGGGGGTGACCTGCTTTTTTGTTATTTCTGTCCTTTTTTCTCTTTTGCTGGCTTGTATCCATTCGGCCTCATTCAGCCAACTATTTTAAGATGTTTATCCCCATCTAGGTGTCCATTTCTTCCTGGCGAGCGATAGCGAGCCAGCATTATACAGTATGAAGAAATTCGGCTTCGCCGGAGAAATTTTTCTATCGAAAAATGTACAAATTTAGCCTGCTGTCAAACAAAAATTAAAAATATGCTGGCTCGCTACCGCTCACCAGTAAAAAATCGACACCTGGATGGGGATAAACGTCTTAAAACAGTAGGCTGAATGGGGCCAAATGAATACAAACCAGAGAAAGATAGAAAGGGAGAGAACAAAAACAGGTGACCCCCCTTAAACTGAATAACACCGTCTAATAATAGCCAGATCAAAATAAAAAAAACACGTGGCTGGTACAGAAGGGGTTAATATAGGATCCGCCTCTCCTTGCAGTTGACCTCGCATGACCCTGGGTAGACAAAGTGACCATGAATACTGTAATGAGTGTGTGTTTCTGCGTCCTTCCTTGCTGGGGTGTAATATAGGATCAGTCTCTCCTTGCAGTTGACCTCGCATGACCCTGGGTAGACAAAGTGACCACGAATACTGTAATGAGTGTGTGTTTCTGCATCCTTCCTTGCTGGGGTGTAATATAGGATCCGCCTCTCCTTGCAGTTGATCTCGCATGACCGTGGGTAGACAAAGTGACCATGAATACTGTAATGAGTGTGTGTTTCTGTGTCCTTCCTTGCTGGGGTGTAATATAGGATCCGCCTCTCCTTGCAGTTGACCTCGCATGACCGTGGGTAGACAAAGTGACCATGTTCTTCAAACAAAATGGCCTAAACAATGCTATCTATCTATCTATTGCCTGACGCCGTGATCCCCGAAGAGGTGGCCACGAACGAACTGCCCCCATGCACCTCTGTCCCCAGTCAGTCGACGCCCCTTCCCCCAACCAGCTTTTAGCGTTCCTACAACCCTCTTTCCCTGTTGTACCCTCTCCCGCACCTCTTCATCCATAGTCCCATCTTTACTCAACACACTGCCCAGATACTTAAAAGATTTGACGATCTCCATAGCCTGACCGTTCAGCTTTACCTCACACTCTGTGACTTCACCCCTTTCGAAGACCATAACCTTGCTCTTCCCCGTATTTACCTTCAAATTCCGTTTTTCGCACACTGTTCCAAACTCATTTACCAGACCCTGCAACTCCCATTCATTATCACTCATCAGAACTGTATCATCCGCAAACAGCAGTATAGGTAGCTTCCACTTAATTCCCTCCCTTTTCAGCGATACACCAACATCCACTGCTCTTGATAGGATTTCTTTCATGACTCCATCCATATATACAGTAAACAACCACGGGGACACCACACACCCCTGTTTCAAACCAACATTCAGGTCAAAGAACTCGCTCTGCTCACTCTCCACACGTACTGCCGCCTTTGCACCCTCATACATGCTCTTCGCTGTTTCAGCAACTTGCCCTCTACTCCGTATATTCTAAGTACTTTCCACAAACCTTCTCTATCCACTCTGTCATAGGCCTTCTCCAAGTCCATAAAGGCAACATACACCTTTTGTTTCTTCTTCAGCTACTTCTCCACAACACAATTCAGGGTAAAAATCTGATCTATACATCCTCTTCCCTTCCTAACAATGCTATATCATCTTAATTTACTGTATTCCTTCTCATATTCAATCAGTTCTTCAAACAAAATGGCCTAAACAATGCTATATCATCTTAATTTACTGTATTCCTTCTCATATTCAATCAGTTCTTCAAACAAAATGGCCTAAACAATGCTATATCATCTTAATTTACTGTATTCCGTCTCATATTCAATCAGTTCTTCAAACAAAATGGCCTTAACAATGCTATACCATCTTAATTTACTGTATTCCTTCTCATATTCAATCAGTTCTTCAAACAAAATGGCCTAAACAATGCTATATCATCTTAATTTACTGTATTCCTTCTCATATTCAATCAGTTCTTCAAACAAAATGGCCTAAACAATACTATATCATCTTAATTTACTGTATTCCTTCTCATATTCAATCAGTTCTTCAAACAAAATGGCCTAAACAATGCTATATCATCTTAATTTACTGTATTCCTTCTCATATTCAATCAGTTCTTCAAACAAAATGGCCTAAACAATGCTATCTATCTATCTATTGCCTGACGCCGTGATCCCCGAAGAGGTGGCCACGAACGAACCGCCCCCATGCACCTCTGTCCCCAGTCAGACGACGCCCCTTCCCCCAACCAGCACCGCCTTCGTTCATGTAGTTCCTCACTCCATCCTTCCACCTCATATTCGGTCTACCCTCTCCCTCTCTGTCCCTCCACCTCGCTCTCGTACACCCTCTTAGTCATTCTCTCGCTTTCCATACGTTCCATATGGCCGAACCATCTCAAGTTGTTCCTTTTCACACTTTCCAGCACATCTACCTCCACACCACACCTCCTTCTTACTTCCTCATTAGTCTGTCTCTCCCTCCATGTAACTCTGCACGCACTCCTTAAGTAATTCATTTCCACTGCTCTCACTCTTGGTCTGAGTCTCTCAACCAACGTCCATGCTTCGCTTCCGTAAGTCAGTGTCGGGATTACCACACTGTCATGCAAGGACTTCTTCACTTCCATACTGACCACCCTATTTCTTGTTACTGCTTTTAGCGTTCCTACAACCCTCTTTCCCTGTTGTACCCTCTCCCGCACCTCTTCATCCATAGTCCCATCTTTACTCAACACACTGCCCAGATACTTAAAAGATTTGACGATCTCCATAGCCTGACCGTTCAGCTTTACCTCACACTCTGTGACTTCACCCCTTTCGAAGACCATAACCTTGCTCTTCCCCGTATTTACCTTCAAATTCCGTTTTTCGCACACTGTTCCAAACTCATTTACCAGACCCTGCAACTCCCATTCATTATCACTCATCAGAACTGTATCATCCGCAAACAGCAGTATAGGTAGCTTCCACTTAATTCCCTCCCTTTTCAGCGATACACCAACATCCACTGCTCTTGATAGGATTTCTTTCATGACTCCATCCATATATACAGTAAACAACCACGGGGACACCACACACCCCTGTTTCAAACCAACATTCAGGTCAAAGAACTCGCTCTGCTCACTCTCCACACGTACTGCCGCCTTTGCACCCTCATACTTGCTCTTCACTGCTTTCAGCAACTTGCCCTCTACTCCGTATATTCTAAGTACTTTCCACAAACCTTCTCTATCCACTCAGTCATAGGCCTTCTCCAAGTCCATAAAGGCAACATACACCTTTTGTTTCTTCTTCAGATACTTCTCCACAACACAATTCAGGGTAAAAATCTGATCTACACATCCTCTTCCCTTCCTAACAATGCTATATCATCTTAATTTACTGTATTCCTTCTCATATTCAATCAGTTCTTCAAACAAAATGGCCTAAACAATGCTATATCATCTTAATTTACTGTATTCCTTCTCATATTCAATCAGTTCTTCAAACAAAATGGCCTAAACAATGCTATATCATCTTAATTTACTGTATTCCTTCTCATATTCAATCAGTTCTTCAAACAAAATGGCCTAAACAATGCTATATCATCTTAATTTACTGTATTCCTTCTCATATTCAATCAGTTCTTCAAACAAAATGGCCTAAACAATGCTACATCATCTTAATTTACTGTATTCCTTCTCATATTCAATCAGTTCTTCAAACAAAATGGCCTAAACAATGCTATATCATCTTAATTTACTGTATTCCTTCTCATATTCAATCAGTTCTTCAAACAAAATGGCCTAAACAATGCTATATCATCTTAATTTACTGTATTCCTTCTCATATTCAATCAGTTCTTCAAACAAAATGGCCTAAACAATGCTATATCATCTTAATTTACTGTATTCCTTCTCATATTCAATCAGTTC
Organism: Paralithodes platypus; assembly: GCA_032716605.1. Lineage (NCBI taxonomy): Eukaryota > Metazoa > Arthropoda > Malacostraca > Decapoda > Lithodidae > Paralithodes > Paralithodes platypus. The sequence continues at coordinate 19,667,384 of CM064486.1, forward strand.
TTCAAACAAAATGGCCTAAACAATGCTATCTATCTATTGCCTGACGCCGTGATCCCCGAAGAGGTGGCCACGAACGAACCGCCCCCATGCACCTCTGTCCCCAGTCAGTCGACGCCCCTTCCCCCAACCAGCACCGCCTTCGTTCATGTAGTTCCTCACTCCATCCTTCCACCTCATATTCGGTCTCCCTCTCCCTCTCTGTCCCTCCACCTCGCTCTCGTACACCCTCTTAGTCATTCTCTCGCTTTCCATACGTTCCATATGGCCGAACCATCTCAAGTTGTTCCTTTTCACACTTTCCAGCACATCTACCTCCACACACCTCCTTCTTACTTCCTCATTAGTCTGTCTATCCCTCCATGTAACTCCGCACGCACTCCTTAAGTAATTCATTTCCACTGCTCTCACTCTTGGTCTGAGTCTCTCAACCAACGTCCATGCTTCGCTTCCGTACGTCAGTGTCGGGATTACCACACTGTCATGCAAGGACTTCTTCACTTCCATACTGACCACCCTATTTCTTGTTACTGCTTTTAGCGTTCCTACAACCCTCTTTCCCTGTTGTACCCTCTCCCGCACCTCTTCATCCATACTCTTTACTCAACACACTGCCCAGATACTTAAAAGATTTGACGATCTCCATAGCCTGACCGTTCAGCTTTACCTCACACTCTGTGACTTCACCCCTTTCGAAGACCATAACCTTGCTCTTCCCCGTATTTACCTTCAAATTCCGCTTTTCGCACACTGTTCCAAACTCATTTACCAGACCCTGCAACTCCCATTCATTATCACTCATCAGAACTGTATCATCCGCAAACAGCAGTATAGGTAGCTTCCACTTAATTCCCTCCCTTTTCAGCGATACACCAACATCCACTGCTCTTGATAGGATTTCTTTCATGACTCCATCCATATATACAGTAAACAACCACGGGGACACCACACACCCCTGTTTCAAACCAACATTCAGGTCAAAGAACTCGCTCTGCTCACTCTCCACACGTACTGCTGCCTTTGCACCCTCATACTTGCTCTTCACTGCTTTCAGCAACTTGCCCTCTACTCCGTATATTCTAAGTACTTTCCACAAACCTTCTCTATCCACTCTGTCATAGGCCTTCTCCAAGTCCATAAAGGCAACATACACCTTTTGTTTCTTCTTCATATACTTCTCCACAACACAATTCAGGGTAAAAATCTGATCTACACATCCTCTTCCCTTCCTAACAATGCTATATTATCTTAATTTACTGTATTCCTTCTCATATTCAATCAGTTCTTCAAACAAAATGGCCTAAACAATGCTATATCATCTTAATTTACTGTATTCCTTCTCATATTCAATCAGTTCTTCAAACAAAATGGCCTAAACAATGCTATATCATCTTAATTTACTGTATTCCTTCTCATATTCAATCAGTTCTTCAAACAAAATGGCCTAACAATGCTATATCATCTTAATTTACTGTATTCCTTCTCATATTCAATCAGTTCTTCAAACAAAATGGCCTAAACAATGCTATATCATCTTAATTTACTGTATTCCTTCTCATATTCAATCAGTTCTTCAAACAAAATGGCCTAAACAATGCTATCTATCTATCTATTGCCTGACGCCGTGATCCCCGAAGAGGTGGCCACGAACGAACCGCCCCCATGCACCTCTGTCCCCAGTCAGTCGACGCCCCTTCCCCCAACCAGCACCGCCTTCGTTCATGTAGTTCCTCACTCCATCCTTCCACCTCATATTCGGTCTACCTCTCCGTCTCTGTCCCTCCACCTCGCTCTCGTACACCCTCTTAGTCATTCTCTCGCTTTCCATACGTTCCATATGGCCGAACCATCTCAAGTTGTTCCTTTTCACACTTTCCAGCACATCTACCTCCACACCACACCTCCTTCTTACTTCCTCATTAGTCTGTCTATCCCTCCATGTAACTCCGCACGCACTCCTTAAGTAATTCATTTCCACTGCTCTCACTCTTGGTCTGAGTCTCTCAACCAACGTCCATGCTTCGCTTCCGTAAGTCAGTGTCGGGATTACCACACTGTCATGCAAGGACTTCTTCACTTCCATACTGACCACCGTATTTCTTGTTACTGCTTTTAGCGTTCCTACAACCCTCTTTCCCTGTTGTACCCTCTCCCGCACCTCTTCATCCATAGTCCCATCTTAACTCAACACACATAGGATCAGATATATTATCGTCAATTTTGACTCTTTGGGTTCTACCACTAAGATAAGATTTAAACCAGTTCACAGACCCTATGCCCATTGCTTGTAGTTTATTACATAGGATATCATGGTCTACTGTGTCAAACGCTTTTTGTAGATCAAGAAGAACCATACCGGTGTAGTTACCTTTAGACATTTCTTTACGAATGTGATCCGTTAAGTGGATGAGACAGGAGTCTGTCGAGTACATGCATCTGAAACCTGATTGAAACTTATAGAATATATAATTTTGTTTGAGGCAGTGTTCAATTTGGGTGTATACCGCTCTTTCAAGGATTTTAGATACAATACAGTAAACCCTCGCTATCTCGGACCTCTAGAAGTCGGAAACCCGGACTACTCGGACTGGCATCGGCCTCTCGGAAAGTTCGCCGTATATCTCGGAAAATTCCGAGATGTAAGGGGAAAACTCCGAGGGCCCACATGGTCTGTCGGACAGGTGTCATATATCTCGGAAAATTCCGAGATCTAAGGGCAAATTCCGAGATCTAAGGCTACAGTGAGGTGGAGAAGGACAGTGAAATGGAGAAGGAAAGTGATATTTATAATATATGTCTGCTGGATACTGTACAGGTACTGTAATTTATCTTGAATCAACGTTGTTAGTGATAGGGAAGTCTCCGTTTTCTCTGGTGGCTAGGACTCCCTCTTCCAATTCGGACATTTTCCTCTCTTAAGTCGGACATAAGTCGGACTTCGGACATCTCGGATTTTCGGTCATCTCGGACTGGGTCTCCCCCCAATTAGTCCGAGATAGCAAGGGTTTACTGTACATAATATGCTAACTGGTCTGTAGTTACCAACTTCTAGTTTATTTCCTTTCTTGAATAGAGGGGTTACAATAGGTTGGCGGCACACCATGGCGGAAGGCGGACGCAAGTTTGAGGCTCCGGCATATGTTATGGGAATGTTCAATTAATTCACGGATATCGAGTGCATACGGGGCTAACAAGAAGAGGAAGGATTTAGTGAAGTGTATGGAGGATATATTGGTGTGGTGGAGGGGTGATATATAGTGTAATAAGAGTGTGTAGTGATGGGACAGCGGTAGGGTTGTGAGTTGTTGAGTTTGTAAACAAACATGGCAGAGGGAATTTCGGGTATGACGGAGGCGGAAGGAAGGTTACAACGTTTTCGGGGATTTAAGAGCACAGATAAGAAGTTAGAAGAGGTTAGTATTGTTGTGAAGGATTTGGAAAAGTGGATGAGTGATACAGAGAAATGGAAGGGGGATATTGGTGAGAAAGTTAAGGCACTGTGTGTAATGTGTGGTGTGACAGGTGGGGAAGGGAATAGGCCTAGCGAAGGAAGTGAATGCAGGCCTATTTTGGCAGTTAATGAGAGCCTAGAGATGGTATTGAAAAGGGTAGATGAACTGGGAGCAGAGAATATGGCATTGAAGGAATACGAAGGACGTTTCACGGAAGTAAAGGAGTCGACTGCATGGACGGTGGTAGGTAAACAAAAAGTCAAGGATTTGGAGGATATTATGAAAGAGCAAAAGGAAGAAATGAATATGACCAAAAACAGTTTTGAGAGTGCAGTTGTAGGGGTCATGAAGAACAAGGAGAGTATCGTGATGGAGGCCATGGACAGGGATAGGGGTGTAATCTTGTATGGAGATATAGAGACTCATATGAATGATAATGGAGTGAGAAAAGTGAGGGATATGGAGACAGTGAAGGAGGTCTTGAAAGGTGTGGATGAGGACGAATATGGATGGGAAGGGCAGGTGGAGGAGGTCAGTAGGATAGGTAGATATAAAAGGGGAGAGATGAGACCTATAAGGGTACAGTTTAAAACTAGGGTAGTGGCGGAGACTGTGACAAATTTTAGTTGGAGGCTAAATACAAATGATAAACTGAAACACATAAGACTAAAGAAGGATTTGAGTATAGAACAAAGGAAAAAAATTAAGGAATTACAAGAAAAGGCTGATGAAAATAATGGGAAGTTGGATGAGGAGGATAAGAGAAATTTTTACTGGAGAGCGAGGGACGGAAAAGTGAGGAAGTGGTTTATAAGAGTAGAAGGGAGGGGGAGATCAGGGAGGGGAGAGAATGTGATGGGAGTTGTGACGGAGGAGGAGAACGGGGTGGAGGTGTCACAGGGAGAGACAGGAGACAAAGAGGCAGACCCAGTAGTCCTAACAGGGGTGTAGGGTATGGACTGGAGGAGCGGGATGGTGTAATTGCTGAAGGAATGGTAGATGGATTAAGGATTATGTTTAGTAATGTGGATGTGTTTACCCAGGACAAGAAAAGAGAACTGATATGTAGGTTGCAGGATGAAGAGGAAAAACCTGATGTCATAGCCCTACAGGAAGTAAGACCAAAAAAATTTAGAATTGAAAGGGAACTGGTGGAATATAGTTTGGAGGGTTTTGAGTTATATGAGAGAAATGCTATTAGAGCAGAGGTTGGAAGAGGACTGTTTATTTATGCAAGAAAAGAGCTCAAGGTTAATGAGGTGGATATGAGACAGCATTATTGTGAGTATTTGTGTATTGAAGTAAAATGTGTAAGAGGATCAATTCTAATTGCCTCTATATATAGAAGCCCAAATAATAGCAGGGGAGAGGATGATAACCTACTGAAAGCAATGGAGGAGATAGATAATAGAGAGAACAAATATAAAATTTTGATTGGAGATTTCAATTTGCCAAGGATCAACTGGGCAAATTGTACTACTCCAGCGGGACAGGGTAGCCTGGAAAATAAGTTTATAGAGAAAGTGAGAGATTGTTTTTTAACGCAACATATTGTAGAGATGACAAGATATAGAGATGGGACAGGGGAGTGTACTTGATTTGATTTTTAGCAATGAAGAGGATATAGTGGAACATGTTAATGTGGATAGCCCTATGGGTCGTAGTGACCATGCCTGTATAAGCTTTAGTTGTAACATTAAATCAGAGAGGGATAATAGAAGCAATAGAAAAATATACATGTATGATAGAGCAGATTATGAGCTGCTGAGACGGTGTTTGGACATTGACTGGGGGGAATACTTGAACGGTGAAGACGCTGAAGGAATGTGGAGGAAAATTAGAGCCAAACTGGAGAATGCTGTATCCAAAAGTGTACCAGTAAGGGAATATAAGGATAAAACAAAATTGAGGAAAAGAACTAACCCAGAATTGCCAATGAAAAGAAAGCTTTGGATATTGATTAGAAGAAAGAAATGATTGTGGGAAAGATTAAAATTGTTAAAAAAGAACAGGGGGACTAGTATAGAGGCTAAGGAAGTGGATCTGGAACGCAGACAAATAAACAATAAAATAAGGTGGGAAACAAGGAGGGGGGTGAAGGAGAGGGAGAGAGAGATAGCTAGAAATGTGAAGGATAATCCAAAAATATTCTGGAAGTACATTCAGGAAAAGTTAACAAGAAGAATAGGGATCCCAGAGCTGGTAGGGGGGTTGAATGATGGGAGTAGAGCGGAGACTGATAAGGAGAAAGCAGAGGTGCTGGGGAAATACTTTGGGGGGGTACTAACAGTGGAGTCGGAGGATGCAGTGCCTACTATTCCCATCAAACAGGCACCGGCACTAGAAATAATAGAGTTTTCCCATGCTAGAATAAGAAGGGCTATAGAAAAAATGAACAGAAGTAAGTCACCGGGACCGGATGGGATACACCCAAGAATCATAAAGGAAGGAGGGGAGATGTTAGTAGAGCCATTGAAAATGTTATTTGAGGTATCGTTTAATACAGGACAAATCCCGATGGACTGGAGAGAGGCGAACATAACAGCTATATTTAAGAAGGGAAAGAGAAATGACCCAGGGAATTATAGACCAGTCAGTTTGACAAGTGTTGTGTGTAAACTAATGGAAACGGTAATTAGAGAAGGAATAATGGATCATATGAAGTCAAACTAACTTTTCAGTGGGAGACAGTTCGGATTCTTGCCGGGGAGGTCGACGGTACTACAGCTAATTAAGGTGGTAGATGATTGGATGCAAATTCTAGAAGATGGTGATGTAATAGACGTGGTATATTGCGATTTTATGAAGGCCTTCGATAAGGTCCCACATAAAAGGTTAATAGAGAAAGTTAGAAGCTATAATATAGGGGAGAAATGTGTGAAATGGATAGAAGCCTTCCTGAAAGATCGGAGACAGAGGGTACTGGTGAATGGAATAGGCTCGGGGTGGAGGGAAATTACAAGTGGGGTACCTCAGGGATCTGTGTTGGGACCACTGCTGTTCGTTATATTTATCAATGACTTGCCTGAAGTTATAACTAATGGAAGTGAGGTATACCTGTATGCGGATGACACTAAACTGTATAGAAGAGTGAGGAGTAAGGAAGATATGGGTTTGCTTCAAGGAGATGTGGAGGGCATAAAGGGATGGTCTGAGCATTGGTTAATGCCTTTTCATCCAAAAAAATGCAAGTACATGCGGATTGGGACCAGCAAGATAGACAAGGTAGGATACAGTATGTATGAAGCGATGGAGGAAGTGAGTGCAGAAAAGGATATAGGAGTAGTGATAGACAATAAGTTAAATTTTTCAGAACATTTAGCGGAAAAGATAAACAAAGCCAATAGAATTGTAGGGCTGATAAGGAGGACATTTGTGTCACTTGACGAAGAAATCTTCAGGAATCTTTATACAGCGCTGGTTAGGCCGCACCTGGAATATGCGAACCAGGTGTGGGCTCCATATATGGTAAAGGATATAGAAGCAGTGGAGAAAGTGCAGAGGATAGCTAGCAAGCTGATACCAACGTTGAAGAACGCGGGCTATGAGCAGAGGTTGAGGACACTGGGGCTTCCGACACTGGCATATAGGAGAAAGAGAGGGGATATGATAGAGACTTTTAAGATAGTGTCAGGAAAGTACGATAAGGATGTGTGTGAAGGTATCTTCTTGATGCGGGAGGGAACAAGAACGAGAGGACACTCTAAGAAAATTTACAAAGAAAGAAATAGGCTTGAGAAGGCAAAGAACTCATTTTGTGATAGTGGTAAATGAGTGGAACGCACTGCCCCAGTATGTAGTCGATTCCGAATCAATAAGGGAGTTTGAAAGTAATCTTGATAAAGCATGGGGAAGACAAGATTTGAAGTTTGATTATAAAACAAAAATACAGAATAGTAAAAATGTTGCGTCTGCTACCGTCGCCGCCAACACCGTGAACGACCGCAGCAGTGCAAGTACTGGTACTGAGCTGGATACACAGGCATAGTTTGCCTTTTTCCAGAGGATCTACTGTAAGAAACTGTAAGAATAGCTTCCTTCAGTTCACCAGGTACAGTGTTGGTGTTAATTGACAAGTTGATGATGTGGGTTAGGGGGCCTGCTATACCAATGGCTCCATCTCGTAGAAATTTGGCAGGAATTTTGTCTGGTCCTGTGCTTTTATGTACATTTAGGTTAGACAGCTCGTCAAAAGTGTATTTTGGTGTAACATTTTGCAATCCAAATGTGTTTGGGTGTATGTCTTTATCTCTGTAGAAATTTCGAAAGGTGGCCGTTGTTGTCGTGTATTTATTGAGAGGTTGAGGTAGGTTCTGTGCAAGTGTGTTTGCTATGGAGGTGAAGAAGGAGTTGAAGTAGGTTGAAATTTGTCTTTTATCGTGGCAAATCTGATTATTAATGGTGAGAGCAATATTAGTGTTAGACGAATCCCTTGTCTTGTTGCTGTAGCCTGTTGTTTTTAGGTGCCTCCATAGTTTCTTTGGGTTATTCTGATATTCCTCTGCCTTATTGTGAAAATAATTAGTTTTAGCTGATTTTATTTTCCTACTTAGTTTAATCCTGGCCCTGTTGAACTCATGTTTCAGACCTTGATCCTGTCTATGTTTCGCTAGCCTTTTTAACAGATTGTCTCTGTGTTCCAGATGGTGTAGTATGTCATTGTTGATCCATGGGTCTGACCTTGCTTTAATTCGTATGTCTTTCAGAGGAGCTTTTTCGTCTAGAATGTTTGTGATGATGGTTCTGAAGCCAACCCATGCGTCATTAACGTTTGTACTTCCAAACACTGGAGACCAGTCTGTATTCCATAAAATGTCCAGAAATGTTTCTTTATTGTAGTTTCTGAGTGACCTTGTTTTGATAACCTTGTGATTCTCTAGGGTAATTTTTGTGGTTTTTCGTGTGCAATATGTGACGAAGTGATCACTTATCCCAGTCTGTATAACCCCTGATTGGGATATTTTGTCCTCTCTGTTACAGTTTATGTGGTCTATTATTGTGGCAGTGTTCTCAGAGATACGTGTGGGGGTTGTGACGAGTTGTTTGTGATTGTGCATTGTCAGTATATGCCTATATTCTCGTACAAGCCTATCATTTCGTTGTTTGTAACACAGGTCAAAATCCCCTAGTATGATGGATTCATTCCGAGGGTCTAGCGATGACAACGTTCGTTCAAATTTGGTCAAGAATTGTGTGTCGTCTGGTGGCCTATAGCATACCCCAATTGTGATGGGTCTTGTCCTCGGCAGGTGTAGATCGATCCACAGAGCTAAGTGATTTTCTACATGGAGGTCGGTCCTAGTTGTGTGTGTGAGGTTGTTTTTTAGATACAGACATACTCTTCCCCCATGCCTATTGCGATCATTCCTAACCATATTGAAACCTTGAATGTTTATTTCACCATCGTTTATACTTGAATCCAGCCAGGTTTCTGTGATTGCAATTTTTGAAGCTTTGGCCTTATTAGCTAACAAGTTTAATTCTGACAATTTATGGTACTGTACATTGATCTGGCGTTAATGTGGATAAGATGGAGCCCTTTGTTGGTGAACACTCTGTATTCATCTTTGATTTTGAATGTGTCCTGGCTGGATTCTGAGTTGTTAATACTAATTGGTAATACAGTAAATTAATATGATATAGCATTGTTTAGGCCATTTTGTTTGAAGAACTGATTGAATATGAGAAGGAATACAGTAAATTAAGATGATATAGCATTGTTTAGGCCATTTTGTTTGAAGAACTGATTGAATATGAGAAGGAATACAGTAAATTAAGATGATATAGCATTGTTTAGGCCATTTTGTTTGAAGAACTGATTGAATATGAGAAGGAATACAGTAAATTAAGATGATATAGCATTGTTTAGGCCATTTTGTTTGAAGAACTGATTGAATATGAGAAGGAATACAGTAAATTAAGATGATATAGCATTGTTTAGGCCATTTTGTTTGAAGAACTGATTGAATATGAGAAGGAATACAGTAAATTAAGATGATATAGCATTGTTTAGGCCATTTTGTTTGAAGACCTGATTGAATATGAGAAGGAATACAGTAAATTAAGATGATATAGCATTGTTTAGGCCATTTTGTTTGAAGAACTGATTGAATATGAGAAGGAATACAGTAAATTAAGATGATATAGCATTGTTTAGGCCATTTTGTTTGAAGAACTGATTGAATATGAGAAGGAATACAGTAAATTAAGATGATATAGCATTGTTTAGGCCATTTTGTTTGAAGAACTGATTGAAAATGAGAAGGAATACAGTAAATTAAGATGATATAGCATTGTTTAGGCCATTTTGTTTGAAGAACTGATTGAATATGAGAAGGAATACAGTAAATTAAGATGATATAGCATTGTTTAGGCCATTTTGTTTGAAGAACTGATTGAATATGAGAAGGAATACAGTAAATTAAGATGATATAGCATTGTTTAGGCCATTTTGTTTGAAAACTGATTGAATATGAGAAGGAATACAGTAAATTAAGATGATATAGCATTGTTTAGGCCATTTTGTTTGAAGAACTGATTGAATATGAGAAGGAATACAGTAAATTAAGATGATATAGCATTTTTAGGCCATTTTGTTTGAAGAACTGATTGAATATGAGAAGGAATACAGTAAATTAGATGATATAGCATTGTTTAGGCCATTTTGTTTGAAGAACTGATTGAATATGAGAAGGAATACAGTAAATTAGATGATATAGCATTGTTTAGGCCATTTTGTTTGAAGAATTGATTGAATATGAGAAGGAATACAGTAAATTAAGATGATATAGCATTGTTTAGGCCATTTTGTTTGAAGAACTGATTGAATATGAGAAGGAATACAGTTAATTAAGATGATTTAGCATTGTAAGGATGTGTAGATCAGATTTTTACCTTGAATTGTGTTGTGGAGAAGTATCTGAAGAAGAAACAAAAGGTGTATGTTGCCTTTATGGACTTGGAGAAGGCCTATGACAGAGTGGATAGAGAAGGTTTGTGGAAAGTACTTAGAATATACGGAGTAGAGGGCAAGTTGCTGAAAGCAGTGAAGAGCAAGTATGAGGGTGCAAAGGCGGCAGTACGTGTGGAGAGTGAGCAGAGCGAGTTCTTTGACCTGAATGTTGGTTTGAAACGGGTGTGTGGTGTCCCCGTGGTTGTTTACTGTATATATGGATGGAGTCATGAAAGAAATCCTATCAAGAGCAGTGGATGTTGGTGTATCGTTGAAAAGGGAGGGAATTAAGTGGAAGCTACCTATACTGCTGTTTGCGGATGATACAGTTCTGATGAGTGATAATGAATGGGAGTTGCAGGGTCTGGTAAATGAGTTTGGAACAGTGTGCGAAAAACGGAATTTGAAGGTAAATACGGGGAAGAGCAAGGTTATGGTCTTCGAAAGGGGTGAAGTCACAGAGTGTGAGGTAAAGCTGAACGGTCAGGCTATGGAGATCGTCAAATCTTTTAACCCGTTGAGCCCCGGCTAGTTATAATATTTTGTTCACCCCAGTCCCAAGCCATTTTCACTTATTTTTTTTGTTTGCTAAAATGGAAGACAAGGATGAGAAATGAAAAAAAAACAATAAAAAATCACCTCTGACATTTTTTTTTTGGGGGGGGGGCCGGTGGGGGGGAGCTTCAAAAAAATTTGTTGAGCCAAAATGGAAGAGAATGGTGAGAAATGAACACACAAATAAAAAAAAATTCATTTCGGTCATTTGGGGGGCGGGGGGGGGGGGGTTTCAATAGTTCGTCTCCCCCGCATGACCACCCGCCCGGGAGCACTAGGGTAAAAACTGAGTATGGCATTGTACGGCATACATCCTAAGGAGTATCTCGCATAAATCTCAAGCCTCTAGCTCCCATACGACCGGAGTAATGAAGGTTCAAAGTGGCGGTAAACTAGGGGTGTAAACTATCCCCACTAAGCCCACCACCACCAGCCGCGCGGCTGTCTCGGCCCGCTCACACCTACTGGCCCGGCTCCCCCACACACTACGGTACCTCCCCCTCCTATTCTCCCGCCATTTCCTACCTTACGAGCCACGTAAGTGTTTTTATATGTCGGACGCACGTGATGCGTCGCTGGGAGTTGGTGATCAAAGACTGCCGACGCAACACGTGCGACGCTGGGTCTCTGCGGGTTAAGTATCTGGGCAGTGTGTTGAGTAAAGATGGGACTATGGATGAAGAGGTGCGGGAGAGGGTACAACAGGGAAAGAGGGTTGTAGGAATGCTAAAAGCAGTAACAAGAAATAGGGTGGTCAGTATGGAAGTGAAGAAGTCCTTGCATGACAGTGTGGTAATCCCGACACTGACTTACGGAAGCGAAGCATGGATGTTGGTTGAGAGACTCAGACCAAGAGTGAGAGCAGTGGAAATGAATTACTTAAGGAGTGCGTGCGGAGTTACATGGAGGGATAGACAGACTAATGAGGAAGTAAGAAGGAGGTGGTGTGGAGGTAGATGTGCTGGAAAGTGTGAAAAGGAACAACTTGAGATTGGTTCGGCCATATGGAACGTATGGAAAGCGAGAGAATGACTAAGAGGGTGTATGAGAGCGAGGTGGAGGGACAGAGAGGGACAGGTAGACCGAATATGAGGTGGAAGGATGGAGTGAGGAACTACATGAACGAAGGCAGTGCTGGTTGGGGGAAGGGGCGTCGACTGACTGGGGACAGAGGTGCATGGGGGCGGTTCGTTCGTGGCCACCTCTTTGGGGATCACAGCGTCAGGCAATAGATAGATAGCATTGTTTAGGCCATTTTGTTTGAAGAACTGATTGAATATGAGAAGGAATACAGTAAATTAAGATGATATAGCATTGTTTAGGCCATTTTGTTTGCATAACTGACTGAATATGAGAAGGAATACAGTAAATTAAGATGATATAGCATTGTTTAGGCCATTTTGTTTGAAGAACTGATTGAATATGAGAAGGAATACAGTAAATTAAGATGATATAGCATTGTTTAGGCCATTTTGTTTGAAGAACTGATTGAATATGAGAAGGAATACAGTAAATTAAGATGATATAGCATTGTTTAGGCCATTTTGTTTGAAGAACTGATTGAATATGAGAAGGAATACAGTAAATTAAGATGAAATAGCATTGTTTAGGCCATTTTGTTTGAAGAACTGATTGAATATGAAGGAATACAGTAAATTAAGATGATATACATTGTTTAGGCCATTTTGTTTGAAGAACTGATTGAACATATAGGAATACAGTAAATTAGATGAATTAGCATTGTTTAGGCCATTTTGTTTGAAGAACTGATTGAATATGAGAAGGAATACAGTAAATTAAGATGATATAGCATTGTTTAGGCCATTTTGTTTGAAGAACTGATTGAATATGAGAAGGAATACAGTAAATTAAGATGATATAGCATTGTTTAGGCCATTTTGTTTGAAGAACTGATTGAATATGAGAAGGAATACAGTAAATTAAGATGATATAGCATTGTTTAGGCCATTTTGTTTGAAGAACTGATTGAATATGAGAAGGAATACAGTAAATTAAGATGATATAGCATTATTTAGGCCATTTTGTTTGAAGAACTGATTGAAATACAGTAAATTAAGATGATATAGCATTGTTTAGGCCATTTTGTTTGAAGAACTGATTGAATATGAGAAGGAATACAGTAAATTAAGATGATATAGCATTGTTTAGGCCATTTTGTTTGAAGAACTGATTGAATATGAGAAGGAATACAGTAAATTAAGATGATATAGCATTGTTTAGGCCATTTTGTTTGAAGAACTGATTGAATATGAGAAGGAATACAGTAAATTAAGATGATATAGCATTGTTTAGGCCATTTTGTTTGAAGAACTGATTGAATATGAGAAGGAATACAGTAAATTAAGATGATATAGCATTGTTTAGGCCATTTTGTTTGAAGAACTGATTGAATATGAGAAGGAATACAGTAAATTAAGATGATATAGCATTGTTAGGAAGGGAAGAGGATGTGTAGATCAGATTTTTACCCTGAATTGTGTTGTGAGAAGTATCTGAAGAAGAAACAAAAGGTGTATGTTGCCTTTATGGACTTGGAGAAGGCCTATGACAGAGTGGATAGAGAAGGTTTGTGGAAAGTACTTAGAATATACGGAGTAGAGGGCAAGTTGCTGAAAGCAGTGAAGAGCAAGTATGAGGGTGCAAAGGCGGCAGTACGTGTGGAGAGTGAGCAGAGCGAGTTCTTTGACCTGAATGTTGGTTTGAAACAGGGGTGTGTGGTGTCCCCGTGGTTGTTTACTGTATATATGGATGGAGTCATGAAAGAAATCCTATCAAGAGCAGTGGATGTTGGTGTATCGCTGAAAAGGGAGGGAATTAAGTGGAAGCTACCTATACTGCTGTTTGCGGATGATACAGTTCTGATGAGTGATAATGAATGGGAGTTGCAGGTCTGCTGGTAAATGAGTTTGGAACAGTGTGCGAAAAACGGAATTTGAAGGTAAATACGGGGAAGAGCAAGGTTATGGTCTTCGAAAGGGGTGAAGTCACAGAGTGTGAGGTAAAGCTGAACGGTCAGGCTATGGAGATCGTCAAATCTTTTAAGTATCTGGGCAGTGTGTTGAGTAAAGATGGGACTATGGATGAAGAGGTGCGGGAGAGGGTACAACAGGGAAAGAGGGTTGTAGGAACGCTAAAAGCAGTAACAAGAAATAGGGTGCTCAGTATGGAAGTGAAGAAGTCCTTGCATGACAGTGTGGTAATCCCGACACTGACTTACGGAAGCGAAGCATGGACGTTGGTTGAGAGACTCAGACCAAGAGTGAGAGCAGTGGAAATGAATTACTTAAGGAGTGCGTGCGGAGTTACATGGAGGGATAGACAGACTAATGAGGAAGTAAGAAGGAGGTGTGGTGTGGAGGTAGATGTGCTGGAAAGTGTGAAAAGGAACAACTTGAGATGGTTCGGCCATATGGAACGTATGGAAAGCGAGAGAATGACTAAGAGGGTGTACGAGAGCGAGGTGGAGGGACAGAGAGGGAGAGGTAGACCGAATATGAGGTGGAAGGATGGAGTGAGGAACTACATGAACGAAGGCGGTGCTGGTTGGGGGAAGGGGCGTCGACTGACTGGGGACAGAGGTGCATGGGGGCGGTTCGTTCGTGGCCACCTCTTCGGGGATCACGGCGTCAGGCAATAGATAGATAGATAGCATTGTTTAGGCCATTTTGTTTGAAGAACTGATTGAATATGAGAAGGAATACAGTAAATTAAGATGATATAGCATTGTTTAGGCCATTTTGTTTGAAGAACTGATTGAATATGAGAAGGAATACAGTAAATTAAGATGATATAGCATTGTTTAGGCCATTTTGTTTGAAGAACTGATTGAATATGAGAAGGAATACAGTAAATTAAGATGATATAGCATTGTTTAGGCCATTTTGTTTGAAGAACTGATTGAATATGAGAAGGAATACAGTAAATTAAGATGATATAGCATTGTTTAGGCCATTTTGTTTGAAGAACTGATTGAATATGAGAAGGAATACAGTAAATTAAGATGATATAGCATTGTTTAGGCCATTTTGTTTGAAGAACTGATTGAATATGAGAAGGAATACAGTAAATTAAGATGATATAGCATTGTTTAGGCCATTTTGTTTGAAGAACTGATTGAATATGAGAAGGAATACAGTAAATTAAGATGATATAGCATTGTTAGGAAGGGAAGAGGATGTGTAGATCAGATTTTTACCCTGAATTGTGTTGTGGAGAAGTATCTGAAGAAGAAACAAAAGGTGTATGTTGCCTTAATGGACTTGGAGAAGGCCTATGACAGAGTGGATAGAGAAGGTTTGTGGAAAGTACTTAGAATATACGGAGTAGAGGGCAAGATGCTGAAAGCAGTGAAGAGCAAGTATGAGGGTGCAAAGGCGGCAGTACGTGTGGAGAGTGAGCAGAGCGAGTTATTTGACCTGAATGTTGGTTTGAAACAGGGGTGTGTGGTGTCCCCGTGGTTGTTTACTGTATATATGGATGGAGTCATGAAAGAAATCCTATCAAGAGCAGTGGATGTTGGTGTATCGCTGAAAAGGGAGGGAATTAAGTGGAAGCTACCTATACTGCTGTTTGCGGATGATACAGTTCTGATGAGTGATAATGAATGGGAGTTGCAGGGTCTGGTAAATGAGTTTGGAACAGTGTGCGAAAAACGGAATTTGAAGGTAAATACGGGGAAGAACCAGGTTATGGTCTTCGAAAGGGGTGAAGTCACAGAGTGTGAGGTAAAGCTGAACGGTCAGGCTATGGAGATCGTCAAATCTTTTAAGTATCTGGGCAGTGTGTTGAGTAAAGATGGGACTATGGATGAAGAGGTGCGGGAGAGGGTACAACAGGGAAAGAGGGTTGTAGGAACGCTAAAAGCAGTAACAAGAAATAGGGTGGTCAGTATGGAAGTGAAGAAGTCCTTGCATGACAGTGTGGTAATCCCGACACTGACTTACGGAAGCGAAGCATGGACGTTGGTTGAGAGACTCAGACCAAGAGTGAGAGCAGTGGAAATGAATTACTTAAGGAGTGCGTGCGGAGTTACATGGAGGGATAGACAGACTAATGAGGAAGTAAGAAGGAGGTGTGGTGTGGAGGTAGATGTGCTGGAAAGTGTGAAAAGGAACAACTTGAGATGGTTCGGCCATATGGAACGTATGGAAAGCGAGAGAATGACTAAGAGGGTGTACGAGAGCGAGGTGGAGGGACAGAGAGGGAGAGGTAGACCGAATATGAGGTGGAAGGATGGAGTGAGGAACTACATGAACGAAGGCGGTGCTGGTTGGGGGAAGGGGCGTCGACTGACTGGGGACAGAGGTGCATGGGGGCGGTTCGTTCGTGGCCACCTCTTCGGGGATCACGGCGTCAGGCAATAGATAGATAGATAGCATTGTTTAGGCCATTTTGTTTGAAGAACTGATTGAATATGAG
>CM064486.1:19683878-19754089 GCA_032716605.1 Paralithodes platypus
TGTTGCAGTAAGACAGTTATGCGAGAAGTATTTAGAGAAGCATAAGGAGATATTTTGGGCTTTTATGGACTTGGAAAACGCGTATGATCGTGTGGACCGTGAAGCAATGTGGAAGGTGGTTAATAACAATTTTTATTGAAATAAATGGAGGAAATTTTGTTAGAAGCCAGTTAAGAGTTTTTATGAAGGGAGGCAGGACAGACAGAGGCATCGTGTGAGAGTAGGAAATGGTGGAGTTGAGTGAATGGTTTGAGGGGTAAAGGTTAGGTTTTGCGGACGGGGTTGTGTAATGTCACCATTGCTGTTTAATATGTTTACTAATTGATGGTGTGGTGAAGGGAGGTGAAAAGGAGAACTATGGGAAGAGGATTGGGTGGAGTAGGAAAGAATGGTAGGAGATTGGGAGTTGAATCAGTTTTTGCTGCTTCGCAATGGATGACACAGCATTGGTGTGCGGATTCTGATGAGAACAACTGCAGCAGCGGGTAGTCAACGAGTTTGGTGTGGTTTGTGGAAGGAGGAAACTGAAGGTGAACGTCAATACAAGTAAAGTAATGGTGTGTAATAGGGGAGAGCATACAGGGTGGGAATCTAGATGTGAGGCTGGATGGAGGGGAAATATTGGAACAAGTAGAGTGTTTAAAATATCTAGGAGGAACAATAAGCTAGGAGTGGAGGTATGGAAGTGGAGGTAAAACAGAGAGGGTGTGAAGGAATGAAGGGTTCCGGAGCATAGGGAAGTATGTGGAAGACGACAAATCCCGGAGTGAAAGTTAAAAAAAGTGCACTGTACAAGGAATTGTTGTCCCAACCAGTGATGTTATGGCGGCTGAGACATGGGCTCTGTAAGACACAGAAGAAAAAGAGAAAAGAGGGCGTGGAATGTTGATGGAGATGATCTGCTTGAGGAGTATGTGTGGAGTCAACACTCGTAGAGACAGATTGAGGAAACTGAAGGAGAGTACGTAGGAGGAGTGGGGCCAGCAGGAACATTTGTAAGCCAGATGGTGGAACAGAAGGGTGCTGAGCTGTGTTCCGTATGGTCATGTTGAACGAATGGAGATGAAATGGCTTACAAAGAAGAATATTGTGAGAGTCCAGGTAACAAGGGGAGATAGAAAAGGGCCCAGGAAGACCCCCATTGAGATGGAGAGACTGTGTAAGAAAGGCTTTGGATGATAGAGGAAATGACTAATAGATCAGGCAGGGGAAGTCGGTGAGGTGGACAGATGAGTGAATGGAGAATGCTTGTGAATAGTTGTTCGGAAGGTGAACACGTGTTCCTTTGGAGTAGTAAGGGGTCGGGCCGCAAGTTGGACTAGATAGATAGTCCATCAGGCGCCTGGGCAGGGGAGACGATTAATATGAAGGGTGTGCGTGGAAGTGTGGTGGGAGGGCTTGTGGCGTTGGCTCTGCTGCATGTGTGCCTGGCGAGATGGGAAGCTCTGCGGGTGGTCATGGGGGTGGGGCCGGGGGAGTGCTGGAGCGACCGTTTTTTGGTAACCCTGGTCTCTGGGTCTTCTCCTGGGTGACCTGGATGTGTGAGAGTTTGTGTTTTTATCTGTGTTTATTGTTTGTTTTATGTTGTTTTTGATGTTTTCCCTGTTCTTGCTCGTCTTGAGTCGGCTATACCCCCAAAATGGGTATTGGGCCTGAGCCATAGAGATAGAATAGATTAGAATAGATAGATAGATATGATGGTATATAATAATATAAGCTATAGATATATGATTATATATATATATATATTATCATATTAATATTATATATATATATATAGCTAGATATATATTACACGCAGATAGGCAACGCAGACCTAACACAAATATTTGAGCTGTGGCCCAGTAATAATCCATAAGCTTTTCAGCAAGCACATTTGATTTACATTGTTTTTTACGTTAAATTGAAGTTTGGTACAAAGATTAACATACACTTCAATCATAAAAGAAAGGTACCCCTGAGCGGGAGATCGAAGGCCTCACGCCATTTAGTTGTGTGTAACACTGGCCTACTCCCTCGCACAAATTCAGTGGCCACTCCGTCTTTCGTGTGACGTCGATGAGTTAAGGGCCAGTGGTACCACACCTAAAAATAAGCGTGAGGCCTTAGATCTCTCGCTTCAGTGGGGGGGGGGGGGACCTTTCTTTAGAGTGAGTGGTTACCTTACACGTAAAGGGGGATTGTTAACTTATTGTTTGAGTATTTTCATTTATTTAAATTATATATTTTGTTTTAGTTGTCTCCTACACTCCACCCACCCAGACTTCCATGCCCGCCATTAGATTCCGCCCTTCTAGATTAATTTGTACATTTTTCGGTAGGGCCGGTTCTTCCAAAATTACAGGCTCATCATCGTTTGCCAAGGAAAAAATTGACACCTAAATATCACGAAAAATCTTCATATTGACAAAAAAATTGGGGGGAGATGAAAGGTCTTAAAAGTGTCCGGACAATTGTTGGAGGGACATTTATGATACGGTACTATTTTGATAAACTGCTAGAACTATTATAATCAAATGACTCTTTCTCACTAGTTGATGCTCACGGTCTTGTTTGTTATCAGTAGGACATGGTTTAACCCCTTCTGTACCGGCGACGTCTTATTCATTTATTTTCGCGCCATTTTTAGACGTTTTCTTGCAGCTTTAAACCCTTTGAGTACCACAGGCGAAGTGTGTATATATATATTCCTAGTTGATATTTAGACGATAGTATGCAACTTAGGAAGATTCTGTGGTAGTAAAGAGGATTGGTTTGGAGATAGTTTGCAAACTCTTATTATTGCTTTAGAAATCCCTTCCTAAGCTTAGCTAAATCGTCTCAATAGTTGCCAGAATATGATGAAAAGGACGTCCCTGGTACTGAATGGGCTAAGAAGGATCTGTGGTAGTAAAAACGGTTCTGTGAGATAGTTCGAAGCCAGTTACATGCTGGAGGTCTATTTTAAACCGAATACAAGCATCTAATAGTAGCCAGTATAAAGTAAAAAGGCGTCGCCGGTACAGAAGGGATTAAGTATTTATGTACACGACTGTACATTCGCCCTAATAAGTTATGTCTCGGCACCAATTATGTTTTGATCAATATTTCGTATCAGCAATATTTACACATGATTTCTTCTATTCGAGTGAGATATACAAACATGTTCCAACACTTACCCACCCCATTCAACATATGACAGACATTAATACAGCACAGAATGAGCCAAACGTAACGACAGCTGAGACATGAGTTACTAGCGCCACCGTACATTGGCGGTTCCGATGCCACGAATCTAGTTCCGGGTATCGTGTGTGAGATATTCCCGGATCCGCGGTCGTGACTGAGAGGAGAGAGGAGGGATGAAGGTTGGGGGGAGGGTGGGGGGGGTGGGGGGTTGGTGATGGAATGATCGGGGGATTTGAGAGAGTTACAAGGAATAGTTAGTATCTCAGATATACTAGAAGTGGAAGGAGAGAGAGAGACTGTCTAGTGCACTACACTCTTTACAGAGTGTGCACAATACTATCTACTCTCTTCTTGAACTGCTTTAATGAAGAACTATTTACAACTTCGAAGGAAGTTTGTTCAAGGTAGAACAGAATCTTATAGTGAACCATTTTCCGCACTGTAAAGACTGTAGGGCACTAAACAGTCTCTCTCCTTCCACTTCGAATATCTCCCCGAAATGGACCGCAAGGTTTCTGAGATACTAACTATTCCTTGTACCTCCTTGTAAATCTCTCTCTCTCTCTCTCTCGTGCACATATTATTAACGTCACACACTCGGTCCCAGTCATCCCTTTTGAGATGCCTTCGTATTTGTCGCACGTCCTGGTCTTTTAATTTTTTTTTTTTTTTAAACTCTCCTGGAGCTTTGTTTGGGTTTGTTTTCTGAGGTGCTTGTTGAAATCCCCCCCCCCCCCCCCCCCCCCGCCCACCTCTCTCTCTCTCTCTCTCTCTCTCTCTCTCTCTCTCTCTCTCTCTCAAGTTCTCTTTGAAGTATATAATGCTCGGACTCCCAATCCATTCTTTACATCGCTGTGTTGCGTGCCTAAACGTAGCCTAAATACAGCGAGGAAGGAAAGCCAAACGCAGAATTAAGACGGTGGGAAATTCAGCGGGGATATGAGGGTAATGATATTAGGAAGAGGTATAGAGAGTGAGTGAGTGAGTGAGTGAGTGAGAGAGTAATTGAGTGGAGTGAGTGAGTGAGTGTAATGGTACAATACATGTATAGAACCTCGAAGCAAAAAGACAATATGAAAACAGAGATAGCCTATCAGATAGGTTTTATCCTTTAAGGGGGTAGTGCTGGGTTTTTGGGCTATATATTTATATACAGTAAAAGTCCTGTAATCCGAACACGGATAGTCCGAAAATCCCAATGGTCTGAATTTTTAACCACTAACTGGCGGCGCGCAACATATGTCGAATGAAATAAATCTGGCCTAAGTGGCGGCGCGCGACATCTGTCGAGCGCCATTTTCAGCACGTAATGTTGCTGAGAGAGAGAGCTAAGCGGTGGGACGAGTGTAGCAACCCTATAACCGCTCCCCACGACCACCGTGGACATAATGAACTGTGTTCTACTTTCCCCCCTCCTTTCTCACTCGCTACACAGGGAATTATGTAAGGAAATTACCTTATTTCAGGGTTTTTGCACTCATGTTGCACGATCGTTGCAAGAGAACCAGTGGTCGTACAAGGATGGTTCGGGTGTCATTGGAAAGCTCTGTTTATGCCCTTTCAGGGATAGATATTTGTTTTACGCTCTGAGTCTTATTTAGGCATGAAAATTATCACGTAAACAACCCTATTTAGGGTAAAAAAAAAACTGCTGTGCGGTACGGTCAAAAGCCCGCCTAGCCGCCAATAAGGTGGTTAAAGGCGGCTGACGGAGCCTTTTTTTCCGTCTACCAGTGTCTGATCGGTGGTCACATTCGCTAATTCCACTCGATTGTTGGACCTCATAGAGCTCGTAACTCCCTAGTGATGACTACTCAACACTTCTAAGCATTACTGGTAAGTAATAAAACAACCTATCCAATTAAGTCCATTGGTACTATCAAATGCCATTTATTTGACACGAAAACAATGCCGCCGATCTTTAGTTGAATAATAACAACACGTGTCGTCTGCAAGTGTGGCTACAAGTTGTTGTTGTTGTTGTTGTTGCTAGGCTTGCCAACAATCTACCGCCTTCAATAAAGTTACAGTTTAATGGAGTTTGCTTTGGCTTTTACTATTGTAAAGAGTATTTTGGTTTAAAATGAAATTCAATTCCATAAAGCATAATTATAATAAAATTTATTGCATACCGTGTATCAGTGGCAGTCGATATAGCCACACAAGAACAAGAACACACATACACACACTCACTCGACAATAACTAGCTAAAAAAAAACAAAAAACAAAAAAATAGAAGGTCTCACCCCTTTCCCATTCTTAAGTAAGCCATTTTAGATTTACAGAAGAGTGACCATTACTTGCATTACTGCATGTCCACAAACATTTCAGTAATGTAAGCTGAATTTCCCACTGTCTTAATTCTGCGTTTGGCTTTCCTCGCTGCATTTAGGCTACGTTTAGGCACGCTGGTGGCGATGTAAAGAATGGATTGGGAGTCCGAGCATTATATACTTCAAAGAGAACTTGAGAGAGAGAGAGAGAGAGAGAGAGAGAGAGAGAGTGTGTGTGTGTGTGTGTGTGTGTGTGTGTGTGTGAGAGAGAGAGAGAGAGAGAGGGGGGGGGGGGGGGGCATTTCAACAAGCTTACCCCCCACACCACCACCACCATCCCCATCACTGTTCAAAAATATTAAGTTGGAAATATGCTCTCCAATTTCAAGTAAATAAGATTCCTCATTAGTACGTCAGATGTACTTTCAGCCCCATGCGGATGCCCTTTTAGCAATAAACCGTAATTTATTATTATTATTATTATTATTATTATATATATTTTATTTTTTGTTGTTGCGTACGCTGACAAACACAATATATATATAATATATATATATATATATATATATATAATATATATATATATATTATACACATACAAATGCGTTTGTCGAGCGTACGCAACAAAATATAAAGTGAACCTGTGGGAGATCGCGACCAATAGCTAAAGCCCGCCGACCGAGGGACAGATAATAAAATGAAATGTCAGATGTAACAACAATGTAATTCCATGTGGCCATAGGGGGGAGATGGAGGGGAGGAGTGGGGTTGGGAGGAGGGGGGAAAGGGTAGTGTAGGGGACGCAGGGAAAGAGATTGGTTCAGCTTTATTGGCAGTCATTATTTGCACGTATTATATCATTTTTCGGAATTCGCTGAAATATCTAAGTAGGGTCATTATTCAATGTTATTTTATATAAAGACGTTTTATATAGCAGTAAGACATATTCTAAGCCAAACATGTACAGTAGATCGATATACAAGAAAACATGTTTCAACAGCACCAGTTTACATTGTCAATCACACGAACTGTACAGTCGCCAGAAAAAGTCCCCCACCATCTCATCATTCTCACCATGGGGGGGGGGGGTCATAAATAAATAAATAAATACAAAAACAAAAATGGTATCATCAAATTTCGAAACAAAACATTCCTTTGCATATTTTCACAAAGGTTGATGAAATACTAACAATTATTTCTCAACTGTTCCCAGCCATACATAATACCCGCACAATGAATACCACTGGGCGGCAAAGTACCCACCCTCACAACTGTACAGAGACTCTTAAGGGGGTAGTACTCGCTTTTTCTGGATCCCCTTCTCCCTCATGTTTAGCATATTAGTTTTGAGGTTTTAAGACGTTCGTTCCGTTAGTTTGATGATTTTGAGACCTTTCGCCTCATTTCGTTGTAAATATTAAGACCTTTCGTGCCATTTAGCTGTCGATTTCTTCCTGACGAGCGATAGCGAGTCTTCAATTTTAGAAGGAACCGACCTTCGGCCGGAACATTTTTCTATCGAAAAATATACAAATTCATCTTGAAAGGGGTTCTGGGGGTATTTTTCACCCACTGAACCCCAGCGACGCACTGTTTGCGTCGGCAATGTATGTAACGCTAAACCCCAGCGACGCGAACATTGCGTCGGCCACTAAAACCTCTATTATTCGGCTCGTATGGTAGGAAATGGCTTGAGAATGGTAGGGGATATACCGTAGAGTGTTGCCGAACAGGGGCGGTATGCGGGAACCGGCCAGCCAGGCCGCGCGGGTGGTGGTGGGCGGATTAGTGGCGCCACTTTACCCACTTATTTCACCGCGACTTTGGACCTTATTTACTCCTGTCGTATGGGAGCTATAGGCTTGAAATTTGTGTGAGATACACCTTAGGATGTACGCATGACAATGCCATACTCAGCTGTCCCCCAAGTGCTGCCGGGCGGGTGGTCATGCGGGGGAGGTGATGAAAAACACTGTACCCACTTATCTCCCAACAAATTTCGACCTTATTTACTCTTGTCCTATGGTAGCTATAGGCTTGAAATTTGTGTGAGATACACTTTAGGATGTAGGCATTACTTGACCATACTCAGCTATCCCCCAAGTCCTGCCGGGCGGGTGGTCATGCGGGGGAGGTGGTGAAAAACACTGTACCCGCTTATCTCCCCAAGACTTTCGACCTTATTTACTTTGTCCTATGGTAGCTATAGGCTTGATATTTGTATGGGATATTCCTTAGGATGTAGGCAATGTATGGCAACACCCAAATCTAGGTTTGTTGGGACAAGGGACGTGCATGACAAAGGAAAGTCAGTTTACCCATACATCTCGCGAGTGCAACACCATGTCGGATTTACCACGCCATTACCCACACAGGGGAATATCCCTTGCCGATGCCATGGCCATACTTGAAGAGAGTGATGTGCCTGATAGTGACACTGGATCATCAAATGACGATTCAGAGGACGAATATAGTCCCACTTTGGCCGAGATAGACGACATGCATGAGGAGGAACTCTATGTCCCCATCTCTCATCGGTACGCCATGTTACAAGAATGGAAGGAGAGTAGCTATCGTTCGCCCATCGCTCCCTGTGACATAGTGGAGCCCCCAGCAAGTGGGGAAGAGGATAATGAGGATGAGGAAGATGACCCAGACCCCATGGCCTTCCTCAACATTCCACTTTCTCATCGTAGGGCTGAGAAGAGAAGTGAGGGCGAGGAGGAGGAGGAGGATGAGGTGGGTCAAGGTCCGATACCACACGTGCCTCGCCGCGGTGGTGCTCCCCCGCGTTTGCCTTCCCCACCACCCCGCATTGCCTCTCCACTAAAAGCGCCAACCCCTAACACTTTCTATGGGTTGCGAAGGGGTGCAGCCATCTTAGCAGCCAGCCATTACTTCTTCTTCAGAAGCAACAGATGAGGATATACCTGCCCTAGAATCATCTCCACCACGCCACCCACGCCGCCCCGCACGCCACCTGTTTCCCTTATCAGCCCGGATTGACTCGCCCCCACCATCACCTCCCGGACCACTACCATACTCACCTGTACCTTCTCCTCAGCCTAGTACCTCCCACAGACACGACACTCAGACACCATCACCGCCTGCGTCGCCACAACGCCCTGATCGTGCGCAATGCCCTATCAACATACGTGGGCATGCCCGTGGTCCTGTGCGTGGGCGTGGCCGAAGGGGTTCTAAGGTGACCCTAATATGCCCCACCCCTGGCATTGTGGGAGCAAGGGCTGGGTCGGCTCGACCAAGGCCGAGGTTGAGGGCAGGGGCAAGAGGCACGGCAAGAGGCAGGGCAAGGCCCTCCCGCCGCCCTGATGGTGACTCCCCTCCTGACGACTCTGGTGACGAAGGTGCCGCTCAACCCGGCGTGTGGGATTGGGTTGATGGAGACAACTTTGTGCCCACCGACCACAACTTTGTGGGCGCTGGGATTGCCGGCCCTACGCTCCCAAACCAGGGGCGGCAGACCACGAGACTTGAAATCTTCAGGCAGATTTTTACTACAAATCTCGTGGCTCTAATTGTTGACCAGACCAACTGGTACAATTATTATTTCATGGCTGGGAAGGTGCAGCTCAAATACTCTGCAAGGCTGTCATGGTCCGCCCTAGATGTCCCAGAGTTTTACACATTCTTGGGCATTGTCATCCTGATGGGGGTCACAAGGAAATCCTCCATAAAAAAGTACTGGTCCTGGGATCCCCTCGTCCAAACCTCTATTTTTGGCCAAATAATGAGCAGAAATAGGTTCTCGGCCATAATGGGGAACCTACATTTCATTGACAGCCTGGCAGCCCACACCACAAATCAAAGTCAACCAAGAGCAATGAAGGACCCCATGGAGAGGATAAGACCCATCTTCGAGTACCTGAAGGTGAAGCTTGCTGCCGCCTTCAAACCCCATCAGAAGCTCATTATTGATGAGAGTTTGCTGCTGTGGAGGGGGAATATTGGCATCCGGCAGTACATGCTCAGCAAACGACATCGATATGGCTTGAAGACCTTCGTGATGTGTGACTGTCAAACCGGTTACATCTGGGGAGATTGTAGGCACCAATCGATCAGGGCTAGACCCAGGTGAGGTTATAGGCATGTGATAAAGAGTCGCTGGAACTCCTGTTTCATTTGCTTGGCCTCTCTTACTGATTTTCTTTGTGCCTCATTTACACTGAGAGCAATCCAGCTAGCTCTCACAAACACCTCCTCCTCCTATCCACTTCACTACACTAAACATGCACACCACACTTCATTCCTCCACACCAAAATTAAAAAATCACAAAATGATGAATTTTAGTCCAGCCTCGGAGTCCCCAGGGGGGGGGGACCATAAATGCCCCCTCACCCGACCGACCATCCCCTGACGACCCCACACAATTACCTGGACCTCGGCCTGTTACTCTTTCTATTAATTTCTGCAACATTGGCGGACTTTCCTCTAACTTTCACTCTGTTGAGCACCATCTCTCCTCCTACAAACCTGATCTTCTCTTCCTCACCGAAACCCAGGTGTCTGTAGCAACATCCAGCAACCCCTTCTCTGTATCCTCCTACTTTCTCTATCCTAGTTTCAAAGCCAAAGGCGGATGTTGTGCATATGTGCACAACAAACTCACTTGCTCTCGTGTTCCCGATTTCGACTCCTCTGAATTCTCAACTTTATGGCTCAAACTTTCCTGTCATTCTCTTACTAAATATTTCTGTGCTGTCTATCTTTCCCCTAACTCTACCAACTTTCCTAAATTCTTTGACTATCTAAACTCTACAGTGGAACACATTCTATCCATTTCTCCTTTCTCAGAAATCTCCATCTTAGGAGATTTCAACATTCACCACCGCCAATGGCTCTCCTCTCACACTACTGATCCACCTGGTGAACAAGCCTACGTCTTTTCTATCCTAAATGACCTAGAGCAGTTAGTTCAGCAACCCACCCGTATCCCGGATCGCATCGGAGATCGGCCCAACATTCTTGACCTGTTTCTAACTTCTAACCCTTCTTCTTATACTGTCGATCTTTTCTCTCCTTTGGGCTCCTCCGACCATAAACTTATCTCTGTCACCTGTCCTATCTCTCCAGTACAGCCACCTGATCCTCTAGCCGGCGGCGCTTGTGGCATTTTGGTGCTGCCGACTGGGAGGCTCTTCGGCAGTACTTCTTTGATTTCCCATGGAATTATTTCTGCTTCCATGGCCGAGGACCCGAGGAGAGTGCTGAACGCATTACCGAGGTAATCCTATCGGGCATGGAAGCATACATTCCATTCTCTTTCTCTCAGACTAATGCTAAAAAATCTTGGTTTACTCACGCCTGTTCTACTGCTGTCCTCAATAAGGAGGAAGCATTCAAACGGTACCGACACCTTAAAACTCAAGACTCTCATTCTTCATATGTTTCTGCCCGGAATCAAGCCAAATCTGTTCTTCGACTTGCCAAACACTCTTTCATCAATAATAAATGCACTGAACTATCCAACTCTAGCTCTTCCCAAGCTTTCTGGCATCTAGCCAAAAACCTCTCCAACAATTTCTCTTCCTCGTCTTTCCCTCCCCTTTCCCACTCTGATGGCACAACCATCACTTCTTCCTCTGACAAAGCTAAACTCTTCGCTCAAACTTTTGCTAGAAACTCCACCTTGGATGATTCCGGTGCTATTCCTCCCTCTCCGCCCTCCTCTCTCTTACTTATGCCTAATATCCTAATCTCTTCTAAAGATGTACTTTCTTCCCTCTCTGGGCTTAACACTAATAAGGCGTACGGTCCGGACGGTGTTCCTCCTGTTGTTCTCAAAAACTGTGCTTCCGTGCTGACTCCCTGCCTAGGCAAACTCTTTCGTCTCTGTCTATCCTCTAACGTCTTCCCTTCATGCTGGAAGTTTGCTCACATTCAACCTGTCCCAAAGAAGGGTGACCGCTCTCAACCCTCCAACTATTGTCCAATTGCTCTTATCTCTTGTCTTTCTAAACTTTTGAAACTATTCTTGCTTCCAAATTTCTTAAGCATTTCTCTTCTCATAATCTGCTCTCAGATCGCCAGTATGGCTTCCTTAAGGGTCGCTCTACTGGTGATCTTCTTTCATATCTTACTAACTCTTGGTCATCCTCCTTTCGAAACTTCGGTGAGACTTTTTCTATTGCACTAGACATATCGAAAGCCTTCGATAGAGTCTGGCATAAATCTTTAATTTCTAAACTACCCTCCTTCGGTTTCTATCCCTCCATCTGTGCCTTTGTCTCTAATTTCCTTTCCGGCCGTTCCATAGCCGCGGTTGTGGACGGCCATTGTTCACTTCCTCACCCTATAAACTCCGGTGTTCCTCAGGGCTCTGTCCTATCTCCTATTCTCTTTCTAATTTTTATAAATGATCTCCTTAACTGTACCTTAATTCCCATCCATTCATACGCAGACGACTCAACCTTACACTACTCCATTAGTTTTTTCAGAACGCCCCAGCCAGCAATCCCTCAACGACAAACGTAATGAAGCCATAGAACTCTTAAATTCTGATCTAAATACTATTTCCAATTGGGGCAGAGAAAACCTTGTTAACTTTAATGCTTCCAAAACCCAATTTCTCCATCTATCTACCCGTCAGGATATCCCAGCGGACTATCCCTTATTCTTCAACAATACAAAAATCAACCCTTCATCTTCTCTCAATATTCTTGGTGTCTCTTTTTCTTCTGCTCTCATTTGGAAGGACCATATTACCAGTCTTGCTAAGGCAGCCTCCCAGAAGCTGGGTGTGCTCAACCGCCTTAGGGGGTTCTTTTCCCCTGCACAGCTTCTTGCTCTGTACAGGGGCATAGTGCGCCCTTGTATTGAGTATTGTTCACATGTGTGGGGAGGTTCCTCTCACACCGCTCTCCTAGACAAAGTTGAAAGGAAGGCCTTTCGTATCATTAACTCCCGTCCACTCACCAACTCTCTGCAATCTCTCTCTCTCCGCCGCAATGTTGCATCTCTCTCGCTATTCTATCGCTACTATAATAATCAGTGTTCCTCAGAGCTATCCCAGTGCATACCACCTCCTTTACGTAGAGCACGTGGTACCCGTCTTGCAACTCAATCCCACCCCTACTCTGTGCAACTCTCCAACCCAAGAGTGAAACGTTACTCTCAAACTTTCTTCTACTCAACATCTGAGCTCTGGAACTCTCTCCCAGAATCAGTCTTTCCCTCTTCCTATGACTTAAATTGCTTCAAACTCTGTGTGTCCAGGCATTTTGGCTCGAACGTCCCTTGATTTTGGCCCTGTCACTCTTTCAACTATGGGGGAGGCACTCGCTATAGGCAGTTATGCCTTTTGCCTCCCTCAATCACATAGAAAAAAAAAAAAAAAAAAAAATCCAGGACCCAATTCTGTATATGGGCAAGAAAACAGAATTGGTGGAAACGAGGACATACGGAAATTCTGGGGCCGTCGTCATCACCATGATGCAGGGCTACTTGGACAGGGGCCACATACTGTACCTGGACAACTGGTACACCAGCCCCTCCCTTGCCAAGTTCCTGCATAGCCGCACTACAGGAGTCTGTGGCACCGTCAGGAGGAATCGGATCTTCATGCCCAAACTACCACTCAGGCGGGAAAAGGGCTCCATCATCCACAAGCAGGCTAACAATGTTCTCCTGTTGTCGTGGATGGATAACCGGGATGTGAACGTCCTCACAACAGTCCACCGTCCCATCTTCCAAGACAGCAGACGTCGTGACAGAGCAACTGGCGAAATTATCAAGAAACCTTTGTGATTATAACATCAACATGCGGCTGGTGGACAAATCAGATGCTGTCATCTCGTCATGTGAGTGTGCGAGGAAGACGATGAGGTGGTATAAGAAGTTATTCTTCCACCTCCTCGATCTCACCCTCCATAACAGCCACAACCTCTACGCAACAATCACCGGCAAGCAGGAAATGATGGAGAACTTCTGCATCGAGTTGTCCAGGGAGATGTTGAGGGAATACATGACTTCCCCCCACCTCCTGCAACCCCCCGCCCATCGACGGCCAGCAGCAGAAGGGATTGCCAGGCTGACACAACGCCACTTCCCTGAATATGTGCCGCCCACAGAACACAATGACAAACCCCGAAGACGGTGTCATGCGTGCCGCAACACGACACAGAGGGAGCCTGCGAGATCAGATACCAGGTACATGTGCCGGGAATGTGGTGTTGCACTGTGTTTCCCGGACTGCTTCAGGGAGTATCACACCCTTGAGCATTTCTAAAACAGTGTACTCAAAGACTGCGATAAAAGACGCTATGAAATGTGAAGTGTGTGTGTATATAAACCTAGTGTAAATAATAAGTATATAAAAAGTGCCGAACACAATATGTAAGTGAGATTGGCACTCAAATATACGTAAAACAATGACGGACACCAATAAGTGTAAATATAGCATATTGCTAAGTAAAAAGTGCGTAAAACAATGTGTGAAACCCATATTTTATAACTATAAAACATATGATAAAGTACAAACTGAATAAAGAGGGGAAGTGACAGTATAAACTGAATAAAGCGGGGGAGTAAGAGAGAAAGACAATAAAAGGGAAAGTGTTGGTGGCGCGTGTCAGTCAGCTGGGTGTGTGTACGTACGTGCTTTCTGTTATTGTCCGAGACCATGATGGCCGCCAGTCTCCATGGCAACGGGGACGCGCAACAGTCTTGCCACTCGTGAGCACTTATCAAACTTATATCTAAGCACTTATCACACTATTACTTCACTTATGGTGACATTATGTGATACATGTTGGTAGTATATGAACTATGAAGGCACACATGATGCTCGGGTGGAGTAAATAACCGTCACTCGAAAACTGGACGCATCGTACATCTGCCATGCTGCCGCGCTCAGCTGTGGCTCGCCGGGCGGGAACTTTGAAGGCCGCCCGGTCTCAGCTGATGTCTGAGGCTGCCCCCCCTCCCCCCCATATGACCCCCAAATGACGAGGTGAGTTTTTTTTTCTTTATTTCTCACCTTGTTCTGCCATTTTAGAAGAAAAAAAAAAAAAAAAAAAGGCAAATCGGCCGGTCTCTCGATGTACTTTTATTTATAATTAGCTGGGGTTCAGTGGGTTAAGTTTGATGGGGGTCTAGCGGAAAAAAAAAATAAAATAAAATAAATACGGGTACATATATTATATAAAAAAACAAAACAAGCACTACCCCCGTAACATTCTCCATTATCTCACCCTATGTCTAAACCTTTCTCATAATGTTACCTACACATCAAAATCCTTCATCCATGTCATTTGTCGGAATTCGCTTATCATTTCAACATTCAGCACCCCATACCATTAAACTCATCATAGAGCACCCCATACCATTAAACACATCATAGAAGACTGCATTTCACACAACCACTTACGCCAACAACACAATCTACACTCAATGAGAGCTCTGTGGGAAAGCCCGATCGTGGCCATGGCCTTTCTCAGGGACTCGGGGCTGTTCGGCCGGGCAGCTTAGGGAACAACAACAACAACAACATTCAGTGCCCGTGACGTCCTTTTCATCATAGTCTGGCAACTATTGAATGATTTTATTCAGCTTAGGAGGGATCTGTGGTAGCTAAAAGGATAAATTGAGACAGTATCTAGCCATTTAATTGTTAGAGGTCTTTCCTAACCTGAATATAATAATCTACTAATTGCCAGAATATGATGAAAGGGACATCACCGGTACTGCACGGATTAAATTATACCGTGTTTATCTGTTATATAGACGTTTCCATCAACTGACCAACAATCCTTTATCTTCTCACTATATATCTCTGTCACACACACACACACACACACACACACACACACACACACACACACACACACACACACACACACACACACACTCACCGACAAATTATCCTAACACCATATTCACTCACTAATTATGCACTTAAAATTCAGAGTAGTAATTGCATGTTTTATAATTTTTGCTGGGGGCTCAAAGGACTTGGTGTGAGTGTTATTACTAGTTTTATTACGAACATTATTATGAGCGCTTGAGTGTCTAATAGAAATTAGCTGTTTGTGTGTGTGTGTGTGTGTACAAAGGAGTACAAAGGAAATCAAGCAACAACAGGTCTAGTGACCCTTCTAGGCTGCTTTTCCTCCAAAACACTTAGGATCAAGTGTCCAAACAGTGGTTTAGAGTGGGTAAGGGAACATTGGAAAGGGAACTACTGCCCTGGAACTAATGTCCGTGGCAGGATTAGGAAGTTAGTAGGGGACAGAGGGGTTAGTAACTGAGGGGAGGATAAAATAAAGTTATTCATTTACAAACGCAGTCAGTCACGGGGTTTGATGCGAGATATTTGTCTAGGCGAAGTTTAAATGAATCAACGGTGCTGCAGTCTATAACATCTCGGGGAAGCGTGTGCCTGTGTGTGTGTGTGTGTGTGTGTGTGTGTGTGTGTAAATACATATACATATTAATTGTCGGATTATTGTTCACTTGCAGCCGTGAGTGAGGCTGAGGTGTTTCTTAACCTATGCACAGAACAATGTTTTTTCTACCTTAAAGGGGAGATTTCCACTTGAGGGATCTTTTTCTGGACCCCTTTCTCCCTCATGTTTAACCCCATTGCTTTTGAGATTTTACGACATTCACCCCATTAGTTTGGCGATTTTAAGAACTTTCGCCCCATTTCTGTCAATTTCAAGACCTTTCGTGTCATTTAGGTGTCGATTTTATCCTGGCGAGCGATAGCGAGCCTGTAATATAAGAGGAATCGGCCTTCGGCCGGGACATTTTTCAACCGAAAAATGTACACATTTATCTTGAAAGGGGTCTAGGAAGTGTAATTTTAAGCTTGGTGGAAGTTTTTGGGAGCAAACTAAAAACCTCCCCTTAACTACGAGGTCAAATGCGACCGTGAGGTGTCGAGGTCCCACCATAGTACAGTCGGATACCATAGTCTCCACCATAGTACAGTCGGATACCATAGTCTCCACCATAGTACAGTCGGATACCATAGTCTCCACCATAGTACAGTCGGATACCATAGTCTCCACCATAGTACAGTCGGATACCATAGTCTCCACCATAGTACAGTCGGATACCATAGTCTCCACCCTAGTACAGTCGGATACCATAGTCTCCACCCTAGTACAGTCGGATACCATAGTCTCCACCCTAGTACAGTCGGATACCATAGTCTCCACCATAGTACAGTCGGATACCATAGTCTCCACCCTAGTACAGTCGGATACCATAGTCTCCCTAGTACAGTCGGATCCCATAGTCCCCACCATAGTACAGTCGGATACCATAGTCTCCACCATAGTACAGTCGGATACCATAGTCTCCACCCTAGTACAGTCGGATACCATAGTCTCCACCCTAGTACAGTCGGATACCATAGTCTCCACCATAGTACAGTCGGGTACCATAGTCTCCACCATAGTACAGTCGGATACCATAGTCTCCACCATAGTACAGTCGGGTACCATAGTCTCCACCATAGTACAGTCGGATACCATAGTCTCCACCATAGTACAGTCGGATACCATAATCTCCACCATAGTACAGTCGGATACCATAGTCTCCACCATAGTACAGTCGGATACCATAGTCTCCACCATAATACAGTCGGATACCATAGTCTCCACCATAGTACAGTCGGATACCATAGTGTCCACCATAGTACAGTCGGATACCATAGTCTCCACCATAGTACAGTCGGATACCATAGTGTCCACCATAGTACAGTCGGATACCATAGTCTCCACCATAGTACAGTCGGATACCATAGTCTCCACCATAATACAGTCGGATACCATAGTCTCCACTATAGTACAGTCGGATACCATAGTCTCCACCATAGTACAGTCGGATACCATAGTCTCCACTATAGTACAGTCGGATACCATAGTGTCCACCATAGTACAGTCGGATACCATAGTCTCCACTATAGTACAGTCGGATACCATAGTCTCCACCATAGTACAGTCGGATACCATAGTCTCCACTATAGTACAGTCGGATACCATAGTGTCCACCATAGTACAGTCGGATACCATAGTTCCCACAATAGTACAGTCGGATACCATAGTCTCCACCATAGTACAGTCGGATACCATAGTCTCCACCATAGTACAGTCGGATACCATAGTCTCCACCATAGTACAGTCGGATACCATAGTCTCCACCATAGTACAGTCGGATACCATAGTCTCCACCCTAGTACAGTCGGATACCATAGTCTCCACCCTAGTACAGTTGGATACCATAGTCTCCACCATAGTACAGTCGGATACCATAGTCTCCACCCTAGTACAGTCGGATACCATAGTCTCCACCCTAGTACAGTCGGATACCATAGTTCCCACCATAGTACAGTCGGATACCATAGTCTCCACCATAGTACAGTCGGATACCATAGTTTCCACCATAGTACAGTCGGATACCATAGTTCCCACCATAGTACAGTCAGATACCATAGTCTCCACCATAGTACAGTCGGATACCATAGTTCCCACCATAGTAGAGTCGGATACCATAGTCTCCACCATAGTACAGTCAGATACCATAGTCTCTAGCCCACTCATAAATATTAGGGGACTTCACTCATTTCTATTTAAGTATATCTCTGGAAACGAATTTATGAATATAAGTTTCAATAAATCAACTATACAACTATAATATACTATATATTGAAAGGCTAGTATATCAAACACTCAATCCAGAGAGTTATAATTGACCACTTGCGAGTTTCGTTCTATATGGAAGTTGGAGCTGTAGACATCGATATTTAGCAGAATAACCAGCTATAATACGGTTTTAGTTCATTTATAAATACATAAAACCCAATTCAATATACTATTTATCCATCAAAACCCTACATCATTACTGTATGTGTGTTTATTATCGATGTTTACAGGCCGAACTTCCTTATAGCCTGAAACTTGCAAGTGGTCAATTGCATACGGAGGTCCCCTAATTGTTATGAGTGGGCTAGAGACTATGGTATCCGAGTGTACCTACGCCATAGTACTTAGTACTTACTGGTAGCAGACATATATTATCCAAGACACCCAACAACTGATTTGGCTAAATTCAACTCCTAAAATATAATTACCAAAAACACACGAATCACCATTTCCATTTGTACAAACCTAACCTACCGGTATGTATTTCATCTTATGGGCAGGTTTTTAGTGTGTTTCCTAAACTTCCATCAAGCTTGAAATTACACCCCCTTGACCCCCCTTCAAGATAAATTTGTAAATTTTTCGGTAGAAAAATGTCCCGGCCGAATTAGAGGCTTGCCAGGAAAAAATCGACACCTAAATGGCACGAAAGGTCTTAAAACTGACATAAAAGGGGTAAAAGTTCCTAAAATCGCCAACTAATGGGGCGAACGTCTTAAAATCTCAAAAGCAATGGGGCTAAACATGAGGGAGAAAGGGGTCCAGAAAAAAATCCCTCAAGTGGAAATCTCCCCTTAAGTAAAGCAGAAGTTTGACTTGATCTAAGAACCCGTACCAGTAAATAATTGAATAATTACATCACGCACATGTTACCTTTGTGTTTAGAGTATGCATTCAGAACACGTATGTCTACTACCACTAAAGCCGGTATCATAGGAGCGCTTTTTCCCTCAACATTTATCCTCAACATTGATCTGGCAGCTTATGAGGTAAACATTTATAATATTTCTGTCACCTAAATTCATCTATCACCATTCTAGTTTCCGATAACAGTGCAAAATATTCCAGAAATGTTGCCAGAAAAATGTTGATTATTGAATGTTGACTATAAAAGCTCTCGTGTGATATCGGCTTAACTCAAGTAGTCATTCTATATTTATAATTGTGAATTGTGTACATTTACATTGTGTGTATTATTCCTACCATTATTGTGTGTATTATTCCTACCATTGTGTGTATTATTCCTACCATTATTGTGTGTATTATTCCTACCATTATTGTGTGTATTATTCCTACCATTATTGTGTGTATTATTCCTACCATTATTGTGTGTATTATTCCTACCATTATTGTGTGTATTATTCCTACCATTATTGTGTGTATTATTCCTACCATTGTGTGTATTATTCCTACCATTATTGTGTGTATTATTCCTACCATTATTGTGTGTATTATTCCTACCATTATTGTGTGTATTATTCCTACCATTGTGTGTATTATTCCTACCATTGTGTGTATTATTCCTACCATTGTGTGTATTATTCCTACCATTATTGGGTGTATTATTCCTACCATTGTGTGTATTATTCCTACCATTGTGTGTATTATCCTACCATTGTGTGTATTATTCCTACCATTGTGTGTATTATTCCTACCATTGTGTGTATTATTCCTACCATTATTGTGTGTATTATTCCTACCATTGTGTGTATTATTCCTACCATTATTGTGTGTATTATTCCTACCATTGTGTGTATTATTCCTACCATTGTGTGTATTATTCCTACCATTGTGTGTATTATTCCTACCATTGTGTGTATTATTCCTACCATTGTGTGTATTATTCCTACCATTATTGTGTGTATTATTCCTACCATTGTGTGTATTATTCCTACCATTATTGTGTGTATTATTCCTACCATTCTGTGTATTATTCCTACCATTATTGTGTGTATTATTCCTACCATTGTGTGTATTATTCCTACCATTATTGTGTGTATTATTCCTACCATTGTGTGTATTATTCCTACCATTGTGTGTATTATTCCTACCATTATTGTGTGTATTATTCCTACCATTATTGTGTGTATTATTCCTACCATTGTGTGTATTATTCCTACCATTATTGTGTGTATTATTCCTACCATTGTGTGTATTATTCCTACCATTGTGTGTATTATTCCTACCATTGTGTGTATTATTCCTACCATTGTGTGTATTATTCCTACCATTAGTGTGTGTATTATTCCTACCATTGTGTGTATTATTCCTACCATTGTGTGTATTATTCCTACCATTATTGTGTGTATTATTCCTACCATTGTGTGTATTATTCCTACCATTGTGTGTATTATTCCTACCATTATTGTGTGTATTATTCCTACCATTGTGTGTTTTATTCCTACCATTGTGTGTATTATTCCTACCATTGTGTGTATTATTCCTACCATTAGTGTGTGTATTATTCCTACCATTGTGTGTATTATTCCTACCATTGTGTGTATTACTCCTACCATTATAATGTGTATTATTCCTACCATTGTGTGTATTATTCCTACCATTAGTGTGTGTATTATTCCTACCATTGTGTGTATTATTCCTACCATTGTGTGTATTATTCCTACCATTATTGTGTGTATTATTCCTACCATTGTGTGTATTATTCCTACCATTGTGTGTATTATTCCTACCATTATTGTGTGTATTATTCCTACCATTGTGTGTTTTATTCCTATCATTGTGTGTATTATTCCTACCATTGTGTGTATTATTCCTACCATTAGTGTGTGTATTATTCCTACCATTGTGTGTATTATTCCTACCATTGTGTGTATTATTCCTACCATTGTGTGTATTATTCCTACCATTGTGTGTATTATTCCTACCATTATTGTGTATTATTCCTACCATTGTGTGTATTATTCCTACCATTATTGTGTGTATTATTCCTACCATTGTGTGTATTATTCCTACCATTGTGTGTATTATTCCTACCATTGTGTGTATTATTCCTACCATTGTGTGTATTATTCCTACCATTGTGTGTATTATTCCTACCATTATTGTGTGTATTATTCCTACCATTGTGTGTATTATTCCTACCATTATTGTGTGTATTATTCCTACCATTGTGTATTATTCCTACCATTGTGTGTATTATTCCTACCATTGTGTGTATTATTCCTACCATTATTGTGTGTATTATTTCTACCATTGTGTGTATTATTCCTACCATTGTGTGTATTATTCCTACCATTGTGTGTATTATTCCTACCATTATTGTGTGTATTATTCCTTCCATTGTGTGTATTATTCCTACCATTATTGTGTGTATTATTCCTACCATTGTGTATTATTCCTACCATTGTTTGTATTATTCCTACCATTGTGTGTATTATTCCTACCATTGTGTGTATTATTCCTACCATTATTGTGTGTATTATTCCTACCATTGTGTGTATTATTTCTACCATTATTGTGTGTATTATTCCTACCATTGTGTGTATTATTCCTACCATTGTGTGTATTATTCCTACCATTGTGTGTATTATTCCTACCATTGTGTTTATTATACCTACCATTAGTGTGTGTATTATTCCTACCATTGTGTGTATTATTCCTACCATTGTGTGTATTATTCCTACCATTAGTGTGTATTATTCCTACCATTGTGTGTATTATTCCTACCATTGTGTGTATTATTCCTACCATTAGTGTGTGTATTATTCCTACCATTATTGTGTGTATTATTCCTACCATTGTGTGTATTATTCCTACCATTGTGTGTATTATTCCTACCATTGTGTGTATTATTCCTACCATTGTGTGTATTATTCCTACCATTATTGTGTGTATTATTCCTACCATTATTGTGTGTATTATTCCTACCATTGTGTGTATTATTCCTACCATTATTGTGTGTATTATTCCTACCATTATTGTGTGTATTATTCCTACCATTGTGTGTATTATTCCTACCATTATTGTGTGTATTATTCCAACCATTATTGTGTGTATTATTCCTACCATTGTGTGTATTATTCCTACCATTATTGTGTGTATTATTCCTACCATTATTGTGTGTATTATTCCTACCATTGTGTGTATTATTCCTACCATTATTGTGTGTATTATTCCTACCATTATTGTGTGTATTATTCCTACCATTGTGTGTATTATTCCTACCATTATTGTGTGTATTATTCCTACCATTATTGTGTGTATTATTCCTACCATTGTGTGTATTATTCCTACCATTATTGTGTGTATTATTCCAACCATTATTGTGTGTATTATTCCTACCATTGTGTGTATTATTCCTACCATTATTGTGTGTATTATTCCTACCATTATTGTGTGTATTATTCCTACCATTGTGTGTATTATTCCTACCATTATTGTGTGAACCTGCTGTATATCAAATGTTGTATTAATAAATGTTTTGTTCTGTACCAATTGTATAACTTGCCTTTGTATTTAATTGTAGTTATATATAAAGTATTTATATATCCCTGTTAGTAGAACTCACTAATAACCAGATTTGCTTAAGCATATTAAATTACAATTCCTTAAGGGGGGGCACCTGTTTTTTTCTCTCTCTGGGTTGTATCCATTCGGCCTCATTCAGCCTACTGTTTTAAGACGGTTATCCCCACCCCTAAGAAATGTTATATTTACACCAATTAAACATTACAACAGCAGTAGGCTACTCACTGGGCAGATGACGAAGTAGCCATCACTCAGTCTGAAGTAAAAAGGAAAATAATGTTGCGTTAGTAAACCAGGCACTAATATTATTTATGTACAGTCAAAATCAATACTTTACCGAAAGTCTTGTTCATAAACTGTATAAATTTAAGTTACTATAATATTCCCTTGGCAGTTCTAACGTACTTATACTATTTCCAACGTGTAATTCGATGAATAATATTTGTTTCATGTAGTAAACATATCCAATTATGGCTGGACATTCATACACAATAGCATTGCTAACAAATAATGACTATACCTACAGTACGGTCGGGCTAATAAGTCATGACCCAGCTGTCCCTACGTTTGGCTTGCTCTGTGCTGTATTAATGTCTGCCAGATGTTGAATAGGGTGGGTAAGTGTAGGATTAGGTTTGTATATTCCCCTCAAAATTAATAAATTAAGTTTAGATATTGTTGACACCAATTATGGATCAAAACATACTTGGTGCCGAGACATCACTTAATAGCGCGATTGTATATATATATATATATATATATATATATATATATATATATATATATATATATATATATATATATATATGTGTTTTGACAGCAAGCTAAATTTGTAAATTTTTCGTTAGAAAATACAATGCTGGCTCGCTATCGTTCGCCAGGAAGAAATCGACACCTGGATGGGGATAAACGTCTTAAAACAATTGGTTAAATGGG
The DNA here is from genome assembly GCA_032716605.1 of Paralithodes platypus. Taxonomy (NCBI): domain Eukaryota; kingdom Metazoa; phylum Arthropoda; class Malacostraca; order Decapoda; family Lithodidae; genus Paralithodes; species Paralithodes platypus. Next base: position 19,707,416 of record CM064486.1, read on the forward strand.
GCCGAATGGATACAAGCCAGGGAAAGAGAGAAAAGGAGAGAAAGATAAAACAAAAACGGTGACCAGACTGTTAACGATGAAGTGATGACAAACAAGCCATTTTTCCACAAATATAAGTAGTAATATTCTCTCTTTCTCTCACACACAGACATAGACATAAATACACACACACACATACATAAATACACACACACACACACACACACACACCGTAAAAGGGTTAAACATGTTAGTTATTCCATCTGGAGTATGGGTTAGTGCAGTAGAATACTATATGATAGGGCTTTATATCTGAAATCGTGCATTATATATATATATATATATATATATATATATATATATATATATATATATATATATATAGTGTTAGCTAATATTAGGCACAATATAAATTGATAAAGTAAATCATATACAAACAAAATACCATGTGTATTTTGTTTTTCTGTATAATAAACGGTGGTATAGACCATTGTTTTGACTAAGTTGGTTAGGCTGAAAACACACACACACACACACACACACACACACACACACACACACACACACACTGCTATAAAAGCCACAACACAATAGCTGTAACAACTCCAGATATTAATTCTGCATAATAATCTGATATTCTAAAATGCCAATATTTACATACTTATTTGCATACAAATACACACGTAAAGGATGACACTGACTCTATTGTGCCAATATCTCCAATTTGTTATTTAGACATGTTTATATACAGGAATACCATACTTTACTTGATCATATAACTCTAGTATTATTGTTACAACAAGTAAACTTCATTATGTCATACTTTCAATAACAGATATATTTGTTCTCTCAGAGAGAGAGAGAGAGAGAGAGAGAGAGAGAGAGAGTACAAAGGAGTACAAAGGAAATCAAGCAACAACAGATCTAGTGACCCTTCTAGGTTGCTTGTCCTCCAAAACACTGAGGATCAAGTGTCCAAACAGAGACAGAGAGAGAGAGAGAGAGAGAGAGAGAGAGAGAGAGAGAGAGAGAGAGAGAGAGAGAGAGAGAGAGAGAGAGATGCTGACGAATTATCCTCTGGCATTTTACATGTACTGCACATCAGTAGAGCATGACAATGAATTTCAATCAGATTTTATTATTGAAATTACTAATAACAATTAATGTGTACTCTCAAAATTAGTATAGCAAGTGTACGTTTCCATTTATATAAGTGTGTGTGGCGTAGATTGCATAGAAGGGTACTGTAATTACCTAAGTCTGTAAGCATTTGTGTTCGTTTGTATTGTTTTGTAATGTCAGAAAGACAAAGTGTTCCCAGTCGATACATGGTCACTCAACGGTGATTGGAAGAGACGCATAACTCCGTTGGTACCAATTGTCTGCGAAGATCCACGGAGTACCGCTAGTTTGATCACATAACCAGCACCACTTTCTGAAACTGATTGGATACATATTGGGATGCATAGTCTGTGAGTGCCAGCTTCTGCTATATGGGCACGTGGCCCGACTACCTCAAGTTGATACTACTCATACGGTGGTTTTGGTGGGTGACAGCCCTGAGTGGAGGAGTACTCAGGGACTACCATGTATCTCACGGTTCAGGAAAGTCGACCATTCATTTCAGGAGCTACTTGGGGTGAACCGAGTCGCGGCCTGGGAACTCGGGCAAAGAGACCCCGGGAGTGGAGTCTGAGGGTGAACGCAGCTACGTGACGCAACGGCGTAAGCTCTCAGTGAGAGAGTGAGTGCATTGTGTTTATTTAGATTCACAAACATTTAAAAAATGCTGTGGGTGGTTATTAATGGAACAATTTCAGTACCCTCACATATTACTCTCGTATATCAAGTTAACTTTGATAAACACTTGAAGTCCCGTGCCCTAACTCTCCCTTAAGGGGGGTGATCTGCTTTTTTGTATTTCTCTCCTTTTCTCTCTTTCTCTGGCTTGTATTCATTCGGCCCCATTCAGTCAACTATTGTAAGACGTTTATCCCCATCTAGGTGTCGATTTCTTCCTGGCGAGCGATAGCGAGCCAGCATTATATGAAGAAATCCGGCTTCGCCGGAGAAATTTTTCTATCGAAAAATGTACAAATTTAACCTGCTGTCAAAAACATTAAAACATTTGCTGGCTCGCTACCGCTCACCAGTAAACAAATTGACACCTGGATGGGGATAAACGTCTTAAAACAGTAGGCTGAATGGGGCCAAATGGATACAAGCCAGAGAAAGAGAGAGAGGGAGACAAAAAAGCAGGTCACCCCCCTTAATGAACCCCCACCACATAAACACCAAACATCACCAATAGCAGTTTTACTCTGTGTTCATTACCACACACACACACACACACACACACACCAGACCCACACAACACAGCTATCTCACTATGAACACATCTCACCCTCACACCCACATAAAAAATACTTCCACATTTTCACATTTTTACGATCGTCAATATATTCATGAGTTGGGACCTGTAGCTCTCTGGTGCCTTCCCTGTGAACCAAACAGACACATAGCTCTATACACTCACACTGTCATCACATACACACAAATTATACCTACTACACTTCAAATATATATATATTTATACCGGTACTAAGTGTCCTTACATATTGAAATACATATTGAAATACACTCGAAATATATATAATATTCACCAAATATATTCACAAGCCGAATATTTATAAGGCACACATAATATACACACCATTAAAATCCCCACAGCACCCTTACATTAAGGGGGGTGATCTGTTTTTTTTCTCTTTCTTGGTTGTATCCATTCGGCCCCATTCAGCCTACTATTTTTAAGACATTTATCCCCATCCAGGTGTCGATTTTTCCCTGGCGAGCGATAGCAAGCCAGCATTTTATGGAAAAATCCGGCTTCGACGGAGATTTTTTTTTATCAAAAAATGTAGAAATTTAGTTAGCCGTCTAACTCACCATCCAAAATATGATGGCTCGCTATCGCTCGCCAGGTATAAATCGACACCTGGATGGGTATAAACGTCTTAAACAGTAGGCTGAATGGGGCCGAATGGATAAAACCCAGAGTGAGAAAAAAAGCAGGTCACCTCCCTTAAAACACTAACAAATATAGTCATCATTATGTGGTACGATGATATGATAATGATATGACACCTCCCTCAGACACCATAAATACACGGTATGAAGGTGAAGTCAAATTACAGAGCTATTTTATTTTAGGGTGGTTCCCAACCTCGAAAGGGGTTGAAATAGGGGAGCTATCCCCCTACCAAAGGCGGCTTTCTAGGGCCTTTCCTAGCTGATGCTGAGAGGATTGGGTTCTAGTCATGTGGTGATGGGCTGGTCTATCAGAGTGAGAACTGAGCGATCTCTGCCATACCCATAGCTTACTCTGACTGTTCCTTTTACTTATATATTTTCTAGATCTCAAGTCACAGCGTCTCTTCCGTGGATTGACCTCCCAATCTACCAAGATTGGAAGCCAAAGCGTCACATTTTCCCTTTGCCTCTCAACTTTCTCTGCATAATTGCTGAGGGGCACAGGGCCCTGGGTGGGGCTTTGTTTTCCCGGGCGTTTCCGCACCCTCCTCAGCTCCCCGCCATGGAGTGGCTTCGGTCACCCAGGCTTTATTGTGGTCGGCAGGGAGGGTTCTGTGGGGGCGCTCGGTTATGGCCTTGGCCTTGCTCGGGGCCTTGGGGCTGTTCGGCCAGGCAGCTTGGGGAACAACAACAACAGAGCTATTTTATGTGCTAAGTAGTCCATAAATCAAACAAATAATGAGAGAGAGAGAGAGAGAGAGAGAGAGAGAATGAGTGTAATAGAGGAGTGCGGAGAGATAGAGAGGAGACACATAATTTACGGTTCCATGTCAGTTGAACCAGTGCCACTTCAACCAGTGCTAACTCAACCAGTGACCATTTCAACCAGTGACCATTTTAACCAGTAACCTAACCTAACCTAACCTAACCTAACTAACCTAACCTAACCTACTGGTTAAAATGGTCACTGGTTGAAATGGTCACTGGTTGAAATGGTCACTGGTTGAAGTGGCCACTGGTTGAGTTAGCACTGGTTAAAGTGGCACTGGTTTAACTGACCTGTCACCATAATTTACATATTAATGAAGTAACCTAAAGCTCTAATATACAACGCCGGTAGTACGTTAGTCAACATCAAAGTCATAATTGCAACACATATCATTTATATTCATTAAAAGCTTACCGACATAAGATTTTGTCTCAATATTATATATATTTATAATAGATGCACTCTGATAGGTCAATATTTAAGGGGAGGTTTTTAGTTTGCTCCCTAGACCTCCATCAAGCTTAAAACAAAAATACCCCCAAGACTTGTTATAAATGTGTACATTTTTCGGTAGAAAAATTTCCACACCGAAGGCCAGTCCCTTTTATATATCAGGCTCGCTATCGCTGGGCAGGAAAAAGTCGACACCTAAATGGCACGAAAGGTCTTAAAATTGGCAGAAATGGGGCCAAATGTCTTAAAATCGTCTAATTAATGGGACAAACGTCATAAACTCTAAAAAAGTAAATGGGGCTAAACATGAGGGAGAAGGGGTTAAGAAAACACCCCTTAAAATGAAAATCTCTCCTTAATAGATACTCAGTGGCTAGGTAAATTTAAATGGAGAAATACATCATTATTGGCAAATCTATGTCAGTTCCTTAACGATGACGTCACAAATCAGCATTCAGCTAATCGTCTAATGGTAACCAGAATATAATACAAATTACGTCAAGGTATTTTTTTTTTTTCTATATTCCAACTACTCCCTCTCGGGCATAGGCTGATAGCCTAATTTACACTCAACCGCTGAACACGGTGAGGCCCGTGAGGTCTTGCTCCAGTCTAGGGAGTGGGACATGTGAAGCTTCACGGCTCGAAGCAATTCCATCTCTGAAGCTGCTCCGCCTCTGTACTTCACAGTTTCATCCCCCAGGCTCGGACCCTCACTCTCAGAACGCCACCTATTGGAGCAATTAACTCACTAGGCATTGCCCCCCCTGTAGCATATTTTTGAATATGGGAATATTCATACAATGCTATTTAATCAGGGAACAATGAGGGTATTTATTTGGCATTTCGGTGTGCTATGGTAATGCACTGATACTAGGTACAGCATAAATTCCATCCCAATAATATCTTCCCATTGACATATTGGGATTCGAACCCGGGTCCATTGGATTCCCAGTCCAGTGGCAAGACCACTCCGCCACACCTCCCCCCTAACCTAAGAGGGGGAGTTGTAACAAATGGTGGTGCGGCAATGTGGGAAGGAGGCGGAATGGAAAAGAGTAAGAAATATTGAACGATAAAGGGACGTGTTTTATTTAGACACTTCATATATTATCTTGTCTCAGATAAAATACGCATGCTCTCACTTAAGGGGGAGGTGGTTGCTTTTTCTGGACCCCTTCCTCCCTCATGTTTAGTATATCCTTAATCCTGCCACGGACATTAGTTCCCTTTCCAATGTTCCCTTACCCACTCTAAACCACTGTTTGGACACTTGATCCTCAGTGTTTTGGAGGACAAGCAGCCTAGAAGGGCCACTAGATATGTTGTTGCTTGATTTCCTTTGTACTCCTTTAATTGTACTATATTAGTTTTGAGATTTGATGACGTTTGGCCCATTAGTTTGGCGATTTCAACACCTTTAGCTCCATTTCCTTGTCAATTTTAAGACCTATCGTGCCATTTAGGTGCCGATTTTTTCCTGGCGAGCGATAGCGAGCTGTAATTGTAGGAGGAACCGGCCTTCGGCCGGAATTTTTTTCTACCGAAAAAATGTACACATTTATCTTGAGGGGGGTCTAGGGGGTGTTTTTTTAAAGTTTGAGGAAGGTCTAGCGAGGAAACTAAACAATATATGAATATATGAATTAATAAACCCAAAAAATAAAAATAATAAATAAAAACAGCCACTAGCCCCTTAAATCTGAAACGCGACAAGGGAGCCAACCTTTTTTTATATAATCAAATACCTTATTAACGTATGCTAAACACGAAATTCAAATATGCATATATTATAAGATAGAGTATTGGATGTATCTTTTTATGGTAATACATTATTATTGTTCACTGTGTTATGGCATGTAGAATAAATGTTACGGTACACTAAAATGTCTATCTGGCAATCGACCCTATCCCTTTCACTACTGCTAACATCTCTATCTCTTGCTTTTATCCTCCCTTCCCTATCAACATCTTTTATCCTCCCTTCCCTATCAACATCTTTTATCCTCCCTTCCCTATCAACATCTTTTATCCTCCCTTCCCTATCAACATCTTTTATCCTCCCTTCCCTATCACATCTTTTATCCTCCCTTCCCTATCTACCTCGTTTACTCTCCCCTCCACATCAACATCTTTTATACTCCGTTCCCTATCAACATCCTTTATCCTCCCTTCCCTATCAACATCTTTTATCCTCCCTTCCCTATCAACATCTTTTATCCTCCCTTCCCTATCAACATCTTTTATCCTCCCTTCCCTATCAACATCTTTTATCCTCCCTTCCCTATCAACATCTTTTATCCTCCCTTCCCTATCACCATGTTTTATCCTCCCTTCCCTATCAACATCTTTTATCCTCCCTTCCTATCAACATCTTTTATCCTCCCTTCCCTATCAACATCTTTTATCCTCCCTTCCCTATCAACATCTTTTATCCTCCCTTCCCTATCAACATCTTTTATCCTCCCTTCCCTATCAACATCTTTTTTCCTTCCCTTCCCTATCAACATCTTTTATCCTCCCTTCCCTATCAACATCTTTTATCCTCCCTTCCCTATCAACATCTTTATCCTCCCTTCCCTATCAACATCTTTTATCCTCCCTTCCCTATCAACATCTTTTATCCTCCCTTCCCTATCACATCTTTTATCCTCCCTTCCCTATCAACATCTTTTATCCTCCCTTCCCTATCAACATCTTTTATCCTCCCTTCCCTATCAACATCTTTTATCCTCCCTTCCCTATCAACATCTTTTATCCTCCCTTCCCTATCAACATCTTTTCTCTATCAACATCTTCCTCCCTTCCATATCAACATCTTTTATCCTCCCTGCCCTATCAACATCTTTTATCCTCCCCCCCTTCAACCCCCCCCCCCCCCATCAGCCGTTCCTCCCCCCCCCCCCCATCTCGCCCCCCACACACACACAAACACACACACACACAGACACACACACACACACCCATCAGCTCCTCAGACCGTGATGAAAAACTTGTAATCAGATCTGACACCTGAGCAGCCTCCACCTGAGGTTGACTGGGTGTAAAGGGAAGGAAATTATTCCATTATAATTAAATCGCATTATGTGGAGAATACATACATTGCTCTGTGTTGACAATATTGAGCGATCCCGGTAGAGCACATGTCTCCAGCAGACGTTAGATAAGGATAGTGTTTCAAATAAAAAATAAATAAATAAATAAGGATTGTGGGTGTCAGAATCGAAGGGAGCGTGGGGCGAAGAACTGATATAACCTTAAGGGGGTAGTGGTTATTTTTTGGTAATATATATATATATATATATATTATAAACAGTATATAATTGTTTTTGTTTAGTTTCCTCGCTAGGCTTCCATTAAGCTTAAAAAAAACACCCCCCTAGGTCCCCTTTCAAGATAAATGTGTGCATTTTTCGATAGAAAAATTTCACGGCCGAAGGCCGATTCCTTTTAAAAATACAGGCTCACTATCGCTCGCCAGGAAATTATCGACCTAAATTCACAAAAGGTCTTAATATTAACAAAACATGGGGCGAAAGGTTTCAAAATCGCCAATCTAATGGAACGAACGCCTTAAAACCTCAAAACTAATGAGGCTAAACACGAGGGAGAAGGGCGTCCAGAAAAGCGAACCAAAAGTCATTCATGTGGGAATGAGGGACCTAAGGGAGGAGGAAAATGTCAACAAAGGTCATTTTTGTTTTTAACAACCTGAACAAGAATAGCCATAAGGTGGGGAAGGAGAAGTATGATAAAAGGAGAATGAGTTGTGCTTTCTCTCTCTCTCTCTCTCTCTCTCTCTCTCTCTCTCTCAGCCCCACCAAAGCAAGTTGTGTGGTCTCTCTCTCTCTCTCTCTCTCACATACACACACACACATAGCCCCACCAAATTGTGTGCACTCTTTCTGTTTCTCACACACACACACATAGCCCCACTAAAATTGTATGCTGTCTCTCTCACACACACACACATAGCCCCACCAAAGTTGCTCGCTCTCTCTCTCTCTCTCTCACACACACATAGCCCCAGCCAATCCCCCCCAAACCTCGCCCTTCATCCCTCCTCACTACTCCCAGTCACGTACACCGACCCCCGAATATCACACACAGGATATCCGACACTGGAATCAGAATCGTGGCATCGGAACTACAAATATACACTTGTGGATGCCGGGAGCTTGGTGGCGGTAGGGCCATATAGACCCAACTTTCAAACATCGAAAATATCACTTACCAAGATTAGAAACAAAACTCTTAAGGGGGGTGGGGGGGGGGGTTACTTTCTTTTTGTTATTTCTGTCCTTTTCTCTCTTTCTCTGGCTTGTATCCATTCGGCCCCATTCAGCCAACTATTTTAAGACGTTTATCCCCATCTAGGTGTCGATTTCTTCCTGGCGAATGATAGCGAGCCAGCACTATATGAAGAAATCCGGCTTCGCCGGAGAAATGTTTCTATCGAAAAATTTACAAATTTAGCCTGCTGTCAAACAAAAATAAAAAATATGCTGGCTCGCTACCGCTCACCAGTAAAAAATTGACACCTGGATGGGGATAAACGTCTTAAAATAGTAGGCTGAATGGGGCCAAATGGATACAAGCCAGAGAAAGATAGAAAAGGACAGAACAAAAATAGGTCACCCCCCTTAAGGGGAGATGGGTCCTTTTTATTTGCTAATTTATGCATCTCTTTATTATTATATTAGTGTCCTCCCTAGACCTCCATCAAGCTTTAAAAAAAACGCCCAAGACCCTCCATTAAGATACATTTGTACATTTTTCGATAGAAAAATGTTCCGGCCGAACGCCGATTTCTCTTAAAGTACAAGCTCACTATCGCTCGCCAGGAAACAAATCGACACCTAAATGACACAAAGTCTTAATATTGACAACAAAATGGATCGAAAGGTCTTAAAATCGCCAAACAAATGTGCCGAACGTCTTCAAATATGAAAACTAATGGTGCTAAACACGAGGGAAAAGGGGTCCAGAAAAACCGGCCCAGCCCCCCCAAAAATTCAAAGCTATAGTAACCCATCCACATTTCTGGAACACATCATGCCATTCTGACTCGTGTGATAATAACCTTGCCCTTGTAAATCACCCACACTATTATTAACCCATTCAGTACCAGGGACGTCTCGTTTATCAAATTCTGGCGACTATTAGACGCATTTACTCAGCTTAGGAAGGACCTCTAGCAATAATAAGTCTTCAAACTATCTCTACCAACCTTTTTAACTACCGCAGATCCTTCCTAAGCTGCATAATATCGACTAAATATACTGTAGCTAGAATACAGTACAACACACGTCGCTGGTACTCAAAGGGTTAAGGGGGCAGTGGTTATTTGTTGGTATATATACTGTATATATTCATTCATATATTTTTAAGTTTCTTCGCTAGACCTTCATCAAGCTTAAAGAAACGCCCCGTAAACTCCCCTTCAAGGTGAATTGGCAAATTTTTCGGCAGAAAAATGTCCCAACCGAAGGCTGCGTTTTATCTTAAAATTACTGGCTCTCTATTGCTCGCCAGGAAAATATCGACACCTAAATAGACCAAAGAAAACGGCTCATCTCCCCTTAAGGGGAGGTTTTTAGTTTGGTCCCTAGATATCCATCAAGCTTAAGATTACACCCCCTTGAGCCTCTTTCAAGATACATTTTTACATTTTTCGGTAGAAAAATGTCCCGGCTGAAAGCCGGTTCCTCTTAAATTACAGGCTCGCTTATCGCTCGCCAGGATAAAATCGACACCTAAATGACGCGAAAGATCTTAAAAAGGTTGTTGGAAGGAGCATAATAATTGACAGAAATGGGTTGAAAGTTCTTAAAATCACCAAACTAATGGGGCAAACGTCTTAAAATCTCAAAACTGGGGCTAACCTGAGGAGAAAGGGGTCAGAAAAAATCCCTCAGTGAGATTACCCTCATGACACACTACTCTCATAAATAAACCGATTATTATGATCATTATTATTATTATTATTACTATTATTATTATTATCATTATTATTATTTTGTATTATTATTATTATTATTATTATTATTATTATTATTATTAGCTGAGCTTAGTAAAGTTTCAATATCATACGATCTCACAGTAATCCGAAATATCCTGGTTGTTGTTTTTTCTGGAACCCCTTTCTCCCTAATGCTTAGCCCCATTCGTTTTTGGTATTATTGGCAGATTATTATTATTAATAAATTATACACTCCATGTAAATGTTGTGTTTGTCGAAATCTGGAACATGGCGTATTATTTATTCAGTTGGAGACTTAGTAAGAAAAACAGCTATATGGTTTACAAGATATATGAATGTGATATCTCTCTCTCCCTCTTTCCCCAATTATAAAATCATAACAATTGATCTCTCTCTCTCTCTCTCTCTCTCTCTCTCTCTCTCTCTCTCCCCCAATTATAGGACCGTAACAAGAGACCTACTGGCTGGTCTCAGGTGATAACATATTTTTCACGTTACTGACTGAGCTTCTGTTCTAGCCAATCATCCGGATTTAGGATTTTTTACGTGCTCAGAGTCACGTAAGAGAGAGAGAGAGACTGACGAGACGGAGCGAGAGAGAGAGGAGAGAGGAGGAGTTGACGAGATGACCTCACGAGAGAGAGAGAGAGAGAGATTTCATATGTACTGTATATGTTTTGTAATCGATAGCTGTGTTTCTTACCAAATTGTCCTATCTCAATGCAACCTATTGGATATATACCGGTATATAAATATTAATTATATATTACAAACTATATATATACGTTTAGTAGATATATATATATATATATTCTATATATATATACCCTACCCCTATATATATACCAACTACTATATTATATATATATAAACCAGAACCACTGTATTATCAAATTACATAAACTATATCGAATAGACCCAACACCAACCACTTAGTAAAGCCGGTATCACACGAGAGCTATTATAGTCAACATTCGATTATTAAAAACATTCTGCCAACATTTCTGGATGATTTTGCCCTGGTATCGGACACTAGACTGATTATAATTAAATTTGGACAACCGAAATAATATAAATTTTGACCTTATAAGCTGCTAGACCAGTTTTGAGGATAAATGATGAAAGAAAAAGCGCTCGTGCGATACCGGCTTAATGATTTAAAGACATTATTGATAAACGTTGTGGCCTCGGAAGGTAGAGGCAGTCTCTTTCCCAAATTTGATTAAAACTGTCTCTCGTCCGTCTTAAGGGACCCCACCTCGCGTTCTTTCTCTTTCTCTCCCTCTCTCTTTGGTTTGTATACATTCGGCCCCATTCAGCCGACTGGTTTAAGACGTTTACCCCATCCAGGTGTCAAATATTTTCCTGGCGAGCGGTAGCGAGCCAGCATATATATATTTTTGTTTTGAGAGCAAGCTAACTTTGTACATTTTCGACAGAAAAATCATGTCTCCGGCGAAGCCGGATTTTTCCATAACAAATGATGGCTCGCTATCGCTCGCCAGGAAAAAATTGACACCTAAATGGAACGAAAGGTCTCAAAAATGGGCAAAAGTTCTTAAAATCGCCAACCTAATGGGGCGAACATCTTAAAATCTCAAAAGCAATGGGGTTAAACATGAGGGAGAAAGGTGTCCAGAAAAAAAAAATCCCTCAAGTAGAGATCTCCCCTTAAGTAAGGTGAACGGATAAAAAAAAAAAAAAAAAAAAAAGGGATGGGTGAAAGTTAGGTAGATCAGAGAAGGGTGATAAATGGATAGGAAGGAAATGTAAAAAGCGAAGGACGAAGGGGAGGATTAGGAAAGGAAGGAAGAAACAGAGAATAGGAGGAAAAGAGGAGAGACGATGGAAAGGCTATACAACATGATGGAGGTAATGGAATAACGAGAGAGAGAGAGAGAGAGAGAGAGAGAGAGAAGAGCGGTGTGTCAGAGGAAATTTGAGTCACCTATACTGTCTTTGCACCCTACCTCTCTCTCTCTCTCTCTCTCTCTCTCTCTCTCATATTATTCCAGTACCTCCATAATTTCTCTCACTCCCATTTTTTGACCGCTCTACCTCTTCGAAAGACTTACATTATTTACTAAAATATATCATAAACTTAATACTAATGTATAAAGGAGAGTATTATCAACCTTAGTAATAGGCACAGAAGAATGCAAGAGAGACTATGTGCGAAAAAAGGTAGCGGAGTGGGTAAAGGAAGTGAATTGCAGGACATTGCCGAAATCTGAACCACATGCTGCATATACTGCCTTCACATATGGTGTTAAGCAACAGATGGACCTTTATTATGAGAACAGTGCCTGGCATTAGACAGATGCTCCAACCGCTTGAAGAAGCAATCAGAGGAACATTCATACCGGCCTGTAACAGAGATTGAAGGCGTCACGCAAGAGCTAAGAGATCTATTAGCTCTTCCGCCAAGGTTCGGAGGTATGGGGATCATAAACCCAGTGGAGGCGGCACTACATGAGTACCAAAATTCCCTTAAACTTACTACGCCTCTGACAGAAAAAATACGGGAGCAAAATGAAAATGATGAGGTGGACGAAGAGGAACAACGAAATGCAAGACAGGAAATTACAAAGAGCAGAGAAGAGAGACAGAAACATAGCCTAGAACAAATTAAGACCAGATGTAGGGAAGAACTGAAAATGAGAGTTGAGATGGCACAAGACACGGGGGCTTCAAATTGGCTCACATCATTACCAATAAAGGAGAAAGGCTTCAGCTTAAATAAACAAGAATTCAATGATGCCGTAGCCTTGAGGTATGGGTGGCCAGTTTCGAACATGCCGCTGAAATGTGCATGCGGTGAAATAAACAACCCAGACCACTGTATGACCTGTAAGAAAGGAGGATTCATCTGTATCCGGCATGATGAAGTACGAGACATCACAGCACAAATGCTGGACGAGGTGTGCCATGATGTCAGAATCGAACCGGAACTTCTGCTTATGGACGGACAGCGCTTGGCCCACAATACTGCAAATACTTCAAATGAAGCAAGAGTGGACGTAAGTGCTCGAGGTTTTTGGACGAGGGGACAACGGGCTTTTTTCGACATCAGAATCTTCAACCCAAGAGCACAAACATATCGTGAGCGAGGACACAAGGCGGCATACTTGAGAAACGAAAGTGAGAAAAAACCGCTTATGAAGAAAGAATTTTGAACAGGGATCAAGGAAGCTTTACTCCTCTGGTCTTCTCATCGTCGGGAGGTATGGGACCTTCTGCAAGTGTCTTCTATGCCAGATTAGCTGAACAAATATCTGAGAAAAAGCGCCAGCATAGAAGCCAAGTCATAACTTGGATGAGATGCCGGCTCTCTTTCTCTCTTCTCAGGTCTGCACTCCTATGTCTCAGGGGTACAAGGTCCTCCCCGCTACAGAGGACAAGAGTGAGAGACTTGGACTTTGAAATGGTCGTGGCGGAGGGACGAATTGGGGAACAACTAGGTTGATGTAGGGAGGTACTGGTACAATAAGATAAACTACAATGTAACTAGAATAAGATAGATTGTACACCACTTTGTAACTGTCACCTTAATAAAAAAAAAAAAAAAAAAAAAAAATTATCAACCTTACTGGCAACTATTCTTGGGGTATTAGTAAGCCTATACTGCAATTATATCGGTAGGTTATTTATGGCACACCACCCATCTCTTATTACACACACACACACACACTAACACGTATATTACTGTAGTCTCGTTTTCAATACTACGATTTTAATGGGCGGCACTAATATAACAGTAATATCAAAGTAAGAAGTAGTTTGTTTTTTCACCATGTTCACACCTTTTCATTAACGTATTTGTCATCATTGTGTGTATGTGTGTGTGGGTGTGTGTGTGTGGGTGTGGGTGTGTGTGTGTGTGTGTGTATGTTTCAGTCTTCATAATTATTATGTTACCTCCACCAACCGACTTTACTCTTAAACTCAATTAATGAAATCAACAAATACATGTGGCAGTCCAGGGATTCGAACCTAGGATGCTCACACCGAAATTACTTAGCTCTCTTACCACACTGCCACCCAAAACCCTAATGACGTCACAGCCCTCATCCCTATGCCCCGTAATGAGGCCTACATAGCCTTGTTTACGGCTCCTGGCCCTCTCAGATGCTTAATTAGTCTTATTCACAGCTAAATATTTTTGCCGTCGCTGTGTCACTTTTTAAGACTTTATAATTATGTCGTTCGGTATGTTGTTGTTCTCTTTACTTGTTTTCTGTTTCTCCTCTCTCCCCCACCTTTGTTTTTGTTTTATCTATTTGTTTTACTTGTGTATTATTTTTGTTTTCTTTTTTATTAGTCTTATTCACACTTCTTCCTGACCTTTCCGCCTCTCTCTCTTAGGGGGAGGTTTGCTCCCTAAACCTCCATCGAGCTTAAAAAAAGATACCTCAAGACCCCCATTCGAGATAAATGTGTTCATTTTTCGGTAAACAAAAATATCCCGGCTCTTCCTAAATTGGTTTTTTTTTATTTTTTTATTTCCATTTCATTTTCTCTGTTCTGTTTACACCATCCTGTTTTCATAATTTATGCTTAACCCTGACTGTTTTTTTCGTTGTTTTTCTTCCATATTCTTCTTTTCTCTATAGCCTTCTTTATCCTTGTTATATTTTTTTAATTTCCTTGTTATGTGTTCCTTCTTCTCTTTCAGATGTCCTAATTACGCCTTAGCTTCCTTCTCTCTCTCTCTCTCTCTCTCTCTCTCTCTCTCTCTCTCTCTCTCTCTCTCTCTCTCTCTCTCTCTCTCTCTCTCTCTCTCTCTCTCTCTCTCTCTCTCTCTCTCTCTCTCGCCTCAGCACTTACTCCCCCCTAAAACAAGGTTGTAAAAGAATGTAATGTGACCCTACCTTTCTGGCTCCTCCCTACACGACTCCCTGCGCCTCCTCTTCCCCCTCCCCCTCCCCTTCCTCCTCTCCCTCCTCCTCTCCAGGTCTCTCGGCTTTCCTCTTTCAGTTCTTCCTTTATTAACACACATATATACTGTATCTATGTATTGCCAAAAGCCTGTTTACGTATTGCCAAAAGCCTGTTTACGTATTCCAAAAAGCCTGTTTACGTATTGCCAAGAGCCTGTTTAATACGTATTGCCAAAAGTTTTTTTACGTATTGCCAAAAGCCTGTTTACGTATTGCAAAAAGACTGTTTACGTATTGCCAAAAGCCTGTTTACGTATTGCATAAAGCCTGTTTACGTATTGCAAAAAGCCTGTATACGTATCGCGAAAAGCCTGATTATTTTCGGCATAGTAATAATACTGTAAACGTAAGGTATGTTAAAGGTACCGATAATTAGTTACTTTGAGGGGTACATACTTTTCATAATACTTAATACCCAATAACGTGAGTAACTATGAGCTCCTCATTGTTCTTTCCACCATTGCCATTCAACTTCACTCCTTACTTATTTGCATAAATAGACTATACTCTGTTTCATTTCATCTGACGGTAAATTGAATCCCTTAACAACTGATTTCTCGATAACTAACGGAAAAATACGAAACTACTATGTCTTTGCTTCATATTTAGACCAAGTTTATACATTTAGCACCATATTTCACTACAAAATCTTCACAATAACTTAGAAATCTTCATATGAACTTTGCAATTTACCGTCAATTGAAAATAAACAGATTATAGGTTTCATGGGATTGGTAAGTAAAATAGGAGCTCTCCATGTTAAGTGGTTTATTTAGAAGTATAGATGGACGTGGCATACTATTCATAGACTACTGATCAAAAGACACCTAAAGTTTTGTTCTTTAATTCTATAGTTAGAGTCATATGAACATGTCATCAACCGTAAAAGATCCCCAGAATATTGCCAGGTCAAAACAATATCGAAATTTGACAGAAAAAGCGTCTTACTACCCTTGTTCTTTGTGTAAAACATGAAAACCCTCCTTCAGCGTATTGTAAAAAGTCGGTTTGTCATAGGAGTGAAATTAGAAAATGACTCATGATTATTATGAATATTGTAGTATGTTTTTCATATTACTATCCTATGGTCATCTTAACCGAACGAGAAATTGCCATGTGTGTGTCTATATTACTGAACTATGAATGATTACGTGTGATTTGAGGGATCGTTGGTAATGTGGATGGATATAGAGAGAATCGTACCTGGACCTCTTGGTTAGGTTAGTTTAAGTTTGTTTAAGTTAGGTTAGGTTAGGTTGCTTAGGTTAGGTTAAGTTGCTTAAGTTTGGTTAGGTCAGACTAGGCTTGGTTAGTTTAGATTGTTTTGGTTAGGTTAAGTTGCTTAGGTTTGCTTAGGTTAGGTTAGGCTAGGCTAGGCTAGGCTAGGCTAGGCTTGGTTTGGTTAGGTTGCTTAGGTTAGGTTAAGTTGCTTAGGTTTGGTTAGGTTAGGCTACGTCAGCCAAATCTGTGAGACACCACGGCTTGTTCACAGATTTGTCAAGAATCACTGATATGGCTTGACGCCTAGTATGATGTACAGAGAGTGTAGTTACCAAGTCCCCAACCCACTAGCGGCTATAGCAACAGCGGCCTTCAACCATCACTCTTTGATCTTCCGCTAAGCTCTCTACTTTCCCATAAAGCTCTTACCTCCTATGTCCAGATTTTTCACATAGCTCTTTGTTTGTTTTTTTCCTGCATGCTCGACTGTCCCTGTTCTAAACCAACTTACTCCCGCTGAGGCATAATTCCCTTTCCTTTTGTGTCCTCAGAGCCTAATTGGTTCTAAGCTACTTTGGTCCCCTATGGCGTTTCTCTCTTTGTTCGGGATCACTTTGCTAAACCTAAGCCGTTTACCAACTGTTCATAAAGATTCGTGCTCCTTTATGTATTCACTCAATAAATCCACCATTAGCAGTTCTCTCTCTACCCTTTCCTCGTTCCCCTTTCTCTATTTACCCTTGCAATGTGGTGTCTCTTGTCCATTCTATCGTAGCTATCATTAGACGATTTAATTTAATTTATAAAGGATATAATTATGAGAGTCGCAGGCTTAATGAGATATCTGATACCTCTTTGATTCCTGAGAACATACCTAAGAATAGTAACTTCGTCTAAAGTTACCCAAGTTCCATTTATATAAAGCCCCGCCCTAAATTACATGTCCATTATAAAGTCTTTTTGTTCGTCCACATAGCAATATAACCATCACAAAAAGTTAATTCTCCCTCATAAAACACATTGTTATTTAATCTTAACATTATCTGGTCCACGTCTCGGGTTAGTAGGATATTTTGTTTACTTACTATTGAGGATTTTGCTTGCTTTTGCCATTTTCGAGCAATGTGTTTTAATTTGGCCCCTATGAATAATAAAATAAGCTTTCCCAGACGTCCTTAAAAAATCAAAATTCTATCGAAAATTTACAAATTTCGCTTGAAGGGAGTCTGAGTGGGCATTTTTGTTTAGTTTGAAGGACATCTGGGAAGGCGGTTTTGTTAGCCTAGGAGACAAACTAAAAAAAAAATAAAAAAATAAAATGGCAAATGCAAGCTATAAAATCCTCAATAATTATTAAACAGAATGTCATATTAACTCACAAAGCGTCGGACAAGATAGTATTAAGCAGGGGGAGTTAAGCACATACAGTATATATATATTTTTAGGTCTTGCTGATTTATGGAATCCAATTGCTGGCAATTCCAGACCACCACCCCTCCAAATGCTCTCCTTAGAAATCCCTCCCTACGTGATTCTTACCTTTTAGTAGCAGCCTCGCGAGCATAGGTCTGTTGTTGCTTGCTGTCTGTTGTACTATAGTCAAACAGATCCTAACAGGCGGTCCTACCCGCGGTTACTCCCTTTACATTGGTGCCATATGTATAATTATTTACAACAAAAATATATTATTTTCGGTATTAAGTACCTTAAGTCGGTTTGAAATGCTCTGGCAATTTCTACATGTACAAAAAAGCTTTGTTTTTATAATTAATTCGCTTGTTATTAGTAAATACAACGGACATTGTACACAAATTGGCACCGTAGCTACTGCGACGTTGTCAGGTTTCTGGGCAAAGAACTCCCTCACAGATTATCCCTTTAAACTATAACAAAACATGACGTGATGGCGCGCTGCCAGGCGCACGAAATTAGTACTGTCACGTCTAAACTAAATCAGTTCATTCCTGACTTTGCCACCATCCACAATGGAAGCCTCTCCAAATCGCCCCACACACTTGCATAGTCAGGTAAAAGAGATGGCCTATAACGTTCACCAATACTTCCAGAAAGAGAAGGAGCTTGGATGCCCTCTTATTGCCGTAACAAAAGCTACTTCCCGGACAGCTGCAGCCACAAAACTGGGTGAAAGAACAATTTCAAGAATAACGAAAGAAGCAAGAATTAATGAAGAAAATAATAAATCGCCCAAATTTAGGTCACCCAAGAAACGACAACGCACAACACCCATTACAGATTTTGTTGATGGATTCAATGAAGGTGTTCTAAGAAGAACAGTGCTCAATTTCTACGAAAGAAAAGAGATTCCCACACTGGAAAAAATCCATGAAGAAATTAAAGAGAACCTTTCTTACCCCGGAAAACTGGACAAAGGTTGTTAAACATGCGGAAAATCTACAAGAAGATGATGCAAACAAAGATGTGGTGATTGATAAATTCATAGATTCTTTCATCATTACTCTCACATCTTCTGATGAGGATTCTGAATAACATTGTGTACCTTTGCAAAGAATAATATAGAGGAGTAGGCCTCCAGGGGAACCTCTTTAAACAAAACGCGCCGAAACTTTTACCTCTTGGGTGGTGTGGAAACAAAGTCAAAATATAAAATAGTAATATATATATGGTATATATATATATATATATATATATATATATATATATATATATATATATATATATATATATATATATATATATAAGAGAGAGAGAGAGCTATATGATAAGTGCGTTCCCATTCTCACTCATACACAGGGCAAGGTCAATGTACGATCGCGCTAATAAGTCATGTCCCAGCTGGCATTACGTTTGGCTTGCTCTGTGCTGTATTAATGTCTGTCAGATGTTGAATAGGGTGGGTAAGTGTAGGAACATGTTTGTATATTTTACTCGATATGAAGAAATGAAGCTTAGATATTGCTGATACTAATTATTGATCAAAACATATATGGTGCCCAGACATCTCTTATTAGCGCGACTGTACCTTGAATAGGGGGAGGTGGAGGGAGGGAGAAAGATATAGCGAGAGTAATTTGGAAAGGTTATCGTACAGAAAGGGTCAAAAGGACAACCGGCACCAGTGTAAGGGTAGGTGACTGCGCCCATAACCGCCTGTTTGGGTCTGTAGGACTATAGCTGGGTTTACCTCTTCTAGTGCTTTCCTCATCTTTAAAAATCCCATTAAATCTCTATACAGTGCTTTAGTTTTCACTATACGTAAGTCATTGAACTGTTTGTGGAATGCATAATATTATTCTACATGTTTTTGTTTCAAATCCATGCATTCCCTTTTCTATTTGTGTTTTCCTTCTTAAGACATTTTATGATGCTCCTAATACATCCGTCCTTCAAAAAATAATAAAACAAATAATGTGTTTTACTTCTAATGTAATACCTTTATTTCTAGATTATAATTTCAATGATCTCGGTGATTTATCCCATAATTCTTGTTCTCTCTCTCTCTCTCTCTCTCTCTCTCTCTCTCTCTCTCTCTCTCTCTCTCTCTCTCTCTCTCTCTCTCTCTCTCTCTACCCTCTTGTCAAAACCTCAAATTGTGAACGTCGACGCATCTTTTGTGCTAATAAAGAATAATAAAGGTACAAAAATAATACTTGCATTAATATACAGACCTCCAGCTCAATCAGTGCAAACTGACCGAGAAATTTACGAACAAATTGCAGATGTAAGTAACTCACAAGATACCGTAATTTTTGGCGACTTTAATTTACCTGTGACCAAGTGGGGCGATACTCTTACTTCACACTCCGGACATGACTTGTATACGAACTTGCAAGAGAGTTCGCTTTATCAATCTGTTCGAACGCCAACCCGTGGTAATAACGTTCTTGACATTGTACTTGCAACAAAAGAAGAATTAATAGAGAATTTGAATGTTGGTGATGAATTCAGTAACAGCGACCATCGTACGATAACTTTCACTTTAAAGTTTACTAGTAACGAACCAAATAGTAGCATCGAAAAAGTCCCTAATTTCAAGAAAGCAAACTTCCATAATCTTAGAGCTATGTTTAAAGAAACTGACTGGAGCTTTTTAATTCACAATAACGACATAAATACATCTTGGAAGTTATTCGAAGCCACTTACCTAAAAGCAGTGCAAGACTGCATACCATCGAAAATACGGCGTCCAGGCCATAATAATAAGCCCAAATGGTGGAATAAAGATATTTCAAACTGCCTGCTTGCTAAAAAATTTGCTAATGATAGATTAAAATTCTCACAAAATGACGAAGAACGGCTGAAATTTGTAGAGCTACGACGCAAAGCCAAAAAGTTAATTAAGCAAAGTAAAAAGACCTTAGAGTTACATATTGCGAATCAAAGTAAAACAAACCCGAAAGAATTCTATAGTTATATCAGAAAGAAAAAAGTAGTTACTTCAACTGTTGGACCGTTAGTCGATGAAAATGGAGAATACACCAAAGACGAAGTACAAATGAGTAATGCCCTCAATACCTTCTTTGCATCAGTTTTTACAACTGAAGACCTCAGTGATATCCCTACACCATCGCCGATTCAGATTGATAATTCAGATGTTCTAAGCAATATCACCGTTACAGAGAGAGAAGTATTGAATTGTTTAGATAAACTCAAGGTAAATAAAACGCCTGGACCTGATACAATCTCGCCTAGAGTTCTAAAGGAAGCTAAGGATGAGCTCTCCAAACCACTGACATTACTATTCAATAAATCCTTGCAGTCTGGAACTATGCCCGATCAGTGGAAACTAGCCAACGTAACACCGATATTAAAAAAAGGCAGCAAATCCCTACCCAGTAACTATCGTCCAATTAGCTTAACCTCAGTTGTATGTAAAATGCTAGAAACGGTCATACGAGACAGACTCGTAAATCACTTAGAGGAAAATAACATACTTAAAGATACTCAACACGGCTTTCGTAAAAAACGTTCCTGTTTAACAAACCTCTTAGACTTCTTCCACGATATCCTCAACCTCTACGATGAGAGTAAAGCTGTAGATATTATATACCTTGATTTTCAAAAGGCCTTTGACAAAGTTCCCCACAAACGTTTACTGCTAAAACTAAAAGCGCATGGAATACAAGACGGTGTGTTGAAATGGATAGAAAATTGGCTCAGCGACAGAAAGCAAAGAGTAGTCATAAACGGTAAGGCATCTAAATGGACCAATGTAAGTAGCGGGGTACCCCAGGGATCGGTACTAGGACCAATTCTCTTTCTAATTTACATCAACGACATAGATGAGGGTCTCACCTGTACAATCTCAAAATTTGCTGACGATACAAAAATTGCAAATAGCGTACTCTCAAAAGAACAAGTTGACGATATGCAACACAATCTAGATAAATTGTCATGTTGGGCCCAAATTTGGCAAATGAGTTTCAATGCGGATAAATGTAAAGTACTACATATCGGATACCTAAATGAGAAAGCAAACTATTCGATGAATGGCACTCAGCTTAAGAATGTAAACAGAGAAACCGATCTGGGAGTAACAATATCGAGTAACCTAAAACCGAGTCAACAATGTTCAGAAGTTGTTAAGAAGGCAAACAAAATAATTGGCTTTATAGGCAGGTCATTTGAGCATAAATCCAAAGAAGTTATCCTAACCCTTTACAATTCCTTAGTCCGCCCTCTTCTGGAATACTGCGTTCAATCCTGGTGCCCTTATTACCAAAAAGATATAAACAAGCTAGAACGAGTTCAACGTAGAGTTACCAAAATGATACCTAGCCTAAAGAACAAACCATACGAAGAGCGTCTTAGAGAATTAAATCTATTTCCTTTAACCCAGCGCAGATTAAGAGGTGACTTAATTCAAGTGTTCAAAATCATCAAAGGCATCGACAATATGAACTGTAGTAAGTACTTCACTATCGACCAATCTAATTACACGCGGGGAAACGGTTGCAAAATTATTGGTAAATCTTTTAACTCACACGAATCTAAGAATTTCTTCTTCAATCGAGTTGTCAACTTGTGGAATGGGCTTCCCCGAAACGTTATAGACTGCATCACCGTTGATTCATTTAAACTCCGCCTAGACAAATATCTCGCATCAAACCCGCGACTGACTGCGTTTGTAAATGAATAACTTTATTTTATCCCCCCCTCAGTTACTAACCCATCTGTCCCCTACTAACTTCCTAATCCTGCCACGGACATTAGTTCCAGGGCAGTAATTCCCTTTCCAATGTTCCCTTACCCACTCTAAACCACTGTTTGGACACTTGATCCTCAGTGTTTTGGAGAACAAGCAACCTAGAAGGGTCACTAGATCTGTTGTTGCTTGATTTCCTTTTGTACTCCTTTGTACTCTCTCTCTCTCTCTCTCTCTCTCTCTCTCTCTCTCTCTCTCTCTCTCTCTCTCTCTCATACCCCTACTCTGATAAACAATCCATTTTCCACTAATCACCTGCCACAGAGATCGATGGACTAATTCAGATCTCCCTGTGTATCTCGGGTAACAGATATAACCAGCTGATATTCTTCCCACGATAACAAAAACCGTGAAGCAGGGGTAATAAATCGGTCATGTTTAGGTCTGTCTGATTGCATTACACTCCCCCCCCCCCCCCCCTTCCTCAAGGCATAGACAAATAAGAAACAAATATATATAATATGAATAATTAGTTAATTAATGAGTTAATATAATTATAATTATAATATAATTATAATATAATAATAATTATAATAGCTGGTGTCTTGTATTGTCATTGCGTCGGTTCTCCACATCAACGAATTCTATAAACTCAAATAACGTTGCTAGTCAAAGATCCCAAAACTTATACTATTCGTACATTAAATTCCACAGTAGCTATAGCTCCTGAAAATATGCGAATGGATTTGATTGAAACTTGGTCAGGATATTCTTTGTTTCAGTTTGGTCCCCTCCCTCATCGCCTCAATTCTCACCCGTACTGTAATACCCGCCCCTGTTTACGGAGCGCAGGATACGTGTTTCATTCGGATGCGCAGTTTGATTATATTATTTAAAGTTGAGATTGATATCGCTTAGTAAACAGTTTGATGAAGAAATGCATGGTGTTTTAGCTTCTTACTTCAAGGAGTCCTTTGAAGCTGAATATAACCATTGTACTTACCTTTGAAGCTGAATATAACCATTGTACTTACCTTTGAAGCTGAATATAACCATTGTACTTACCTTTGAAGCTGAATATAACCATTGTACTTACCTTTGAAGCTGAATATAACCATTGTACTTACCTTTGAAGCTGAATATAACCATTGTACTTACCTTTGAAGCTGAATATAACCATTGTACTTACCTTTGAAGCTGAATATAACCATTGTACTTACCTTTGAAGCTGAATATAACCATTGTACTTACCTTTGAAGCTGAATATAACCATTGTACTTACCTTTGAAGCTGAATATAACCATTGTACTTACCTTTGAAGCTGAATATAACCATTGTACTTACCTTTGAAGCTGAATATAAACCATTGTACTTACCTTTGAAGCTGAATATAACCATTGTACTTACCTTTGAAGCTGAATATAACCATTGTACTTACCTTTGAAGCTGAATATAACCATTGTACTTACCTTTGAAGCTGAATATAACCATTGTACTTACCTTTGAAGCTGAATATAACCATTGTACTTACCTTTGAAGCTGAATATAACCATTGTACTTACCTAGGGTAAGACAATATTACGTATATGTGAACGTTAAGATCACAAACGGTTGGAGTCCTTGGAGTACCACATGTATTCATTATTTTCATTGACTTCATTAGTTAAGTTTATTTGTAAATTAATTGGTGGGTTGGTGAACACAAATATGAATACATAAATGAGTAATGGTTGGTTTATATTTTCAAATGAGTAAACCATCGAACAAAAATATTATGTGTATCATTTGTATTCCATTTGAATATTCAATGTTGACTGTTTATGGTAAAGATGACTGAAGGGGTTAATGTTCCTCGACGGTTGGTATTGGGTGACTAAAGACAGAGCGGCTGTTTATGCCAGGTTCGATCCCTTGCCAGGCCTGATGAATGGATGGAGGCCGAGCCTTCCCCCTTCACTACCTTGAGTGATGGAGGGGGATTTGCATATTTATCTATTATTTTACAGTATTTTCATTATCTATTCTTTATCGTCTTTCGTTTCCTTGAGGATTGGAAAAGTTGGATGTAAAACATATTTCATTATTTTATATAATATTGGGTGAGGGCCGGTCCTGTCCAGAGTGAGGTTTGGCATCCTCTACCCAACCTTAGCCGTTTCTGTGATTCTGTTTGTCTCTTTTTTTTCCTGTACTACTTTTCCTACTTCAGAGGCGGGTGGTTAGGAATCCTCCTCCCCTTGTAATTTTCACTTACTAGTCAAGAAAGAGAAAGAGGCGAGGGAACTTGAAAGTCGTCCCGGACCCGACAAATTTGAAATTTTATATGCTGTTTCTGTTCGGGCTCTGTCTCGCGTCGGCCACCCCCAGCTATGGGGTATTGTGCCTGAGTATAATATATACATGCATAAATTCGTCTTCTTCTTCTTTGTCTTATAATATTTATTATTATTATTAGTAGTAGTTGTAGTAGTAGTAGTAGTAGTAGTAGTAGTATTATAGAAGTAGTACTATCATTATTTTTTTATTTTTTTGCAAATAGGTAAGCTAAATGTATGCACAGTCCAAGCAAAAATTTAAAATTAAATAAGATTATAAAAGGAACTATTTTATAAAGCCACAATACATTAGTGCAATACTGAATTATTGACAATATGAAGAACACATATATCACAAGAGACTGATATATCTTATACCTAACCCATATCCTTTACATAATTATATAAATTAATTTGAATTCCAGCACTGATCTTTATATGATCTCTGTGTTTGTCAACCTCATCCACATACATTATAATACACAGTCTTTTCCAAACCCTGTAATTGTCTATATATATTTTACCTGAACTTGTCTAAACTGACATGTTCGTTATATAAGAAAGTGTCTATCCTTCCCTCCAGGGGATTAGAGGGGCCTCTACCCATTTTGTATAGGAAATATAAGAAACATTGTCTACTTCGTGTCGTGAGAGGCGACTAAAAGGGGGATGGCGTACGTCTGGGCCACGTTCATCCTTTTTGGTCCATTTCAGCCTCATGTAATGGTAGCTACAGGACACCAAAGTAATAAATATAGTCTCTGGAATGGCTGCCCCTGCCCTGAATGTCTGCCTTGGGGTATTTGAGGTGGTTCCATACCTGTATGTAACTGGAGACTTATATATAACTTCACCCCCTATCTGTCATGTCTGTGTCTACCTATCTCTCCCTCTCTGTATGGTATGTATATATATATATATATATATATTACCGGTATGTACTGTATATACATGTGTGTGTGTGTGTTTGTAATCGGGGGAGGGAGAGATGTGGATAGGCAGATGGATATACTGTAGATGGGTAGATAGATCCATTGGTAGAGATAGATGCATCAATGGCCTCTTACTCATCTTCTACATCCTCTATTCTCATCTACTTTATATATTCATATATTGATACAAATTAAGTTAATAAAACTCCATGTATAAGAAAAATCATTTATTTATATACAAACACATCAAGAGAGGTATATTATATAACACATCAAGAGAGGTATATTATATAACACATCAAGAGAGGTATATTATATAACACATCAAGAGAGGTATATTATATAACACATCAAGAGAGGTATATTATATAACACATCAAGAGAGGTATATTATATAAAACTGATGACTTGTAATTGCCACCTAACGGCCATACATCGCTTTTGATTATATTATATAGGTAGAACCTAATGGTAAATATAAATAAATACATTATATATATATATACAATAATACATAGGTTTCCTTTATGTTAATTACTCCAGTGAATAACAAAGGTAAATAAACAACCAATCAGATGAGTTCATTATTGTTTTGAATTATGGTGTGATGGACCTGTTTCACCTTCAGGGGAGACTGACCGTTTTTCTGGACCCCTTCTCCCTAATGTTTAGCCCCACTAGTTTGGAGATGTTAAGACGTTGGTTCTATTAGCTTGGGGATTTTATGACCTTTCATCCCATTTCTTTGTCAATATTAGGACCCTTCGTGCCATTTAGCTGTCAATTTTTTTCCTGGCGAGCGATAGCGAGCCTGTAATTTTAGGAGGCATCGGCCTTTGGCCGGGACATTTTTCTACCGAAAAATGTACAAATCCATCTTGAAGGGGGGTCTAGGGGGTGTTCTTCTAAGCTTGATGGAGGTCTATATGAACAAATTAATTAATAGACCAAACAAACAGCCACTGTCCTCTTAACCAATAAACACTACTCGGTAATCAGGGTATTAGATTCATTCATGAAACGTGAATAGAATATATTTCAGTTAATTTCAATACCACTTACAAGAAAACAATTAATAATGTGTGAAGTAAGCATTGTACTAATAATGTTGATATAAAGGGCTAAAATAGAATGCCTTTTTGTTTTGTTCTACAAGTGTGATATTTTTGTTTTGTTCTACAAGTGTGATATTTTTGTTTTGTTCTACAAGTGTGATATTTTTCCCCTACAGGTGTGCTTATAGCTGTGACAGATGATCCAACAGACGTATCCCCTTGCGCACAGGTGAGTACAGGTGTTTTTCTCAGTAGCACAGGTGTACAGTTGTCACCATCAATTCCCCTCACTTTCCATTAACACACTTTTATGTGCCTTCAATTCGATGACGTAATTGTGTACTGTCTCGATAGCGTAATGCATAGTGCGCGGAATTTCGATGTGAGTATCCTAGTTCGAGTCCTCGGAGTGCCACATGTATTTGTTGATTTCATTAATTGAGTTTAGATGTGAAGTTGGTTGGTGTTAAAAACATAATAATGCTAACATTGGACGATCATATTAAGCTTAGGAACGGCCTCTGGGATTTAATTTACCCCTTTGTATGGGAAATATAAGAACAATTGTCTACTGCGTGTGTGTCGTGAGAGGCGACTAAAAGGGGGATGGCATACGTCTGGGCCACCGTTCATCCTTTTTGGTACATTCCAGCCTCATGGTAGCTACAGGACACCAGAGCACCAAATCTAGACTCTGGAATGGCTGTTCTTTATACTATGATAAGAATAATTTATTGTTAGCCTGAATACCGAATGAAGTGTCTTCGTGTGGAAAGAGTTAATCAGTGTCTGTGTCAAGTATGCCCTTAATAGGTATTGACTGGTCTTGTTTTCGAATTAACTAAACATTGGATAATAAATAGCAATCGTAAGTAAATCTCTTTCTTCGTACAGGCTTAAGGGGAGATATCCACTTGAGGGATTTTTTCTTGATTCCTTTCTCCCTCATGTTTAGCCCCACTGTTTTTCTAATTTTAAGACGTTCGCCCCATTATTTTGACGATTTTAAGAACTTTCAACCCATTTCTGTCAATTTAAAGATCCTTCGTGCCATTTAGGTGTCGATTTTTTCCTGGCGAGCGATAGCGAGCCTGTAATTTAAGAGGAACTGGCTTTCAGCCGGAACATTTTTCTACCGAAAAATGTACAAATTTATCTTGAAAGGGGCTGAAGGGGGTGTAATCTTAAGCTTGAAGGATATCTAGGGACCAAACTAAAAACCTCCCCTTAACAAACATAATGGCGACTATATTTCTGTTAGCCATGCAGGGGAGGTTTGAGATTTGTAGAACTCCCTCGTGGATTGTGGTGTAGGAGTGCAGATATCAAGTGCAAGCATTAGTACTTTTACCTTTGTTTTGATATGTCACTAATTTGAGGTTCCATTGAACAAATAAGGCACACAAAATCGAAGGTTATAATTGTGTATGTTCTATTCTGCCTTAAAGCAAGATTTCTGTATTTACCAACCCTTCACAGTATGTTTATGATGAAGTTCGTGCTCTGAAAGATGCATCCTATATTTAAGTAATCTATATTTTTGTGGTTCATATTAGTTGCTGTTCGACATGATTATTTTTCCTATGAGATAAAGCAAACTTGATGTTTAGAAATGTTGTGTGAAGATATAGTCAGTTGTGTTGTTAATTGTGGACCATACAGGGATGTTTTACAGCTATAAATCATAGATGCGGTTGCGTGATGTGATATAATAACTGGAATACTGTATAATAAGGTATATTATAGACAATTGGGATGGCCTTCATAGATAGATCCTAGTGCTTTTTTGTTTCTTGTCATTTGTATTTAAGTTACGTTTTGATTTTGATAATGGTTGTGGGAGTTATATATGTACAGTAGATAAGGTTCTAAATAAGTAAACATATATATATATACTGTATATATATATATATAAATATATATATATTATATATATATATATACAGTATATATTTTATTTATGTGTGTGTGTGTGTGTGTGTGTGTGTGTGTGTGAAATAGATGCGTACAATTGGTGTGAGTGATATGTGTATGGTAGTTGGAGGAGATAGACAGATAAATGTATTAATATATCTAAGCAATAGGTAAGGAAGTCATATGTGCAAAAAGGGTAATGTATGCTCGATGTATGGGTAGATAGATGTACAAATAGATCTTAGCAATAGGTATGAGTGCAATATGTGTAGATGAGAAAAGAAATATTCGACATCAGGGGTTCGGGTAGGTCAAAAGCACAGACGCAGGCAATATATGAAATTACAGATGATGAGTACAAATGTTTGAACAGGTGTGTTGGGCAGGATATAGAGTTTTGACAGGTGTGGCTGATATAGTTATAGATTTTTACAGGTGTGGGCTTCACTTCGAGAATTAAGATTTGGGCTTTAGTATAGTTCAAATTTGGGCTTCACTTTTTGAGTTGAGGCTTGACTTTAAAGGAGGAGGGGGGGGGGGGGTATAAGATTTTTTTTTCCGGACCCCCTTCTCCCTCATGTTTATCCCCATTAGTTTTGAGATTTTTGTTTTCGTTCGTTCCATTAGTTTGGCGATTTTAAGACCTTTCGCTCCATTTCTTTATCAATATTATTACAATTCGTGCCATTTAGGTGCTGATTTCTTCGAGACAAGCGACAGCGAGCCTGTAATTTTAGGAGGAATCAGCCTTCGGCCAGGACATTATTCTACCGAAAAATTTACAAAATTATCTCGAAAGGGGGTCTTCGGGGCGTTTTATTAAGCTTGATGGAAGTCTAGCTAGCACACTTAATACATAAATAAATAAATAGGCCAACAAATAAACCCTACCCCCATTAATTGTTAAGTTCAGGTGTGGGCTTCATATGTATTTTTGTAAACGTTTGGGCTTCTCTTGTTAAGTTTTAGGGTTTAGTTGTAGCAGGTGTGGGTTTCAGGTGTCGAGGTAATTCAGGTGTGGGTTTCAAGTGTAGAGGTAATTCAGGTGTGGGTTTCAGGTCTTGAGGTAATTCAGGTGTGGGCTTCAGGTGTCGAGATAATTCAGGTGTGGGCTTCAGGTGTCGAGATAATTCAGGTGTGGGTTTCAGGTGTCGAGGTAATTCAGGTGTCGAGATAATTCAGATGTGGGCTTCAGGTGTCGAGATAATTCAGGTGTGGTGTGGACGCTTCAGGTGTCGAGATAATTCAGGTGTGGGCTTCAGTTTGGAGATCAGATGTCGGCTACATATGTATAAACAGGCTCACCGTTCAAATGACAATGATGAATGTATGGCCAGATGTACAGTCATATAAAAAAAAAAACGAACTTCCCATGTATTCAATTAAGCAAAAATGGATGAATCAGCGGGTGATATATATTATTTATTCAATGGCTAGCATGATTAATTAAACTGTGTATTGAAATTGTAGGTTTAAGATAGCCTTCATATTTCAGTCTATAAATGTAGGCTTGGATGCTGTTGATATTGGATACTGGTAGGTCCACGTATTTTTATGATTGACTGTACATCCCAGGTGGAGGCATCAGGTGTACAGGTAGGAAGTAATGACAGGTACAAAGAAGTGTGTCTCATTATTTACAAGTTGTTTTACAGCTTTACACAGTATTGGATATATTCAGCAATGTACAGAACATCCGACCGTCATGCGACTTTTGCTCTCAAGTGTACATGAGCGCGTTGAGAATTATATAAAGAAACTATTGGCCATTATTTAGTTTGAAGGAAGTCTGAAAAAGGCGTTTGTGTTAACCTAAGGGACATATTATAATACATTGCTCGAAAATGGCAAAAGCAAGCAAAATCCTCAATAATAAATGTTTGTTTCTATATTCCATTTTTCCAAAGATACAAGTTAAATATTAAATCAAACGTTGCAAAAAAATCCCTTAACGATTTTGTCAGAGTTGTTATCAGAATATATTGAAAAGAAAGCCTAGCTCATTTCAAACATACAATGGCTATAAAATCGAGTCTGTTCAGTAAACTTTATATAGGCATTTGGGCTTAACCCCTTGAAGATTATGACGCCTTTTGGCAGTTCATACTGGGTATTATTAGACGATTATGTACAACTTAGGAAGGCTCTGTGGGGACGAAAAGAGTACAGACAATCTCAATTAACCCTCTGACTTCCATATACCCATTCTAAGCTGAGTAAAGTCGTCTAATAATAGCCAGAATTAACTGTCAAAACGCGGCATTGCAGATTACCAAGTTATGCAGCGTCTCTATCTGGATTAAGGGGATAGCACTAGCTTTTTCTGGACCCCCTTCTCCCTCATGCTTAGCATATTAGTTTTGAGGTTTTAACACGTTCGTTCCGTTTGTTTGGCGATTTTAAGACTTTACGCCCCATGTCTTTGTCAATATTAAGGCCTTTCGTGCCATTTAGGTGTCGATTTTTTCCTGGGGAGCAATAGGGAGCCTGTAATATTAAGAGTAACCGGCCAAAGGCCGGGAAATTTTTCTACCAAAATATTTACACATTTATCTTGAAAGGAGGTCTGGGGGGTGTTTTGTTAAGCTTGATGGAGGTCTAGCGAGGAAAATAAAAAATAAATTGATATATAAATATATAGACCAATAACCAAGCACTACCCCCTTAATGTTATCCAGTACTTTGATTGTCAGTTCTTGCTGGTGGACATAATTATATATATACACAATTATACATGGTTCTATAGTATTTACAGAGATATACATATAGCTGTACACATAACGATCATTAAGAATATACACATAGCTACCACAGAGATAGGAGTTCCAAGTAAGGCATCAGAATAATTAGCCATTATAGAAGGAGTCAGACCGTAGTTAGGGATATAGAAGGAGTCAGACCGTAGTTAGGGATATAGAAGGAGTCAGACCGTAGTTAGGGATTATAGAAGGAGTCAGACCGTAGTTAGGGATTATAGAAGGAGTCAGACCGTAGTTAGGGATATAGAAGGAGTCAGACCGTAGTTAGGGATTATAGAAGGAGTCAGACCGTAGTTAGGGATTTATCTTGTTGTTATTATCTTGTTTAAGGGGGATCACCGGCTTGTTTTTGTCTTTCTCTCCTTTTCTCTCTTTCCCTGGCTTGTATCCATTCGGCCCCATTCAGCCAACTGTTTTAAGACGTTTATCCCCATCCAGGTGTCGATTTCTTCCTGGCGAGCGATAGCAAACCAGCATTGTATGGAGAAATCCGGCTTCGCCGGAGAAATTTTTCTATCGAAAAATGTACAAATTTAGCTTGCTATCAAAACAAAAATATATATATGCTTGCTCGCTACTGCTCGACAGGAAAATATTGACACCTGGATGGGGGTAAACGTCTTAAAACAGTAGGCTGAATGGGGCCGAATGGATACAAGCCAAAGAGAGTGGGAGAGAAAGAGAAAACAAAAAACGATTGTTACCCACATAGAGTTGATTTAATTTACGCTATTGTTAAATGGTAGATATATATTAAAACCCTCCAGTAACACATCTACCTACATGTATGTTTAAATTATATTCCCATCAGACAATTGTATTCAGCTTAGGCTTAAAATGTGTTTTCAATTCTACTCTGCATAATTCTAAGGTGAAAAAAATAATCACGCGAATAAAAGAGTTAAATCCACAAATCCTATAGTAATGTCAACAGTAAACAAAATCATCAGGTAATATTCAGATTCAAGAATTAAGAATCAATCTAACTAAATAAATTGACGGAGAATTTCATTCTTTTATAAAAAAAACAGTTTCTTGTTTGAAAATAGCTAGATTAAAATAAGTACTTGCTCTAGCGGTGTCAAGGAAGGGCCTTACTAATATATTATTCTTACTGAACTACAGTTTCTTATACATATTACTTAGGTGTAATTGAAGATTACAATTTATGAAAGGGATTTATTTTAATATATTTTAACGGTTTGGGTATCTTGATATAATCAGAAGGTTTTAAACTTATGCAGATTTTAGGAATTTATGTCTTAATAGGGATATACAATATTTGTCTTTGTATATTTTAAGGCAAATACTTTTACTTATGCTAAAGAATTTTTGCCTGTAACATTGCTATCTACAAATTTACAATAAATCGTATGTGATCTGTTTAACTTCCAATATTGGTATTTGCAAAACAAACACCGATTTACATATTTTCATATTCTACAAACCGTTTGATGTACACGAGTGGAACTTGGCTACTGAACCACACAATTTTCAATAATTTGTACACTTCATTTGGCACCAGAGCTATATCTAATTTGGCACCCGTGGCTCCTGTACACTTGGCACTGTTCTGTGGACTGGGAGTAATAGAGTTTATAATAACAAACACTTAAATGCATTTCACTTCCTTTATTCGTTGTCTTTGTTATAATTTTCCGAATAGGAATTTTGTTTTGTTACTTTGTCTTTTGATAGACCATTCTTTGGCATATTCATATTTGTAACTCGCTTCACATTCGGGTGCTCATTTTAATGCTGAGTCTTTATCACTAGTGTTTGTTAATGTCCAATATATAATTCTTTCCTTGTCTAAGATTGATATGTTTCTGTTAAAACTGGAAAACTATGAAAGTTTATGCGCATAAGGTCTTGTATAGTTTCAGATTAGCACAAGAATTAAGTTTCATATTTGGGGTTTTTCACATATTGTTTCGTAACTACATTTGAAATGTCTATTTTTCTCCATGGACAGATTCAATGAGCATAGTCAAGAGTGTAGCCAAGGTTCTTTCGTTGAAGGAACATAAGAATTTCCCAGAAGGGTGGTCGTTGCCTTTCGTTGGGTCTCCAGCAAGCAACCATCATGTCAAACATCTCACGCGGGCACAGCTGAGGACACGTCAAGAAGATCATACCTAAGCTGTTGCCGTGGTAACAGTGAGAAGCATTCTCGATCACTCCTTCATCGCTTAACTCAGCGTAAGGTTGTGTTCGACCCATTGTCAACATTTCCCACAGAGTTACTCCAAAACTCCAAACATCACTCTTACTTGAAAACCTACCTTGAAGAATCGATTCCCAAGCCATCCATCTGATTGGCAATCGAATATCAGTCTCGCCAATTTGATAGTAATCACCTGAGTAAACAGAACGACTCGTCCCAATGTCACTGATTTTGATGCACAGATTTTTCCCCACTAAACAGTTCCGGGTGGCTAAGTCACGGTGGACGATCCCTAATGTTTCTAAGTACTTCATCCCTGAGGCCACTTGGGTAATCATATATATTAGCGCCCCATAACTAAGTGTGGATAAGTTCGGGATCTCTACAATGTTACCTGAAGACCCACTTGATGCATACAGCCCATCGGTTGTGTGTCTGCGGAGAAAGTGGTACAGATCACCGTATTCAGTATATTCACTTACCAAGCATAATGGTTCCGAGTTCTGAATCACCCCTACAACTTTCACAACGTTAACATTATCAAGATGGCTTAGTCTGAGTGATGTCTGCTTAAAGTCTTCCTTCATTTTCTCATCAGCGATTGGTTTCACAGTTTTCACAATAACTTTCTTACTACCCAAGGTATTTTTCATATCACATATGTGAACTGAACCAAATGCACCTTCACCAATTGTGTCCAGCACCCGAAGCTGTGGCCGAGCAATTTCACAAACCAAGTGATCAGTCATTAATTGATCTGGTTCCCTAAAAGCATACAGAACTGATCCTGTTGGTCCTTGAATGTTAGTTGGCTGGCACAGGAGTGGAGCAGCGTAGTATTCCTGCTCAGGCGGAGGAGGCAGGGCAGGTACTGGGGCAATAGGGGGTGTAGGGGGCAGAAGTGGTGGAAAGTTTCTACTAGTGGGCAAGCTTGCTGGGGGTCTAGTCAGGGGAACAGGGGGTGGGGGTGGTGTGTATATTTCAGAAAAAGGTGGAGGTGGGGTCATGTTCAGATCTGGAATGGCATAATCAACTGAATCATCTGTATCTAAAGGAAGGCCACATTTAAGCGGCATATCAGAAGAGGTCACCGTGTGGTCGAGTGTATAGTACGCAGGGTTATGCATTGGGCCCTTAAATGGCTCCTGGTACATTGCAGAAGCCTCCTCGTCCATAGCCACATGACCATACAGCTTCCCTTTCGCTTTAGCATAACCATTTGACACAGGAGACAAGTTGACATTTATGTGCAAGTCCTTCATCTTCATGGACACCTTACGCGATTCACACACTCCATTTTCCGTGGGCTGAGGGGATTTCTTGTTGTTCTTCTTAGCTGAGCGACGATGGTAATACATGATGGCAAGACTCAGAGGAAGAAGACCCAAGATTAAAGCCAGACAGATCAAACCTACTAGGAAGAGAGACGAGGAGGTGTTATTTGCCGGGATCACGGAAGCGTCGTCATCGCTTACATCGTTGTTTCTGTTAGAATCTAAAGCAACAATTGATGTGATTTCCATGGAGCTCCGAGTAGTGCTATCCTTTTGTACTCCAATAGCCTCCTCCCCTTCCGCCACAGGCTCCTCCTCTTGCATGGTACACTGACATGGTACTGTTTAGTCAGGGGAGAAAGAAGTAGAACATTCTTAATATTGAAAAATTGTATAATTATTAATATTTCAACATATTTGTATTTACATATAATATTGTCTCCCTTGCCTTATTTTAATTTAGTCATTCAATCGCCTTAAATATAAGTTAAGTTCCTCCTGTTTTTCCATGTTCTCAAATCTCTCGTATTCAATTATATTAACTTGTAATATAGCATCGCATTAAATAACATACACTTGGCAAAATTCCACTAGTATTATTCAAGGTTATCCCAAACCCTTCCCTGTTATTGTGACTAATCAACGATACAGCCTATCATAAAAAATATGTATATATAATATATCTTACTTAATTTTACACCTTACCAAAAATCACAAGTCTCCGCTGTCAAACTTCATCCATCATCCAATACAAACATCCAATTCATACCTACTCATACTCCACATTCACCACATTAACTCACCGGAATCAAAGGAGACCTCAGAAATCATCATCCACTTCATCGCAAAAAATAGTCTGATCAGGACGAATCTGGCAGGCGTGCTCTGGAACGGGATGGTCACGTTGCGGGCGTTCTCGAAGATTCGGTCCGGTTGGTGGTGGTAATCGACATAAGGCAGGCTCTTGAAATTCTCACCTCCAATGCTGAAGAATATCTGGGCACGGGAGAAGACCTGGAAAGACAGATGGAGGGATGGAAAAAGTGATGGTTATAAGGATAGATATTGTAATTAGAGGGATAGAAAGGTGGTGAGAGTTAAATCATTGATGGCCAGATAGATAGATAAACTAGAGATATACAACTTACTATTATTGATGTTATTACCTCCAGTGCTGCAGCAGATCTGGGTTAAGTACTTGGGGAGAGATCAAGTTTTAGCCAGGGTATTGTTCAGTTTTTGTTTTTGTGTGTTCATTGTTTTCTGTTGTGTTGCCCCTTTTCGGGCTCTGTCTCGAGTCGGCCACCCCCAGAAATAAATAAATAAATATATAATAATAAAAATAAAAATAGGAAAAATGGGGAATAAGCCTGAGTACATACATACATACATACACTATTCAGTTTTATTCTGAAGGTGATCCAGAAATGTAAGAACACCTGCTTGAAGATTTGAGTTATAACTAAGATTAGACGAATGCAAAGTTTAGTGATGGCCAAGCACTATTTGAGACTCACTTAAAGGAATCCTTGATGAATATAAGAACACATTTAGAAACAAAAATTCGGTAGGGAATAAGCAACAGGGTAGAGGGATATTTAGATGGATGAGGAGCTTAGAGAATGGATGAAAAAGACTGTTTGAGAGCAGAGTGGAAGCGTGAAATGTTTGTTTTAGAAAGAAAAGTATGCATTATGTGAATAGTATAAGAGCAATAAAGCAGAACATAAGAGAACGAGATACAATGGATGGATAAGGAGAAAGAGAGACGAACAAATAGGGTAACAGCAAGTTCCAAACTGGCCAAAGATAAATAACTGGAGTAAACAGAGTGACAAAGGTATCGTGATTGGCTGAGAGAGAGAGAGAGAGAGAGAGAGAGAGAAAGAAAGAAAGAAAGAAAGAGTGAATGCGTCTCTCTCTCTCTCTCTCTCTCTCTCTCTCTCTCTCTCTCTCAGGGAAAGTTCGTAGCTGATTAAAGGTAAATAAAGGGGAGATAATCAGAGAGACAGAATGACCCCGGACTGCCAGAGAGAGACGAATGGCATAGATATAGGCATAATAGGCAGACGATCAAGGGAATGGGGTTGAAATGTATGCCCATCACATCGGAGGAGGGTATTGGAGCTCGGGGAGTATCGGGAGAGAGGTTGGGTGGGTGGGTGGAAGGATAGATGGATAATGGATAGATAAGGATTGGGAGGGAGGCTGGCTGGGTGGAAGGATAGATGGATAATGGATAGATAGGGATTGGGAGGAAGGATGGGTGGGTGGAAGGATAGATGGATAATGGATATATTGGGGGTTGGGAAGAAGACTGGCTGGGTGGAAGGATAGATGGAACATGGATAGATTGGGGATTAGGAGGGAGGCTGGCTTGGTGGAAGGATAGATGGAAAATGGATAGATAGGGATTGGGAGGGAGGCTGGCTGGGTGGAAGGATAAATAGGGATTTGGGAGGGAGGCTGGGTGGGTGGAAGGATAGATGGAACATGGATAGATTGGGGGTTGGGAAGGAGACTGGTTGGGTGGAAGGATAGATGGATAATGGATAGATAGGGATTGGGAGGGAGGCTGGGTGGGTGGAAGGATATTAGGGATTTGGGAGGGAGGCTGGGTGGGTGGAAGGATAGATGGAACATGGATAGATTGGGGGTTGGGAAGGAGACTGGCTGGGTGGAAGAATAGATGGATAATGGATAGATAGGGATTGGGAGGGAGGCTGGGTGGGTGGAAGGATATATAGGGATTTGGGAGGGAGGCTGGGTGGGTGGAAGGATAGATGGAAAATGGGTAGATTGGGGGTTGGGAGGTTATTCTTAATCACTTGGAAAGGAAGGAGAAAGAGACAGTTACATATACAGTACATAATGTAGATACACAGTCTGCACAGACCTTGCAAACCCTACTAGGCAGTCTGAGAGAGAGAGAGAGAGAGAGAGAGAGAGAGAGAGATGAATGAGTGAGTGAGTGAGTGGCTGAGAGAGTAAATAAAGTGAGAGAGAGAGAGAGATAAATGAATGAGTGAGTGAGTAGCTGAGAGAGTAAATGAAGTGATTGAGTGTCTATATATAAAACAAGAGAGAGTAATCAATTTATGGAGGATCATGGGGATGAGAATAGTGGTTGAACAAAAAATGGATAGACGAGAGATTAGGATAGTCGGTAGCCGCTTGACTACGATAGATTTTTATTTTATTTGTTTTTCTATTTTATTTTATTTTTATTTTTTATTATTTTGAGTATATGAGTTTTATTATTTTGTGTTTAGTTTAGTCTGGTTAATATATACAGTATATAGTGATTTTGTGTTTAGTTTAGTCTGGTTAATATATACAGTATATAGTGATTTTGTGTTTAGTTTAGTCTGGTTAATATATACAGTATATAGTGATTTTGTGTTTAGTTTAGTCTGGTTAATATATACAGTATATAGTGATTTTTAGAATGCAGGATCTCAAAGCACCAAAGCGTAGTACTAAAGGAGTTACTTGAGGTATTTTTAAGCCTCTGGGATGTGAGACGCCATTCCAAAGCTTAACATATTCCCTTTATTCTGTTTTTAACTGGCGAGAAATGTACTTATCCCCATCTTAATGTACTTATCCCAATCTTAATGTACTTATCCCCATCTTAATGTACTTATCCCAATCTTAATTGACTTATCCCCATCTTAATGTACTTATCCCAATCTTAATGTACTTATCCCAATCTTAATTACTCGGCTATTACAAGGGGTTTTATAGATAAATATGACATTGATGAAAGCATATGATCCTACCGGGATTCGAACCTGGGTTACCACGTACCGATCTTAAACACACTAACCATTACACCATCAAGACAAAGACATAAGTGTTACACTTTTCCTTTAACTATCGATAAATCAGCTGCAAATGGAGTAAACTTTTCGCCAGGTTAAGGGAGCCCACCTCGCTTTTTTTCTCTTTCTCTCCCTCTCTCTTTGGCTTGTACCCATTTGGCGCCATTCAGCCTACTGTTTTAGGATGTTTACCCCCATCCAGGTGTCAATATTTTCCTGGCGAGCGGTAGCGAGCCAGAATATATATATCTTTGTTTTGACAGCTAGCTAAATTTGTACATTTTTCGATAGAAAAATGTCTCCGGCGAAGCCGGATTTCTTCATACAATGCTGGCTCGCTATCGCTCGCCAGAAAGAAATTAACACCTGGATGGGGATAAACGTCTTAAAACAGTTGGCTGAATGGGGCCGAATGGATACAAGCCAGAGAAAGAGAGAAATATAAGAGAAAGATAAAAAAAAGCAGGTGACCCCTTAAAAGAGTACACTACGGTGTTAGCCAGATTTGTTTATTTTATTGTATTGTTTTTTCATAATATTATTACCTGTATATTACCTGTATATTACCTGTATATTACCTGTATATTACCTGTATATTACCTGTATATTACCTGTATATTACCTGTATATTACCTGTATATTACCTGTATATTACCTGTATATTACCTGTATATTACCTGTATATTACCTGTATATTACCTGTATGTATATTACCTGTATGTATATTACCTGTATATTACCTGTATATTACCTGTATATTACCTGTATATTACCTGTATATTACCTGTATATTACCTGTATATTACCTGTATATTACCTGTATATTACCTGTATATTACCTGTATATTACCTGTATATTACCTGTATAGTGAACACGTACTGGAAAGTCACCTGTATAGTGAACACGTACTGGAAAGTCACAACCCCTTTGCTTGCAGCTTTACACAAAACAATAGATTCAGGTATGTAATTGTATATAGATTCACGTATGTAATTGTATATAGATTCAGGTATGTAATTGTATATAGATTCAGGTATGTAATTGTATATAAATTCAGGTATGTAATTGTATATAGATTCAGGTATGTAATTGTATATAGAATCAGGTATGTAATTGTATATAGATTCAGGTATGTAATTGTATATAATAATAGTAATGCATATTAACAGTATAGGCGAGATTAAGTGTTCAGAAACAGAGAACACGTGGCTGTAGTGTCTGCAGTATCCATCCATCCAGCCATTTATAGCTTTACCTGTCATCCGTATGTGCTTATAGTATTTATCCTTTCACATGTATTTCTATAAATGTATCCATCCATTTGACTATCTTTACTTTCAACTCTCTATCGATCTCTTAAGCATCCACACATTCAATCCTTTATACTTTCTGTTATCCATCTAGCTATCCATACACCTATATATCCATCTAGCTATCCATACACCTATATATCTGTTACTCCTTCATGTACATATCCTTTGCGAAGATATATTAGCATGTAACTAGTACAAATCAGTGAAATTACTGATACATCCATCCAATCATCTGTCTTTCTCTATATGCTTCTAACTATCCATCAATCAGGTCATCCATCCTATACCTATATATCCATCCATCTAATTACGCATTCCTCAATTATTCAAGTTATTTATATCAATCTTTCTACCCTTTCATTCCTCAATTATTCAAGTTATTTATATCAGTCTTTCTACCCATCCATTCCTCAATTATTCAAGTTGTTGTTGCTGTTGCTGTTCCCCAGGCTGTCTGGCCGAATAGCCCCAAGGTCCCGAGCAAGGCCAAGGACATAAACGAGCACCCCAACAAAACCCTCCCTGCTTACCACTAATAAAGCCCGGGTGACCGAAGCCACTCCAAGGCGGGGAGCTGAGGAGGGTGCGGAAACGCCCGGGAAACCAAAGCCCCACCCAAGGCCCTGTGCCTCTCAGTAATTATGAAGGGAAAGTTATTCAAGTTATTTATATCAGTCTATCTACCCATCGATTCCTCAATTATTCAAGTTATATACATCACTCTATCTCCAACTAACCATCAATAATTCACTTATACAAATACCTGTCGGTCTCTTACCTGAGTATCCTTAGTGAAGAAGTTGTTAGCGTATATGTGGATCCCTGTGAAGTTCCTGATGTCCTGGAAGTGGAAGCTTAGCTCCACTGGCTGGTGTGGGCGTGTCGTGTTCTTCCACCCCACCCACTCGTAGCCTGTGGGTGGAGGAGGGACAGGAAATGGAGTTATTAGAAGGAGTATATTATTGTTATGTGTAGTAAAGTTAGGTGTATTAACAGTGTGTGTGTGTGTGTGTGTGTGTGTGTGTCTGTGTGTGTGTGTGTGTGTGTGTGTGTGTGTGTGTGTGTGTGTGTGTGTGTGTGTGTGTGTGTGTGTGTGTGTGTGTGTGTGTGTGTGTGTGTGTGTGTGTGTGTGTGTGTGTGTGTGTGTGTGTGTGGTTGTTTATAGTTGAGGTTCATATAATATTGTAGTTGTGTTTCTCTATGTAAGTGTCTATATGCTTATGTAAATAATTGCATGCATATTGCAATTCAATGGATACCTTACTATACATATTTGTATTTGTTTTATTTAATTCTGGGTATCATTAGGCGATTATAAGCAACTTAAAATGAACCGCATGCAATGGAAGGGGTAAAACTATCACAATTACCCCTTAAACTCCCAAAGACACTCACTAACCAGACTAAAAATTTATAAAAACAGCCAGAATAAACGAAAGAAATAAGTCATCGTATGCAAAAATAGTAAAAAAAAAGAAAAACAAAATTATATATATATATATATATACCGGTATATATAATTATATATCATCTACTCACCGCGTCCCATCCCGAGCGCATCCACCCTGAAGTTAGTATGCCCCGTCTCTCCATCCACCAGTTGTCCTAGGCCCCCCCTCAGTACGCCCCCCTCGCCGCGCCCCCCGTCGTAGGTCAGGTCTGTGAGGGCGCGGTCACCCCCTCGTAGGTCGCCCTCGGGGATGCTGTAGCTTAAGAGGCCGCCTGGAGGAGAGGAGGAAGAGAGAGAGGGTTGGCGTCAGGAAGAGAAATGTCAAACAAAAGCCGAGTCCTAACTTGTTAGTCTTTATTAGCTTGTATGCTGTGATAAAATGGTAGTTTATAGTTCACATTCTATCTTTGGAATTGATTAAATGGCCCAAACGATTATATTTCGTGCTAATTTTCGTGTATTCCTTCTCATATATATATTACAGTCTCCAAACAAAATTGTTCTTGCGTGAAGTTGGATGGATTGCTACCCTGTCAAATATTGTGGGCTTTAAGAAGGTACATAATTAACGTGTCCATAATAATATACCCAATATACAGTATGTATATTGGTAGTGATAAACTAAATTATTATAAGGACAGAACAGTATATATAATAATTCTCTCTCTCTCTCTCTCACACACACACACACACACTCACCATTATATAGGCAGCCATAGACTTCCACCCTCATACAGACGGTCCTGGGCTGTTGGGCGTAGGGCAGGAACCTGATGCGGGAGGCCATGATGGGCGGGCTGAGGTGGGCGCTCTGGGCCAGGTAGGTGTTGCTGTTGCCCTCCAGAACCTGCACCACAACAGTTGGGTTTTGGATTAGTTGTATTGTTTTTGTAGAGTCTTCATATTCCTGCTTTTGCTAGATACGGTATCTTAATTAAGGAAGGATGGGCGTATATTAAGGGAGGATGGGCGTATATTAAGGGAGGATGGGCGTATATTAAGGGAGGATGGGCGTATATACTTGCTCATTTATGTATATTTTTTTTTTTTTTTTTTTTTAGTTTCCTCCCTAGACTTCCATCAAACTTTTTTTTAAAAGCCATTAGATCCACCTTGTACATTTTTCGGTAGAAAAATGTCCCGGCCGAAGGCTGATTCTTCCAAAATTACAGGCTCACTATCGTTCGCCAGGAAAAAAATCGACACCTAAATAGCACGAAAGGTCTTAGTATTGACAAAACAATGGGGCGAAAGGTCTTAAAATCGCCAAACTAATAGGTCGAACGTCTTAAAATGTGACAACTAATAGGGCTAAATCATGGCACCTGGGCCAATCAGTGCCATCCAGTATCCTTATCTGTACTGTTTCTAAAATTAATTGATTTCATTGTATTTGATAATCATATGTTTCAGACGAATTGTAAGCATGTGTGAATACATTATAATATAAACCCCCCTTTCTTAAAAGTTAAACAAAATCGCTCGAGTTCCTTACCTCCGCGCCGTGACCGTCGACATAAGTAACCCAGTGCTTGAGTCCGGGCCGCCAGAGCTGTAACTTGTACTGTTCGGCAAACTCCCGTCCCTGGCCGTTACCGAACCTGCCCTGTACCTCTACCCGGGTCACCACATGGACCCCACCCAGGCTCACTTCCAGGTACTCCCTCCCCTCCTGGTGCACGCTCTCACGGGGACACCACGCTCCACCACCCCTCTCAACGTGGGCCCTGGGGAACAATGGTAATATAGGACACAACCCAATAATATAGGACACAACCCAATAATATAGGACACAACCCAATAATATAGGACACAACACAATAATATAGGACACAACACAATAATATAGGACACAGCACAATAATATAGGATGCAACACAATAATATAGGACACAACACAATAATATAGGACACAACACAATAATATAGGACACAGCACAATAATATAGGACACAATAATATAGGACACAACACTATATTTACAGTTAAGGGGGTCACCAGTTTGTTTTTATCTTTCGCTCCTTTTCTCTCTTTCTCTGCCTTGTATCAATTCGGCCCCATTCAGCCAACTGTTTTAAGACGTTTATCCCCATCCAGGTATCGATATCTTCCTGGCGAGCGATAGCGAGCCAGCATTGTATAGAAAATCCGGCTTCTCCGAGGACATTTTTTCTATCGAAAAATGTACAAATTTAGCTTGCTGTCAAAACTAAAATATATATATACTGGTTCGCTACCGCTCGCCAGGAAAATATTAACACCTGGATGGGGTAAACGTCTTAAAACAGTTGGCTGAATGAGGCCGAATGGATACAAGCCAGAGAAAGAGAGAAAAGGAGAGAAAGAGAAAGAAAGCAGGTGACCTCCCTTAAGAAGAAGACGTGGTCCGAGGGTACCTACATTGACACACTTAGTGGTTCAACCTACGCCAGTGACCTTCAGAATAATTACTCATGCAAACTTTCAGCTCCCTAGCTTTAAAACTGGCTGTACTTAAAAATCACAGACTAAAGGTATTTATATCATTATTTATTTTTTACCAGATATGACAGATGACGTAGCTCATTACCTAATACAAGTTGGTATTAAAAAGGCTACTTAACTTGACACTCAACTTATAGGTAATTTATAATATTAATGTAGTGTGTGTATTACAACTGACCTGCCGTAGTGCGCGTTGACCAGTGTATCGTAGTAGGAGGAGGCGGAGATGTGGTCGTCTGGTATATCCCCGGACTGCATCCCTAGGGCTCCCTCACATGACGCTGGGGGAGAGACAGAGAAGGGGTTAGTTTGGGGGAGAGAGGAGAATAGTGGTTGAGATGGTATGGGGGATTATGAGGGAAGGGGTTAGTTTGGGGGAGAGGAGAATAGTGGTTGAGATGGTATGGGGGATTATGAGGGAAGGGGTTAGTTTGGGGGAGAGGGGAGAATAGTGGTTGAGATGGTATGGGGGATTATGAGGGAAGGGCTTAGTTTGGGGGAGAGAGGAGAATAGTGGTTGAGATGGTATGGGGGATTATGAGGGAAGGGGTTAGTTTGGGGAGGGGGGAGAATAGTGGGGGAGATGGTATGGGGGATTATGAGGGAAGGGCTTAGTTTGGGGGAGAGAGGAGAATAGTGGTTGAGATGGTATGGGGGATTATGAG
The DNA here is from genome assembly GCA_032716605.1 of Paralithodes platypus. NCBI lineage: Eukaryota > Metazoa > Arthropoda > Malacostraca > Decapoda > Lithodidae > Paralithodes > Paralithodes platypus. The sequence goes on from CM064486.1 coordinate 19,752,071, forward strand.
GGAAGGGGTTAGTTTGGGGGAGAGGGGAGAATAGTGGTTGAGATGGTATGGGGGATTATGAGGGAAGGGCTTAGTTTGGGGGAGAGAGGAGAATAGTGGTTGAGATGGTATGGGGGATTATGAGGGAAGGGGTTAGTTTTGGGGGAGAGGGAGAATAGTGGTTGAGATGGTATGGGGGATTATGAGGAAGGGCTTAGTTGGGGGGAGAGAGGAGAATAGTGGTTGAGATGGTATGGGGGATTATGAGGGAAGGGTTAGTTTGGGGGAGTCGGGAGAATAGTGGTTGAGATGGTATGGGGGATTATGAGGGAAGGGCTTAGTTTGGGGGAGAGAGGAGAATAGTGGTTGAGATGGTATGGGGGATTATGAGGGAAGGGGTTAGTTTGGGGGAGAGAGGAGAATAGTGGTTGAGATGGTATGGGGGATTATGAGGGAAAGGGTTAGTTTGGGGGAGAGAGGAGAATAGTGGTTGAGATGGTATGGGGGATTATGTGGGAAGGGGTTAGTTTGGGGGAGAGAGGAGAATAGTGGTTGAGATGGTATGGGGGATTATGAGGGAAAGGGTTAGTTTGGGGAAGAGGGGAGAGAGAAGGAAGGGCTTACTTTGGGGGAGAGGGGAGGGTTTAGTTTGGGGGAGAGGGAAAGGGTTAGTTTGGGAGAGAGATGGAAGGAGTTAGTTTGTGGGAGAGGGAAGGCGTTAGGTTGAGGGAGCGGGGAGAGAGAGGGAAAGGGTTAATTGGGGGGGGGGGAGAGTGGAGAGAGAGGAAAGGGGTTAGTTTGAGGGAGAGGGGAGGGAGAGGGAAGGGGTTAATGGGGGGGGGGAGAGTGGAGAGAGAGGAAAGGGGTTAGTTTGAGGGAGAGGGGAGAGAGAGGGAAAGGGTTACTTTTAGGGAGAGGGGAGAGAGAGGGAAAGGGTTACTTTTAGGGAGAGGGGAGAGAGAGGGAAAGGGTTTGTTTGAGGGAGAGGGGAGAGAGAGGGAAAGGGTTTGTTTGAGGGAGAGGGGAGAGAGAGGGAAAGGTTAGTTTGAGGGAGAGGGGAGAGAGAGGGAAAGGGTTTGTTTGAGGGAGAGGGGAGAGAGAGGGAAAGGGTTACTTTTAGGGAGAGGGGAGAGAGAGGGAAAGGGTTTGTTTGAGGGAGAGGGGAGAGAGAGGGAAAGGGTTTGTTTGAGGGAGAGGGGAGAGAGAGGGAAAGGGTTTGTTTGAGGGAGAGGGGAGAGAGAGGGAAAGGGTTTGTTGAGAGGGAGAGAGGGAAGGTGGTTTGAGGGAGAGGGGAGAGAGGGAAAGGGTGTTGAGGGAGAAGGGGAAGAGAGGGAAAGGGTTACTTTTAGGGAGAGGGGAGAGAGAGGGAAGGGGTTCATTTGAGGGAGAGGGGAGAGAGAGGGAAGGGTTTGAGGGGAGAGGGGAGAGGGTAAGGGTTTGGTTGAGGGAGTGGGGAGAGAGAGGGAAAGGGTTTGTTTGAGGGAGAGGGGAGAGAGAGGGAAAGGGTTACTTTTAGGGAGAGGGGAGAGAGAGGAAGGGTTTGTTTGGAGGGGAGAGAGAGGGAAAGGGTTACTTTTAGGGAGAGGGATAGAGAGGGAAAGGGTTTGTTTGAGGAAGGGGAGAGAGAGGGAAAGGGTTTTGAGGGAGAGGGGAGAGAGGGAAAGGGAACTTTTAGGGAGAGGGGAGAGAGAGCGATAGGGTTTGAGGGGAGTGGGGAGAGAGAGGTGTTTGAGGGAAGGGAGGAGAGAGGGAAAGGGTTAGGAGAGGGGAGGAGAGAGGAAAGGTTTTGAGGGAGTGGGAAAGAGGAGGGAAGGGTTTGTTTGAGGGGGAGAGGAGAGAAAAGGGAAAGGGGGAGAGTGATTAGAGAAGAAAGGGTTTGTTTTGGAGGGAGAGGGAGAGAGAGGGAAAGGTTTGTTTGAGGAGAGGGGAAGAGAGGGAAAGGGTGTGAGGGGGAGGGGAGAGAGAGGGAAAGGGTTGTTTGAGGGAGAGGGGAGAGAGGAAAGGGGGTACTTTTAGGGAGAAGGAAATTTAGGTAGAGAG
>CM064486.1:19754189-19776689 GCA_032716605.1 Paralithodes platypus
TGTACATTGGCTGAATATATCCAATACTGTGTAAAGCTGTAAACAACTTGTAAATAATGAGACACACTTCTTTGTCCCATGTCATTAACTTCCTACCTGTACACCTTGATGCCTTCCACCTGGGATAGGTACAGATCAATCAACTTAAAAATACGTGGAACTACCAGTATCCAATATCAACAGTCATCCAGCCTACATTTATCGACTGAAATATGAAGGCTATCTTTAAACCTACAATTTCAATAACACAGTTTAATTAATCATTCTAGCCATTGAATAAATAATATATATCACCCGCTGATTCATCCATTTTTTGCTTAATTGAATACATGGGAAGTCCGTTTTTTTTTTTGTTATATGACTGTACATCTGGCCATAACATTCATCGATTGTCATTTGAACGGTGAGCCTGTTTGGATTTACATATGTAGGCCGACATCTGCTCTCCAAACTGAAGCCCACAATCCTGAATTTATCCTCGACACACTGAAGCGTCACACACCACCACCTGAATTATCTCGACCACCTGACGAGCCCACATCTGACATTATCTCGACACCTGAATTACGCTCGACAACCTGAAACCCCCACCTGAATGATTTCATCGACACCTGAAGCCCACACCTGAATTAATCTCGACTCGACACTGAAGCCCACACCCTGAATTACCTCAAGACCTGAAACCCACACCTGAATTAACCTCTACACTTGAAACCCACACCTGATTACCTTCGACACCAAATGAAACCCACACCTGCTAACAACTAAACCCTAAAACTTAAACAACAAGAGACTCCCAAACGTTTACAAAAATACATATGAAGCCCACACCTGAACTTAAACAATTAATGGGGGTAGGGTTTATTTTGGTTGGTCTATTTTTGTTAATTAATGTATTAAGTGTGCTAGCTAGACTTCCATCAAGCTTAATAAAACCGCCCCGCAGACCCCCTTTCGAGATAATTTTGTAAATTTTTTTCGGTAGAATAATGTCTCTCGGGGCCGAAGCTGATTCCTCGCTAAAATTACAGGCTCGCTGTCGCTTGTCCTCCGAAGAAATCAGCACCTAAATGGCCACGAATTGTTTAAAATAATATTGATAAAGAAATGGAGCGAAGAGGTCTTAAAATCGCCAAACATTCCTAATGGAACGAACGAAAACAAAAATCTCAAAACTAATGGGATAAACATGAGGGAGAAATGGGGGTCCGGAAAAAAAAATCTTATAAAACCCCCCCCCCCCCCTCCTGCCTTTAAAGTCAAGCCTCAACTCAAAAAGTGAAGCCCAAATTTGAACTAATACTAAAGCCCAAAAGGGTCTTTAATTCTCGAAGTGAAGCCCACACCTGTAAAAATCTTATAACTATATCAAGCCACCACCTGTCAAACTCCGATATCCTGCCCCAACACACTCTGTCCAAACATTTGTACTCATCATCTGTAAATTTCATATATTGGCCTGCGTCCTTGTGCTTTTTTGAACCTAACCCGAACCCCTGATGTCGAATAGTTCTTTTCTCATCTACACATATTGGACTCATACCTATTGCTAAGATCTATTTGTACATCTATCTACCCATACATCGAGCATACATTACCCTTTTTGCACATATGACTTCCTTACCTATTGCTTAGATATATTAATACATTTATCTGTCTATCTCCTCCAACTACCATACACATATCACTCACACCAATTGTACGCATCTATTTCACACACACACACACACACACACACACACACATAAATAAAATATATACTGTATATATATATATATAATATATATATATTTATATATATATATATACAGTATATATATATATGTTTACTTATTTAGAACCTTATCTACTGTACATATATAACTCCCACAACCATTATCAAAATCAAAACGTAACTTAAATACAATGACAAGAAACAAAAAGCACTAGCATCTATCTATGAAGGCCATCCCAATTGTCTATAATATACCTTATTATACAGTATTCCAGTTATTATATCACATCACGCAACCGCATCTATGATTTATAGCTGTAAAACATCCGTGTATGGTCCACAATTAACAACACAACTGACTATATCTTCACACAACATTTCTAAACATCAAGTTTGCTTTATCTCATAGGAAAAATAATCATGTCGAACAGCAACTAATATGAACCACAAAAATATAGATTACTTAAATATAGGATGCATCTTTCAGAGCACGAACTTCATCATAAACATACTGTGAAGGGTTGGGTAAATACAGAATCTTGCTTTAAGGCAGAATAGAACATACACAATTATAACCTTCGATTTTGTGTGCCTTATTTGTTCAATGGAACCTCAAATTAGTGACATATCAAAACAAAGGTAAAAGTACTAATGCTTGCACTTGATATCTGCACTCCTCCACCACAATCCACGAGGGAGTTCTACAAATCTCACACCTCCCCTGCATGGCTAACAGAAATATAGTCGCCATTATGTTTGTTAAGGGGAGGTTTTTAGTTTGGTCCCTATTTATCCTTCAAGCTTAAAAATACACCCCCTTCAGACCCTCCTTCAAGATATATTTGTACAAATTTCGATAGAAAAATGTTCCGGCTGAAAGCCAGTTCCTCTTAAATTACAGGCTCGCTAAGCCTCGCCAGAAATAAATCGACACCTTAATGGCACGAAGGAGCTTTAAATTGACAGAAATGGGTTGAAAGTTCTTAAAATCGTCAAATAATGGGGCGAACGTCCTTAAAATTAGAAAAACAGTGGGGCTAAACATGAGGGAGAAAGGAATCAAGAAAAAACGCCTCAAGTGGATATCTTCCCCTTAAGCCTGTACGAAGAAAGAGATTTACTTACGATTGCTATTTATTATCCCTGTTTAGTTAATTCGAAAACAAGACCAGTCAATACCTATTAAAGGCATACTTGACACAGACACTGATTAACTCTTTCCACACGAAGACACTTCATTCGGTATTCAGGCTAACAATAAATTATTCTTATCATAGTATCACGACAGCCATTCCGGAGACTAGCTTTGTTGCTCTGGTGTCCTGTAGCTACCATGATGGACCAAATCCACCAAATAGGATGAAAGGTGGCCCAGACGTATGCCCTCCCCCTTTTAGTCGCCTCTCACGACACACACGCAGTAGACAATTGTTCTTATATTTCCCATACAAAGGGGTAAATTAAATCCCAGATGCCGTTCCTAAGCTTAATATGATCGTCCAATGTTAGCATTATTATGTGTTTAACACCAACCCCTCACATCTAAACTCATTAATGAAATCAACAAATACATGTGGCACTCCGAGGACTCGAACTAGGATACTCACATCGAAATTCCGCGCACTATGCATTACGCTATCGAGACAGTACACAATTACGTCATCGAATTGAAGGCACATAAAAGTGTGTTAATGGAAAGTGAGGGGAATTGATGGTGACAACTGTACACCTGTGCTACTGAGAAAAACACCTGTACTCACCTGTGGGCAAGGGGATACGTCTGTTGGATCATCTGTCACAGCTATCAGCACACCTGTAGGGGAAAAATATCACACTTGTAGAACAAAACAAAATATCACACTTGTAGAACAAAACAAAAATATCACACTTGTAGAACAAAACAAAAAGGCATTCTATTTTAGCCCTTTATATCAACATTATTAGTACAATGCTTACTTCACACATTATTAATTGTTTTCTTGTAATGGTATTGAAATTAACTGAAATATATTCTATTCACGTTTCATGAATGAATCTAATACCCTGATTACCGAGTAGTGTTTATTGGTTAAGAGGACAGTGGCTGTTTGTTTGGTCTATTAATTAATTTGTTCATATAGACCTCCATCAAGCTTAGAAGAACACCCCCTAGACCCCCCTTCAAGATGGATTTGTACATTTTTCGGTAGAAAAATGTCCCGGCCAAAGGCCGATGCCTCCTAAAATTACAGGCTCGCTATCGCTCGCCAGGAAAAAAATTGACAGCTAAATGGCACGAAGGGTCCTATATTGACAAAGAAATGGGATGAAAGGTCTAAATCCCCAAGCTAATAGAACCAACGTCTTAACATCTCCAAACTATTGGGGCTAAACATTAGGGAGAAGGGGTCCAGAAAAACGGTCATCCTCCCCTGAAGGTGAGGTCCATCCTCAGCAAACAAAACAATAAATGACTCATCTGATTGGTTTTTATTTACCTTTGTTATTCACTGGAGTAATTAACATAAAGGAACCTATGTATTATTTATATATGTATATATATATGTATTTATTTATAATTTCCCATTAGGTTTACCTACTATAATATATATCAAAGCGATGTTGCCGTTAGGTTGCAATTTTCATCAGTTTATATAATATACCTCTCTTGATGTGTTATATAATATACCTCTCTTGATGTTTTATATAATATACCTCTCTTGATGTGTTATATAATATACCTCTCTTGATGTGTATATAATATACCTCTCTGATGTGTTTATAATAATGTGTTATACCTCTCTTGATGTGTTTGTATCTATAAATGATTTTTCTTATCCATGGAGTTTTATTAACTTAATTTGTATCAATATATGAATATATAAAGTAGATGAGAATAGAGGATGTAGAAGATGAGTAAGAGGCCATTGATGCATCTATCTCTACCCATTGCTCTATCTACCCATCTACAGTATAGCCATCTGCCTATCCACATCTCTCCCTCCCCCGATTACAAACACACACACACATGTATATACAGTACATACCGGTAATATATATATATATATATATACATACCATACAGAGAGGGAGAGATAGGTATACACAGACATGACAGATAGGGGGTGAAGTTTATATATAAGTCTCCAGTTACATACAGGTATGGAACCACCTCAAATACCCCAAGGCAGACATTCAGGGCAGGGGCAGCCATTCCAGAGACTATATTTATTACTTTGGTGTCCTGTAGCTACCATTACATGAGGCTGAAATGGACCAAAAAGGATGAACGTGGCCCAGACGTACGCCATCCCCCTTTAGGGTCGCCTCTCACGACACGAAGTAGACAATGTTTCTTATATTTCCTATACAAAATGGGTAGAGGCCCCCTCTAATCCCCTGGAGGGAAGGATAGACACTTTCTTATATAACGAACATGTCAGTTTAGACAAGTTCAGGTAAAATATATATAGACAATTACAGGGTTTGGAAAAGACTGTGTATTATAATGTATGTGGATGAGGTTGACAAACACAGAGATCATATAAAGATCAGTGCTGGAATTCAAATTAATTTATATAATTATGTAAAGGATATGGGTTAGGTATAAGATATATCAGTCTCTTGTGATATATGTTCTTCATATTGTCAATAATTCAGTATTGCACTAATGTATTGTGGCTTTATAAAATAGTTTCCTTTTATAATCTTATTTAATTTAAATTTTTGCTTGGACTGTGCATACATTTAGCTTACCTATTTGCAAAAAAATAAAAAATAATGATAGTACTACTTCTATAATACTACTACTACTACTACTACTACTACTACAACTACTACTAATAATAATAATAAATATTATAAGACAAAGAAGAAAAGACGAATTTATGCATGTATATATATACTCAGGCACAATACCCCATAGCTGGGGGTGGCCGACGCGAGACAGAGCCCGAACAGAAACAGCATATAAAATTTCAAATTTGTCGGGTCCGGGACGACTTTCAAGTTCCCTCGCCTCTTTCTCTTTCTTGACTAGTAAGTGAAAATTACAAGGGGAGGAGGATTCCTAACCACCCGCCTCTGAAGTAGGAAAGTAGTACAGGAAAAAAAAGAGACAAACGATCACAGAAACGGCTAAGGTTGGGTAGAGGATGCCAAACCTCACTCTGGACAGGACCGGCCCTCACCCAATATTATATAAAATAATGAAATATGTTTTACATCCAACTTTTCCAATCCTCAAGGAAACGAAAGACTATAAAGAATAGATAATGAAAATACTGTAAATAATAGATAAATATGCAAATCCCCCTCCATCACTCAAGGTAGTGAAGGGGGAAGGCTCGGCCTCCATCCATTCATCAGGCCTGGCAAGGGATCGAACCTGGCATAAACAGCCGCTCTGTCTTTAGTCACCCCAATACCAACCGTCGAGGAACATTAACCCCTTCAGTCATCTTTTACCATAAACAGTCAACATTGAATATTCAAATGGAATACAAATGATACACATATATATTTTGTTCGATGGTTTACTCATTTGAAAATATACCAACCATTACTCATTTATGTATTCATATTTGTGTTCACCAACCCACCAATTACTTTACAAATAAACTTAACTAATGAAGTCAAGGAAAATAATGAATACATGTGGTACTCCAAGGACTCCACCGTTTGTGATCTTAACGTTCACATATACGTAATATTGTCTTACCCTAGGTAAGTACAATGGTTATCTTCAGCTTCAAAGGTAAGTACAATGGTTATATTCAGCTTCAAAGGTAAGTACAATGGTTATATTCAGCTTCAAAGGTAAGTACAATGGGGTATATTCAGCTTCAAAGGTAAGTACAATGGTTATATTCAGCTTCAAAGGTAAGTACAGTGGTTATATTCAGCGTCAAAGGTAAGTACAATGGTTATATTCAGCTTCAAAGGTAAGTACAATGGTTATATTCAGCTTCAAAGGTAAGTACAATGGTTATATTCAGCTTCAAAGGTAAGTACAATGGTTATTCAGCTTCAAAGGTAAGTACAATGGTTATATTCAGCTTCAAAGGTAAGTACAATGGTTATATTCAGCTTCAAAGGTAATTACAATGGTTATATTCAGCTTCAAAGGTAAGTACAATGTTATATTCAGCTTCAAAGGTAAGTACAATGGTTATATTCAGCTTCAAAGGTAAGTACAATGGTTATATTCAGCTTCAAAGGTAAGTACAATGGTTATATTCAGCTTCAAAGGTAAGTACAATGGTTATATTCAGCTTCAAAGGTAAGTACAATGGTTATATTCAGCTTCAAAGGGACTCCTTGAAGTAAGAAGCTAAAACACCATGCATTTCTTCATCAAACTGTTTACTAAGCGATATCAATCTCAACTTTAAATAATATAATCAAACTGCGCATCCGAATGAAACACGTATCCTGCGCTCCGTAAACAGGGGCGGGTATTACAGTACGGGTGAGAATTGAGGCGATGAGGGAGGGGACCAAACTGAAACAAAGAATATCCTGACCAAGTTTCAATCAAATCCATTCGCATATTTTCAGGAGCTATAGCTACTGTGGAATTTAATGTACGAATAGTATAAGTTTTGGGATCTTTGACTAGCAACGTTATTTGAGTTTATATAATTCGTTGATGGAGAACCGACGCAATGACAATACAAGACACCAGCTATTATAATTATTATTATATTATAATTATATTATAATTATAATTATATTAACTCATTAATTAACTAATTATTCATATTATATATTTGTTTTATTTGTCTATGCCTTGAGGAAGGGGGGGGGGGGGGGGAGTGTAATGCAATCAGACAGACCTAAACATGACCGATTTATTACCCCTGCTTCACGGTTTTTGTTATCGTGGGAAGAATATCAGCTGGTTATATCTGTTACCCGAGATACACAGGGAGATCTGAATTAGTCCATCGATCTCTGTGGCAGGTGAGTAGTGGAAAATGGATTGTTTATCAGAGTAGGGGTATGATAGAGAGAGAGAGAGAGAGAGAGAGAGAGAGAGAGAGAGAGAGAGAGAGAGAGAGAGAGAGTACAAAGGAGTACAAAGGAAATCAAGCAACAACAGATCTAGTGACCCTTCTAGGTTGCTTGTTTCTCCAAAACACTGAGGATCAAGTTCCCAAACAGTGGTTTAGAGTGGGTAAGGGAACATTGGAAAGGGAATTACTGCCCTGGAACTAATGTCCGTGGCAGGATTAGGAAGTTAGTAGGGGACAGATGGGTTTAGTAACTGAGGGGGGGATAAAATAAAGTTATTCATTTACAAACGCAGTCAGTCGCGGGTTTGATGCGAGATATTTGTCTAGGCGGAGTTAAATGAATCAACGGTGATGCAGTCTATAACGTTTCGGGGAAAGCCCATTCCACAAGTTGACAACTCGATTGAAGAAGAAATTCTTAGATTCGTGTGAGTTAAAAGATTTACCAATAATTTTGCAACCGTTTCCCCCCGCGTGTAATTAGATTGGTCGATAGTGAAGTACTTACTACAGTTCATATTGTCGATGCCTTTGATGATTTTGAACACTTGAATTAAGTCACCTCTTAATCTGCGCTGGGTTAAAGGAAATAGATTTAATTCTCTAAGACGCTCTTCGTATGGTTTGTTCTTTAGGCTAGGTATCATTTTGGTAACTCTACGTTGAACTCGTTCTAGCTTGTTTATATCTTTTTGGTAATAAGGGCACCAGGATTGAACGCAGTAATTCCAGAAGAAGGGCGGACTAGGGAATTGTAAAGGGTTAGGATAACTTCTTTGGATTTATGCTCAAATGACCTGCCTATAAAGCCATTATTTTGTTTGCCTTCTTAACAACTTCTGAACATTGTTGACTCGGTTTTAGGTTACTCGATATTGTTACTCCCAGATCGGTTTCTCTGTTTACATTCTTAAGCTGAGTGCCATTCATCGAATAGTTTTGCTTTCTCATTTAGGTATCCGATATGTAGTACTTTACATTTATCCGCATTGAAACTCATTTGCCAAATTTGGGCCCAACATGACAATTTATCTAGATTGTGTTGCATATCGTCAACTTGTTCTTTTGAGAGTACGCTATTTGGCAATTTTTGTATCGTCAGCAAATTTTGAGATTGTACAGGTGAGACCCTCATCTATGTCGTTGATTAAATTAGAAAGAGAATTGGTCCTAGTACCGATCCCTGGGGTACCCCCGCTACTTACATTGGTCCATTTAGATGCCTTACCGTTTATGACTACTCTTTGCTTTCTGTCGCTGAGCCAATTTTCTATCCATTTCAACACACCGTCTTGTATTCCATGCGCTTTTAGTTTTAGCAGTAAACGTTTGTGGGGAACTTTGTCAAAGGCCTTTTGAAAATCAAGGTATATAATATCTACAGCTTTACTCTCATCGTAGAGGTTGAGGATATCGTGGAAGAAGTCTAAGAGGTTTGTTAAACAGGAACGTTTTTTACGAAAGCCGTGTTGAGTATCTTTAAGTATGTTATTTTCCTCTAAGTGATTTACGAGTCTGTCTCGTATGACCGTTTCTAGCATTTTACATACAACTGAGGTTAAGCTAATTGGACGATAGTTACTGGGTAGGGATTTGCTGCCTTTTTTTAATATCGGTGTTACGTTGGCTAGTTTCCACTGATCGGGCATAGTTCCAGACTGCAAGGATTTATTGAATAGTAATGTCAGTGGTTTGGAGAGCTCATCCTTAGCTTCCCTTTAGAACTCTAGGCGATATTGTATCAGGTCCTGGCGTTTTTATTTACCTTGAGTTTTATCTAAACAATTCAATACTTCTCTCTCTGTAACGGTGATATTGCTTAGAACATCTGAATTATCAATCTGAATCGGCGATGGTGTAGGGATATCACTGAGGTCTTCAGTTGTAAAAACTGATGCAAAGAAGGTATTGAGGGCATTACTCATTTGTACTTCGTCTTTGGTGTATTCTCCATTTTCATCGACTAACGGTCCAACAGTTGAAGTAACTACTTTTTTCTTTCTGATATAACTATAGAATTCTTTCGGGTTTTGTTTTACTTTGATTCGCAATATGTAACTCTAAGGTCTTTTTACTTTGCTTAATTAACTTTTTGGCTTTGCGGTCGTAGCTCTACAAATTTCAGCCGTTCTTCGTCTTTTGTGAGAATTTTAATCTATCATTAGCAAATTTTTTAGCAAGCAGGCAGTTTGAAATATCTTTATTCCACCATTTGGGCTTATTATTATGGCCTGGACGCCGTATTTTTCGATGGTATGCAGTCTTGCACTGCTTTTAGGTAAGTGGCTTCGAATAACTTCCAAGATGTATTTATGTCGTTATTGTGAATTAAAAAGCTCCAGTCAGTTTCTTTAAACATAGCTCTAAGATTATGGAAGTTTGCTTTCTTGAAATTAGGGACTTTTTCGATGCTACTATTTGGTTCGTTACTAGTAAACTTTAAAGTGAAAGTTATCGTACGATGGTCGCTGTTACTGAATTCATCACCAACATTCAAATTCTCTATTAATTCTTCTTTTGTTGCAAGTACAATGTCAAGAACGTTATTACCACGGGTTGGCGTTCGAACAGATTGATAAGCGAACTCTCTTGCAAGTTCGTATACAAGTCATGTCCGGAGTGTGAAGTAAGAGTATCGCCCCACTTGGTCACAGGTAAATTAAAGTCGCCAAAAATTACGGTATCTTGTGAGTTACTTACATCTGCAATTTGTTCGTAAATTTCTCGGTCAGTTTGCACTGATTGAGCTGGAGGTCTGTATATTAATGCAAGTATTATTTTGTACCTTTATTATTCTTTATTAGCACAAAAGATGCGTCGACGTTCACAATTTGAGGTTTGACAAGAGGGTAGAGAGAGAGAGAGAGAGAGAGAGAGAGAGAAGAGAGAGAGAGAGAGAGAGAGGAAGAGAGAGGAACAAGAATTATGGGATAAATCACCGAGATCATTGAAATTATAATCTAGAAATAAAGGTATTACATTAGAAGTAAAACACATTATTTGTTTTATTATTTTTTGAAGGACGGATGTATTAGGAGCATCATAAAATGTCTTAAGAAGGAAAACACAAATAGAAAAGGGAATGCATGGATTTGAAACAAAAACATGTAGAATAATATTATGCATTCCACAAACAGTTCAATGACTTACGTATAGTGAAAACTAAAGCACTGTATAGAGATTTAATGGGATTTTTAAAGATGAGGAAAGCACTAGAAGAGGTAAACCCAGCTATAGTCCTACAGACCCAAACAGGCGGTTATGGGCGCAGTCACCTACCCTTACACTGGTGCCGGTTGTCCTTTTGACCCTTTCTGTACGATAACCTTTCCAAATTACTCTCGCTATATCTTTCTCCCTCCCTCCACCTCCCCCTATTCAAGGTACAGTCGCGCTAATAAGAGATGTCTGGGCACCATATATGTTTTGATCAATAATTAGTATCAGCAATATCTAAGCTTCATTTCTTCATATCGAGTAAAATATACAAACATGTTCCTACACTTACCCACCCTATTCAACATCTGACAGACATTAATACAGCACAGAGCAAGCCAAACGTAATGCCAGCTGGGACATGACTTATTAGCGCGATCGTACATTGACCTTGCCCTGTGTATGAGTGAGAATGGGAACGCACTTATCATATAGCTCTCTCTCTCTCTTATATATATATATATATATATATATATATATATATATATATATATATATATATATATATATATATATATATACCATATATATTACTATTTTATATTTTGACTTTGTTTCCACACCACCCAAGAGGTAAAAGTTTCGGCGCGTTTTGTTTAAAGAGGTTCCCCTGGAGGCCTACTCCTCTATATTATTCTTTGCAAAGGTACACAATGTTATTCAGAATCCTCATCAGAAGATGTGAGAGTAATGATGAAAGAATCTATGAATTTATCAATCACCACATCTTTGTTTGCATCATCTTCTTGTAGATTTTCCGCATGTTTAACAACCTTTGTCCAGTTTTCCGGGGTAAGAAAGGTTCTCTTTAATTTCTTCATGGATTTTTTTCCAGTGTGGGAATCTCTTTTCTTTCGTAGAAATTGAGCACTGTTCTTCTTAGAACACCTTCATTGAATCCATCAACAAAATCTGTAATGGGTGTTGTGCGTTGTCGTTTCTTGGGTGACCTAAATTTGGGCGATTTATTATTTTCTTCATTAATTCTTGCTTCTTTCGTTATTCTTGAAATTGTTCTTTCACCCAGTTTTGTGGCTGCAGCTGTCCGGGAAGTAGCTTTTGTTACGGCAATAAGAGGGCATCCAAGCTCCTTCTCTTTCTGGAAGTATTGGTGAACGTTATAGGCCATCTCTTTTACCTGACTATGCAAGTGTGGGGCGATTTGGAGAGGCTTCCATTGTGGATGGTGGCAAAGTCAGGAATGAACTGATTTAGTTTAGACGTGACAGTACTAATTTCGTGCGCCTGGCAGCGCGCCATCACGTCATGTTTTGTTATAGTTTAAAGGGATAATCTGTGAGGGAGTTCTTTGCCCAGAAACCTGACAACGTCGCAGTAGCTACGGTGCCAATTTGTGTACAATGTCCGTTGTATTTACTAATAACAAGCGAATTAATTAAAAAAACAAAGCTTTTTTGTACATGGAGAAATTGCCAGAGCATTTCAAACCGTCTCAAGATACTTAAGACCTGTAATAATATATTTTTGTTGTAAATAATTATACATATGGCACCAATGTAAAGGGAGTAACCGCGGGTAGGACCGCCTGTTAGGATCTGTTTGACTATAGTACAACAGACAGCAAGCAACAACAGACCTATGCTCGCGAGGCTGCTACTAAAAGGTAAGAATCACGTAGGGAGGGATTTCTAAGGAGAGCATTTGGAGGGGTGGTGGTCTGGAATTGCCAGCAATTGGATTCCATAAATCAGCAAGACCTAAAAATATATATATACTGTATGTGCTTAACTCCCCCTGCTTAATACTATCTTGTCCGACGCTTTGTGAGTTAATATGACATTCTGTTTAATAATTATTGAGGATTTTATAGCTTGCATTTGCCATTTTATTTTTTTATTTTTTTTTTAGTTTGTCTCCTAGGCTAACAAAACCGCCTTCCCAGATGTCCTTCAAACTAAACAAAAATGCCCACTCAGACTCCCTTCAAGCGAAATTTGTAAATTTTCGATAGAATTTTGATTTTTTAAGGACGTCTGGGAAAGCTTATTTTATTATTCATAGGGGCCAAATTAAAACACATTGCTCGAAAATGGCAAAAGCAAGCAAAATCCTCAATAGTAAGTAAACAAAATATCCTACTAACCCGAGACGTGGACCAGATAATGTTAAGATTAAATAACAATGTGTTTTATGAGGGAGAATTAACTTTTTGTGATGGTTATATTGCTATGTGGACGAACAAAAAGACTTTATAATGGACATGTAATTTAGGGCGGGGCTTTATATAAATGGAACTTGGGTAACTTTAGACGAAGTTACTATTCTTAGGTATGTTCTCAGGAATCAAAGAGGTATCAGATATCTCATTAAGCCTGCGACTCTCATAATTATATCCTTTATAAATTAAATTAAATCGTCTAATGATAGCTACGATAGAATGGACAAGAGACACCACATTGCAAGGGTAAATAGAGAAAGGGGAACGAGGAAAGGGTAGAGAGAGAACTGCTAATGGTGGATTTATTGAGTGAATACATAAAGGAGCACGAATCTTTATGAACAGTTGGTAAACGGCTTAGGTTTAGCAAAGTGATCCCGAACAAAGAGAGAAACGCCATAGGGGACCAAAGTAGCTTAGAACCAATTAGGCTCTGAGGACACAAAAGGAAAGGGAATTATGCCTCAGCGGGAGTAAGTTGGTTTAGAACAGGGACAGTCGAGCATGCAGGAAAAAAACAAACAAAGAGCTATGTGAAAAATCTGGACATAGGAGGTAAGAGCTTTATGGGAAAGTAGAGAGCTTAGCGGAAGATCAAAGAGTGATGGTTGAAGGCCGCTGTTGCTATAGCCGCTAGTGGGTTGGGGACTTGGTAACTACACTCTCTGTACATCATACTAGGCGTCAAGCCATATCAGTGATTCTTGACAAATCTGTGAACAAGCCGTGGTGTCTCACAGATTTGGCTGACGTAGCCTAACCTAACCAAACCTAAGCAACTTAACCTAACCTAAGCAACCTAACCAAACCAAGCCTAGCCTAGCCTAGCCTAGCCTAGCCTAACCTAACCTAAGCAACCTAAGCACTAACCTAAAACAATCTAAACTAACCAAGCCTAGTCTGACCTAACCTAAGCAACCTACCTAACTTAAACAAACTTAAACTAACCTAACCAAGAGGTCCAGGTACGATTTCTCTCTATATCCATCCACATTACCAACGATCCCTCAAATCACACGTAATCATTCATAGTTCAGTAATATAGACACACACATGGCAATTTCTCGTTCGGTTAAGATGACCATAGGATAGTAATATGAAAAACATACTACAATATTCATAATAATCATGAGTCATTTTCTAATTTCACTCCTATGACAAACCGACTTTTTACAATACGCTGAAGGAGGGTTTTCATGTTTTACACAAAGAACAAGGGTAGTAAGACGCTTTTTTCTGTCAAATTTCGATATTGTTTTGACCTGGCAATATTCTGGGGATCTTTTTACGGTTGATGACATGTTCATATGACTCTAACTATAGAATTAAAGAACAAAACTTTAGGTGTCTTTTGATCAGTAGTCTATGAATAGTATGCCACGTCCATCTATACTTCTAAATAAACCACTTAACATGGAGAGCTCCTATTTTACTTACCAATCCCATGAAACCTATAATCTGTTTATTTTCAATGACGGTAATTGCAAAGTTCATAATTGAAAGTTATTTATTTTTTTTGTAGTGAATATTGTGCTAAATTGTATAAACTTGGTCTAACAGCAGAGACATAGTAGTTTAGTATTTTTCCTTTAGTTATCGAGAAATCAGTTGTTAAGGGATTCAATTTACCGTCAGATGAAATGAAACAGAGTATAGTCTATTTATGCAAATACAAGTGAAGTTTGAATGGCAATGGTGGAAAGAACAATGAGGAGCTCATAGTTACTCACGTTATTGGGTATTAAGTATTATGAAAAGTATGTACCCCTCAAAGTAACTAATTATCGGTACCTTTAACATACCTTACGTTTACAGTATTATTACTATGCCGAAAATAATCAGGCTTTTCGCGATACGTATACAGGCTTTTTGCAATACGTAAACAGGCTTTATGCAATACGTAAACAGGCTTTTGGCAATACGTAAACAGTCTTTTTGCAATACGTAAACAGGCTTTTGGCAATACGTAAAAAAACTTTTGGCAATACGTATTAAACAGGCTCTTGGCAATACGTAAACAGGCTTTTTGGAATACGTAAACAGGCTTTTGGCAATACGTAAACAGGCTTTTGGCAATACATAGATACAGTATATATGTGTGTTAATAAAGGAAGAACTGAAAGAGGAAAGCCGAGAGACCTGGAGAGGAGGAGGGAGAGGAGGAAGGGGAGGGGGAGGGGGAAGAGGAGGCGCAGGGAGTCGTGTAGGGAGGAGCCAGAAAGGTAGGGTCACATTACATTCTTTTACAACCTTGTTTTAGGGGGGAGTAAGTGCTGAGGCGAGAGAGAGAGAGAGAGAGAGAGAGAGAGAGAGAGAGAGAGAGAGAGAGCGAGAGAGAGAGAGAGAGAGAGAGAGAGAGAGAGAGAGAGAGAGAGAGAGAGAGAGAGAGAGAGAGAGAAGGAAGCTAAGGCGTAATTAGGACATCTGAAAGAGAAGAAGGAACACATAACAAGGAAATTAAAAAAATATAACAAGGATAAAGAAGGCTATAGAGAAAAGAAGAATATGGAAGAAAAACAACGAAAAAAACAGTCAGGGTTAAGCATAAATTATGAAAACAGGATGGTGTAAACAGAACAGAGAAAATGAAATGGAAATAAAAAAATAAAAAAAAACCAATTTAGGAAGAGCCGGGATATTTTTGTTTACCGAAAAATGAACACATTTATCTCGAATGGGGGTCTTGAGGTATCTTTTTTTAAGCTCGATGGAGGTTTAGGGAGCAAACCTCCCCCTAAGAGAGAGAGGCGGAAAGGTCAGGAAGAAGTGTGAATAAGACTAATAAAAAAGAAAACAAAAATAATACACAAGTAAAACAAATAGATAAAACAAAAACAAAGGTGGGGGAGAGAGGAGAAACAGAAAACAAGTAAAGAGAACAACAACATACCGAACGACATAATTATAAAGTCTTAAAAAGTGACACAGCGACGGCAAAAATATTTAGCTGTGAATAAGACTAATTAAGCATCTGAGAGGGCCAGGAGCCGTAAACAAGGCTATGTAGGCCTCATTACGGGGCATAGGGATGAGGGCTGTGACGTCATTAGGGTTTTGGGTGGCAGTGTGGTAAGAGAGCTAAGTAATTTCGGTGTGAGCATCCTAGGTTCGAATCCCTGGACTGCCACATGTATTTGTTGATTTCATTAATTGAGTTTAAGAGTAAAGTCGGTTGGTGGAGGTAACATAATAATTATGAAGACTGAAACATACACACACACACACACACACCCACACCCACACACACACACCCACACACACATACACACAATGATGACAAATACGTTAATGAAAAGGTGTGAACATGGTGAAAAAACAAACTACTTCTTACTTTGATATTACTGTTATATTAGTGCCGCCCATTAAAATCGTAGTATTGAAAACGAGACTACAGTAATATACGTGTTAGTGTGTGTGTGTGTGTAATAAGAGATGGGTGGTGTGCCATAAATAACCTACCGATATAATTGCAGTATAGGCTTACTAATACCCCAAGAATAGTTGCCAGTAAGGTTGATAATTTTTTTTTTTTTTTTTTTTTTTTATTAAGGTGACAGTTACAAAGTGGTGTACAATCTATCTTATTCTAGTTACATTGTAGTTTATCTTATTGTACCAGTACCTCCCTACAATCAACCTAGTTGTTCCCCAATTCGTCCCTCCGCCACGACCATTTCAAAGTCCAAGTCTCTCACTCTTGTCCTCTGTAGCGGGGAGGACCTTGTACCCCTGAGACATAGGAGTGCAGACCTGAGAAGAGAGAAAGAGAGCCGGCATCTCATCCAAGTTATGACTTGGCTTCTATGCTGGCGCTTTTTCTCAGATATTTGTTCAGCTAATCTGGCATAGAAGACACTTGCAGAAGGTCCCATACCTCCCGACGATGAGAAGACCAGAGGAGTAAAGCTTCCTTGATCCCTGTTCAAAATTCTTTCTTCATAAGCGGTTTTTTTCTCACTTTCGTTTCTCAAGTATGCCGCCTTGTGTCCTCGCTCACGATATGTTTGTGCTCTTGGGTTGAAGATTCTGATGTCGAAAAAAGCCCGTTGTCCCCTCGTCCAAAAACCTCGAGCACTTACGTCCACTCTTGCTTCATTTGAAGTATTTGCAGTATTGTGGGCCAAGCGCTGTCCGTCCATAAGCAGAAGTTCCGGTTCGATTCTGACATCATGGCACACCTCGTCCAGCATTTGTGCTGTGATGTCTCGTACTTCATCATGCCGGATACAGATGAATCCTCCTTTCTTACAGGTCATACAGTGGTCTGGGTTGTTTATTTCACCGCATGCACATTTCAGCGGCATGTTCGAAACTGGCCACCCATACCTCAAGGCTACGGCATCATTGAATTCTTGTTTATTTAAGCTGAAGCCTTTCTCCTTTATTGGTAATGATGTGAGCCAATTTGAAGCCCCCGTGTCTTGTGCCATCTCAACTCTCATTTTCAGTTCTTCCCTACATCTGGTCTTAATTTGTTCTAGGCTATGTTTCTGTCTCTCTTCTCTGCTCTTTGTAATTTCCTGTCTTGCATTTCGTTGTTCCTCTTCGTCCACCTCATCATTTTCATTTTGCTCCCGTATTTTTTCTGTCAGAGACGTAGTAAGTTTAAGGGAATTTTGGTACTCATGTAGTGCCGCCTCCACTGGGTTTATGATCCCCATACCTCCGAACCTTGGCGGAAGAGCTAATAGATCTCTTAGCTCTTGCGTGACGCCTTCAATCTCTGTTAAGGCCGGTATGAATGTTCCTCTGATTGCTTCTTCAAGCGGTTGGAGCATCTGTCTAATGCCAGGCACTGTTCTCATAATAAAGGTCCATCTGTGCTTAACACCATATGTGAAGGCAGTATATGCAGCATGTGGTTCAGATTTCGCAATGTCTGCAATTCACTTCCTTTACCCACTCCGCTACCTTTTTTCGCACATAGTCTCTCTTGCATTCTTCTGTGCCTATTACTAAGGTTGATAATACTCTCCTTTATACATTAGTATTAAGTTTATGATATATTTTAGTAAATAATGTAAGTCTTTCGAAGAGGTAGAGCGGTCAAAAAATGGGAGTGAGAGAAATTATGGAGGTACTGGAATAATATGAGAGAGAGAGAGAGAGAGAGAGAGAGAGAGAGGTAGGGTGCAAAGACAGTATAGGTGACTCAAATTTCCTCTGACACACCGCTCTTCTCTCTCTCTCTCTCTCTCTCTCTCTCTCTCTCGTTATTCCATTACCTCCATCATGTTGTATAGCCTTTCCATCGTCTCTCCTCTTTTCCTCCTATTCTCTGTTTCTTCCTTCCTTTCCTAATCCTCCCCTTCGTCCTTCGCTTTTTACATTTCCTTCCTATCCATTTATCACCCTTCTCTGATCTACCTAACTTTCACCCATCCCTTTTTTTTTTTTTTTTTTTTTTTATCCGTTCACCTTACTTAAGGGGAGATCTCTACTTGAGGGATTTTTTCTGGACCCCTTTCTCCCTCATGTTTAGCCCCATTGCTTTTGAGATTTTAAGATGTTCGCCCCATTAGTTTGGCGATTTTAAGAACTTTTGCCCATTTTGAGACCTTTCGTTCCATTTAGGTGTCAATTTTTTCCTGGCGAGCGATAGCGAGCCTGTAATTAAAGAGGAACCGGCCTTTGGCCGGGACATTTTTCTACCGAAAAATTTACAAATTTATCTAGAAAGGGAGCCTAGGGGGTGTAATTTTAAGCTTGATGGAGGACTAGGGAACAAACTAAAAACCTCCCCTTAAACATCCCTTCCCTCTAGCTTTTCCAATTTTCCCCACTTAGCATGTCCTCCTTCTTTCTCTTTTCCTTTTCTCTCTTTTATCTTTGTTTTCCTGCTTTCATATCCGTATACACCTAACTTACGCATCCCTTTCATCTACCTTTCCTTATAATATTTCCTACCTCCCAAATCCTTACTCCTCCTCTGTCCTTCCCTTTGTCTTCCCTTTGTCTTCTTTATACCTCCTTTATCCTTCTCTCACATCCGCGTACACCTAACTTTTTTTTACTCAGTCCTTCCCTCTAGCTTTCTCTATTTTCCCCACCTCGCATGTCCTTCCTTCATTTCCTTCTCTATTTACTTCCTTCATCTCTTATATTATTTGCTCAAATCCGTACATTTTACTCACACATCTTTTTCATCTACTTTATTTTCTAGTTTTCGAAGTTTCATATCCTCCCCCTTTCTTGTTTCCTTCCTTTTCCTGTCTCTGTATTTTCCATCTAAGTATTTCAACCCCTCTTTCCGTCTTTTTTGTTTCCGTTGGTTCATCTTTCCGTCATTCTCCTTTCCTCTCTGTATTTGCTTCCACACACCTGTCCCTTCCTCTCTCGTTATCTCCATCCCACTCTCATTCTTTCCTTTCTCTCGCTTCCTGTCCTTCGCTCCCTGTATCTTAAGGGGAGGTATTCAGTTTATTCCCTAGACCTCCATCAAGCTTTAAAATACGCCCCATTGACCCCTTTTCAAGTTTAATTTGTACATTTTTCGGTAGAAAAATGTCCCGGCTGAAAGCCGGTTCCTCTTAAATTACAGGCTCGCTATCGCTCGCCAGGATAAAATCGACACCTAAATGGCACGAAAGGTCTTAAAATTGACAGAAATGGGTTGAAAGTTCTTAAAATCGTCAAAATAATGGGGCAAACGTCTGAAAATCTCAAAAGCAATGGGGCTAACCATGAGGGAGAAAGGGGTCAAGAAAAAAATCCCTCAAGTGGAAATCTCCCCTTAACATCCGCTTCATCCTATTTCCATCCCATCTTTCCTTTCTGTCCCGCCCTCCTCCTATTCAGTTGTTCCTATCTCCTTTATCTCCGCCCTTTCTCTAGATCCTTTAATTCCCTTCCTACCTCTCTTCTTGTATACCAATGCTACCTCCCTATTCCTTCACTCCCTTCTCTTTTCCCTTCGTTCCTCTGTTTCTCCCTCCGATCCGTCTGTTATATTCCTTTTCTACCTCCTTTTCCTTCCCTTCTATTAACAACCTTCCCTCCTCTCCCATCCTACTCCCTCCCGCTTGTGTCCCCTTCCTTCCATATTCTATTTCCATTCCTGCCTCCTATTCAATTCCGCCTTCCCTTTATCCATTCCCATCCTTCGTTCACCCCCACCCCCCTTCTCCTGTCCCCTCCCCCCTCCCTCTTTCTTTTTGTCTCCCTCCCTTCCACCCCACCACCACCCCCCCGGGGTTGAGATTATGGGGTGCGGGTAAATTGGTGGACAGAGGAGAGGAAACTGGGTAATTGTTCAGAAGATCCTCACCACCTCAACCTTCACCTTCACCTCCCCCCCCCCTCTCTCTCTCTCTCTCTCTCTCTCTCTCTCACACACACAAACACACACACACACACACACACATAGAGTCCCTTCCTAGCCAGGTTGTTCAACTATCAGCTTGTGTTACCCTACACCTGCTCCTCACCTGTGCATCTGCGTATGTACTATGATGGGAACTCGGCACCTCACGGCCGTCGAAGGACACATGTGACCTCATAGTTAATAGAATAAACATTGTAATTAACCGACAATTATGTATTATACAGTTCCTTGCTCTGTATGTGCCTTTTCATCTATGATACAGTCGTGGTCAGTAATAATTGAACATTTTGTAATTATAATAAATAGCAGGTGAACATCAGGGGAGGTGTGGTGGAGTGGTCTTGCCACTGGCCTGGTAATTCCAAAGGTCCCGGGTTCAAATCTCGATGTATCAATGGGAAGATATTATTGGGATGGAATTTGTGCTGCACCTAGTATCAGTGCATTACTACAAAGCCCACCGAAACGTCAATAAAATACCCTCATTGTTCCCTGATTAAATAGCACTGTATGAATATTCCCATATTCAAAATATGCTATAGGGGTGCAATGCCTGGTGAGTTATCTGCTCAACAGGTGGCGTTGTGTGTGTGTGTAAGTGTGGGAGTCCGAGTGTAGGGGGTGAGACAGTGAAGCACGGGAACGAGGTGGCTTCAGAGATGGGGTCGTTTCGGGCCATGAGTGAGCACCTTGCCTCATGTGAAGACAAGATGACAGGTGCTCGTTGTACTCTACGTGCTTCACATGTCTCACTCCCTAGACTGGAACAAGACCTCACGGGCTTCACTGTTCATTGTAAAGCGGTGAATGTTAAGGCTCTCAGCCTATGCCCGAGAGGAAGTAAGTTGGAATCTAGAAAAAAAAAAAAAAAAAAAAAAAAAAAAACGTGAATCTCAGTAACTTAAGGGGGGTGACCTTTTTTGTTTTCTTTCCTTTTCTCTCTTTCTCTGGCTTGTATCCATTCGGCCCCATTCAGCCTACTGTTTTTGTTATACCTATCCCTATCCAGGTGTCGATTTCTTCGCGAGCCAGCATTGTATGGAGAAAGACATTACAAATTTAGCTTGCTGTCAAAAACACTTTTTTTTTTAAATATGCTGGCGCGCTACCGCACGTC
The DNA here is from genome assembly GCA_032716605.1 of Paralithodes platypus. Classification (NCBI taxonomy): domain Eukaryota; kingdom Metazoa; phylum Arthropoda; class Malacostraca; order Decapoda; family Lithodidae; genus Paralithodes; species Paralithodes platypus. The sequence continues at coordinate 19,775,736 of CM064486.1, forward strand.
AGGAAAAAATCGACACCTGGATGGGGATAAACGTTTTAATACAGTAGGCTGAATGGATACAACCCAGAGAGAGAGGGAGAGAGAGGAAAAAACGAGGTAGGCCCCCTTAATGTTCGTAGCTCAAGCAGTTATCAAAATACTTCGCTAGTGTTTCATAATTGTGCCTCCAAAATGTGTCTAGAATGTCCTTACCCCAACAGTAAACACACAGGTATAAAATCATATCATAAACATACGATCCTGAAGCATCAAAGCACCCCTTGCAAAATCAGTTTCCCAGAAGTTCGGTGAGCTCAATTGACAGTTTCCCTATAGAGTGAATTCAAAGGCTTTTCATATCATATCTTCTCCTTTTATGATTCTCTCGCATCTATTTCTATTCACCAGAGTTGCAACACTATATTATATCACTATATCACAATCTACAATATTTTTCAAACGTTTTCCATACATATCTTGCCCCTTAGCAATGGTAGGTGGCACGCACTTTTCAAAACATAATACCCTGTTTGTGAGTAGCTCTCTAACCTAAGACTGAGCTATTATGTACAGAATATCCTAAATTTAATTAGTAAACACTCGATCACACTTCCTCTGAACATAATTATCTCTCAACTGCCTTGAAGCTCCGCAAATACCATGTACTTGTCATTGGACTAGTGATGTATTGGTATCCCAAAAACAAATAACCAAATAAGAATATATAAATAAACACACACACACACACACACACACACATTTGGTTTCAGCACAAGTCTACAGGTTCGTGGCATGCCTTTGTGTGAATAAGAGAGGGTGTCGCCATATATAGAAATAAACACATCTGCAGGAAGCTTAGAGGCTGGCGACAGGCAGCCAATTAGGACCATCTGCCAACTGCTCTCAAGACTTCGTTGTCCCGTAGGCATCGACTTTCACAGGTTAGAACTTATGTATGAAAGGTTGAAAATATAA
>CM064486.1:19781689-19924189 GCA_032716605.1 Paralithodes platypus
AAGTCGCAAGATGTAAAAAAATGCCTGTCGATCGAAGTAAATACCTCTAGATCTAGCAGAAAAGTAGCTAAATTGGCATCACTACCGGTCATACGCTGGTAGTTGTGGTAGGTGTGGTCGATGTTGGTAGTGGTGGTGGGAGGGCAGCGGGTAACCTGAGGATGGTGGTGGTGGTGGTAATAGTGGTAGTGGTAACTGTAGTAGCGATGGTGGTTGTCCTGTCCTTGTTTGGGAAATCCGATGTTTTTTGTTTATCCTATCGATGACCTGAACAAAAAAAGTTATTGAATGTGGACTGCCGTAGCTAATTGTGTCCATATATTGCAAAAACAGAAGGTAATACTCTCTCTCTCTCTCTCTCTCTCTCTCTCTCTCTCTCTCTCTCTCTCTCTCTCTCTCTCTCTATCTATCTATCTATCTATATATCTATCTATCTGTCTGTCTGTATGTCTGTCTGTATGTCTGTCTCTCCTCAGAAATGTATAATGAATGTTGATAATTAAACTAATATCGCCTTTGTTATTGTTACTGTTATTAAACTTAGTGTAATCGTAACAAAGCAATGGTCATTGTTCTTTCAATGTTGACTAATTTTTATCTGTTTTCCATCGTATCAAAGACTCAAATTATGATTAGAATATTGATTTGCGTTGTTCATGTTGTCTTTGTTTTAGTTGATTGGACAGTACTAAGATCCTTTTTTGTCCTAAATTACGCCTTTCAACTCTGTGTGTGTGTTTTTTTTTTTTTTTGTCAGTGTGTGTGTGTGTGTGTGTGTGGGTGTTTTCTGTGCTCTCTCTCTCTCTCTCTCTCTCTCTCTCTCTCTCTCTCTCTCTCTCTCTCTCTCTCTCTCTCTCTCTCTCTCTCTCTCTCGTGTGTGTGTGTGTGTGTGTGTGTGTACAACTCTCAACCTAGCTCTACTGTACATGGCACCACTATTACAGCACTTCGCTAATTGTTGTTATTGCACTTATAGTTTTGCTTCCTCCCACCACTGTTGTTATTGCACTTATAGTTTTGCTTCCTCCCACCACTGTTGTTATTGCACTTATAGTTTTGCTTCCTCCCACCACTGTTGTTATTGCACTTATAGTTTTGCTTCCTCCCACCACTGTTGTTATTGCACTTATAGTTTTGCTTCCTCCCACCATTGTTGTTATTGCACTTATAGTTTTGCTTCCTCCCACCATTGTTGTTATTGCACTTATAGTTTTGCTTCCTCCCACCACTGTTGTTATTGCACTTATAGTTTTGCTTCCTCCCACCACTGTTGTTATTGCACTTATAGTTTTGCTTCCTCCCACCATTGTTGTTATTGCACTTATAGTTTTGCTTCCTCCCACCATTGTTGTTATTGCACTTATAGTTTTGCTTCCTCCCACCATTGTTGTTATTGCACTTATAGTTTTGCTTCCTCCCACCACTGTTGTTATTGCACTTATAGTTTTGCTTCCTCCCACCACTGTTGTTATTGCACTTATAGTTTTGCTTCCTCCCACCATTGTTGTTATTGCACTTATAGTTTTGCTTCCTCCCACCACTGTTGTTATTGCACTTATAGTTTTGCTTCCTCCCACCATTGTTGTTATTGCACTTATAGTTTTGCTTCCTCCCACCACTGTTGTTATTGCACTTATAGTTTTTGCTTCCTCCCACCATTGTTGTTATTGCACTTATAGTTTGCTTCCTCCCACCACTGTTGTTATTGCACTTATAGTTTTGCTTCCTCCCACCACTGTTGTTATTGCACTTATAGTTTTGCTTCCTCCCACCATTGTTGTTATTGCACTTATAGTTTTGCTTCCTCCCACCACTGTTGTTATTGCACTTATAGTTTTGCTTCCTCCCACCATTGTTGTTATTGCACTTATAGTTTTGCTTCCTCCACCACTGTTGTTATTGCACTTATAGTTTTTGCTTCCTCCCACCATTGTTGTTATTGCACTTATAGTTTTGCGTCCTCCCACCACTGTTGTTATTGCACTTATAGTTTTGCTTCCTCCCACCACTGTTGTTATTGCACTTATAGTTTTGCTTCCTCCCACCACTGTTGTTATTGCACTTATAGTTTTGCTTCCTCCCACCACTGTTGTTATTGCACTTATAGTTTTGCTTCCTCCCACCATTGTTGTTATTGCACTTATAGTTTTGCGTCCTCCCACCACTGTTGTTATTGCACTTATAGTTTTGCTTCCTCCCACCACTGTTGTTATTGCACTTATAGTTTTGCTTCCTCCCACCACTGTTCCACTTTCTCTCTGCCACTATCCTCTGTCCAGCTAGTTAGTTAAGGGGAGATTTCCACTTGAGGGATTTTTTTCTGGATCCCTTTCTCCTTCGTGTTTAGCCCCGTTGCTTTTGAGATTTTAAGATGTTAGCCCCATTAGTTTCTCGATTTTAAGGACTTTTGCCCCATTTCCGTCAATTTTAAGATCTTTCGTGCCATTTAGGTATCGACATTTTCCTGGCGAGCGATAGCGATCCTGTAATTTAAGAGGAACCGGCCTTCGGCCAGGACATTTTTCTACCGAAAAATGTACAAATTTATCTTGAAAGGGGGTCTAGGGAGTGTAATTTTAAGCTTGATGGAAGTTTAGGGAGGAAACTAAACACCTCCCCTTAATATAGGACTTCAGAGGATATCAACCCTTCTGGATTATTAAGCCAGCCCACTGTAAGTCGAAGAATAGCGTCAGGACCGGAGCCTCTTTTCGAGAACTCCAGTCCCTTGCATGCTGTCCACAAAACCCCTCTCCTATATACATCAGGTCCGATAATGAGGACTAATAAGGATACAAGCGTTCGAATCCTTGAACCTCTAAAACCCCTAAATCCTTATGTTTCTACGGGCTATACTAAACCATTACATTGTCTCGTTTGGGTTCGGTACAGCTTCCAATGGGTGGGCAGGTATTAACGTCCACGACTGTATACATACCTCTAGTTAGCCAGCACACAAACAAACAGCTTAAGGAGGACCTATTAACGGATTGGTTGTTATTGTGTTCCTTTGTCCTCCATTAAGGGGACAGTGCTTATTTGTTGGGGTCTATTTATATATATATATATATATATATATATATATATATATATATATATATTTTTTTTTTTTTTTTTTTTTTTTTTTTTTTTTCCTCGCTAGACCTTCATCAAGCTTAAAAAACACTCACTAAACCCCCCTTCCAGATAAATCTGTAAATTTTTCGATAGGAAAATGTCCCGACCGAAGGCCGGTTTGTTTTAAAATTACAGGCTCGCTATCGCTCGCCAGGAAAAAAAATCGACACCTAAATGGCACGAACGGTCTAGATATTGATAAAGAAATTGGGCGAAAGCTTTAAAAATCGACAAACTAATGGGGCGAACGTCTTAAGATCTGAAAACTAATGGGGCTAAGCATGAGGGAGAAGAGGGGCCAGAACAACGACCCGTCTCCCCTTAAGCCTTCCTTCCTTCCGAAAACACACGAGCACTTTCACCGGCATATATTTATTTTATTTTTATTCTATTTTTTTATTTTGACCGTCAATTAATTTATGGTAACCTATGGAGTCTCGTTTGCCTTGGCATCAGTACATAAAATGAAGCTGTGGGTTGGGTGTGAGAGGGATCTGCCTGGTATGGGCCAATCGGCTTTCTGCAGACTCTCATTTTCTTGTGTTCTTATTATTAGGTGGTATTATCAACTCGACTTGGGGTGTAGATTATCACAGGTGGTTGAATTATTGTAGTTTATACAAGTAGAGCGTGATCGTGTGACCCAACTTGTATGTACAGTCACTCATAAACATTCGTGGCCCTCACCTATTTCTAATTATGGAAGTATATCTCTGGAAACACACAAACACACAAAAACACACACACACACACACACGCTAGAAAGGCCCCACGCGCTAATGGCTCAAACTTGGCGGCAAAGGTTCGAGCCCCCCTGAAAGCAATTACCTGAAAACATGTGTTTGGCTGTATAACTGGCTACTGGACAGTGCATCTGCGTATATTGTGAATCCAGGCACCTTGGTCGCCAAATGTCCCATGTGACCTAGTACTTAAGGTAGAAAATATATTGTACTGTGCATAGGTTTAGAAATTTTGTAGATTTGTTAGCATCATGGTTTCAAATTAACAATAAATAAGTGTAGTTACATGAACATTCATACATGTATGTGTATATAATAACATACACACACTCTCTCTCACACACACACTATCTCTCTCACACATATACACTCTCTCTCTCTCACACACACGCACATTCTCTCTCTCTCTCTCTCTCATAAACACACGCACTCTCTCACACACACACTATCTCTCTCACACATATACACTCTCTCTCACACACACACGCACACACTCTCTCTCTCTCTCTCTCACACACACATACACACACACACACACACTCTCTCTCTCTCTCTCTCTCTCTCTCACACACACACACCGTCTGTCCCCCTCCATCTGTCCCAAACAAACCTTTTCATTCCCGTCACAAACAAGGACCTACTTCACCCCCTGATTTATTTAAGGGGGTAGTACTCGCTTTTTCTGGACCCCCTTCTCCCTCATATTTAGCATATTAGTTTTGAGGTTTTAAGGCGTTAGTTCCGTTAGTTTGGCGATTTTGAGACCTTTCGCCTCACTTTTTATCAATATTAAGACCTCTCGTGCCCTTTAGATTTCTATTTTTTCCTGGCGAGCGAGAGCGAGCCTCTAATTTTAGAAGGAACCTGCCTTCGGCCGTGACATTTTTCTACCAAAAAATGTAAACATTTATCTTGAATGGCGGTCTAGGGGGTGTTGTTTTAAGCTTTATGTATGTCTAGCGAGGAAACTCAAAAATATACTAATAAATAAATATATAGACCAAAAACCAAGCACTACCCCTTCAGCTGAATTTCCTTTGGTCTCCCTGACTCTGCTGATTTTTTCCCTTTTTTTCAACTTTCTTTGACATTCCTAAATTAAATGAATCTCTTTCATTTTTCTGGACGCTCCCTCACTATATTTTTTAGAACTTAAGATCACAAGAAAATGGAAATATACAAGGGACCGAATCGCTCTTACATACAGATCCCTCTCACACTCATTCTATTTCATCCATATATTTGTTGCTCATCAATTTGAACTTATTTTCTTTCGACTCCCTCTTTTCTCCCTCTCTTATTATATTTGATTTATCTTTGTTTTTCAACATAAATTTCAAGTAGATATACTCTTCCATGGTTCACCAGGGATCTACGTAGACAACATCGCAAAAAACAAAGACTTTATAAACGCGCGCAGACACACAACACACCTGTAAACTAGACCACATAAATTATACATCACACCAAAAAACATTTGCCAAAAACATAAAAAAAGCGGAACGCAAACACATAGCTTCTTATCTCGCAGACAACGTCAGAAACAACACCAAACATTTCTTCAAATTTTTCAAGTCGCGCAGGCAGGATACCACCACCATCACATCACTTAAAGACAACAACGACACTCTACAAACCACTCCAGAAAACAAAGCACAGATACTCAACACTCATTTCCAATCAGTATTCACACAAGAAAACAACCAAATACCTAACATGCCAGAAAACCCCTACCCACCCATACCCCACCTAGACATAGACTAACGGCATACAGAAACTACTAGAGACACTTGACACAAACAAAGCCACTGGTCCTGACAACATCCCTGCCTTCATCCTTAAAAATTGTGCCTCAATCCTTGCCCCCATCCTGCAAAGCATCTTTACTCAGTCACTTCACACAGGCATCCTTCCACCTGACTGGCTTTGTGCGAACATCACTCCCCTTTTCAAGACAGGTGACAGGACTGACCCAAAGAATTATAGACCCATCTCACTCACATCCATCCCATGCAAAATTTTAGAACACATTATACATAAACACATTATGAATCACCTAGACGCAAACAACATCCTTACTGACACCCAACATGGATTTCGGCCCAAAAGATCATGCGAATCACAACTCATTGCCACATATCATGACATAACTAAACAACTGGACCGACGAGACATTAAACAGGTTGACGCTATTATCCTCGATTTCGCCAAAGCCTTTGACAAAGTACCCCACAAAAGACTTCAGCATAAATTAGCTTTTTACGGTATAACCGGACCTACTCCTCACTGGATCACTAATTTCCTTACAAAACGGACTCAACGAGTACTCCTTGACGGCTCTTCCTCAGACTCTGTCCCTGTTTCTTCTGGTGTCCCACAAGGCACCGTTCTTGGCCCTCTTCTTTTCCTTCTTATATTAATGACCTTCCTCTGTCAACACCTAACTCTTCTACTAGACTATTTGCTGACGATAGTTTGATGTTTAGGCCCATACTGACTAGAGAGGACTGTGGACTTATCCAGCAAGACTTAAACGCCCTCGAACATTGGGAGAACACCTGGCAGATGTCTTTCCGCCCCGATAAATGTAAACTTCTCCGCTTTACCCGCTCCCGATCACCCATCACTTTCAATTACACATTACACAACCAACCACTAGAATAAGTTCCTTCATACAAATATCTTGGTGTCCACCTCTCCACCAACCTAAGATTCAACACCCACATTCATCACATACAAAGTCAGGCAAACCGCACACTAGGGTTCTTGAGGAGGAATTTACACAATTGTACATGAGACATCAAACACATAGCTTGTAACACCCTTGTTCGCCCAACACTGGAGTACTGCGCCGCAGTATGGGATCCATACACTCAATCTAACATTAACACACTTGAAAAAATTAACACAAAAGCAGCCAGGTTCATCACACACAATTACACGCAAACCCCAGGCATCACAACCCTTATCAAAAATCAAATAAGCATGGAAACCCTTAACACTCGAAGACTCAGACACAGACTCACAGTAATGTATAAAATCACACACAATTATATTGACATTAAAAAACATGAATACCTACACAACTCAAACACCCGCAACACTCGTAACACACATTCTCATAAGTACCAAACATACCACACTAATACTGACTTCTACAAACACTCATTCTTTCCACGAACCATACGGGATTGGAACAGTCTCCCAGAAGATACAATAAATAGCCCTACACTAGACACATTCAAACACAGAATAAACTAACATTTCGCCCACATCACACACACACCATAAATCCTCCACTTAGCTCTCCCAATCTTATATCCTGACCCCCCATCCTCCACCCTAATACCCTTATATGTGTGATATGCGCAAGTCCAGCGCCCTACACATTATCAATCGAGATCGAGATCGAGATATGCTGGATAACTCTCTTGTGACAACTTTTCTGGGCTTTGTTATATTAGATGGGACTGGAGGTAAATGATATGCAGAAAAACATCAGATCAGAATTGCAGGAAAAAGAAAAAGTCAGAAAAATATGCGTGTGATTCTGCGTTCATTCTACACCAATTTGTGTTTCCTGATTATCGTCTATTAATCTAGCTTGATAAAACTTCATCCTACACAACCATACACATCCTACTATATACAGTACAATATATATAGTATATATATCAGAATTATACATTTTACCTCATTCTCTCTCAGTCTGACTCTTCCCAGGCTACATTCAATTTAAAATATTTATATTTACTTTACACTCTTTTTACTTTACACTATTTTTACTTTACACTCTTTTTACTTTACACTCTTTTTACTTTACACTCTTTTTACTTTACACTCTTTTTACTTTACTCTTTTTACTTTACACTCTTTTTACTTTACTCTTTTTACTTTACACTCTTTTTACTTTACACTCTTTTTAACTTTCCTCGACATACTCCGGGTTTTTTTCTATTTATTCTTGGACTTCTCTTTCCTCTCTCACCCTCCTTTAACTTTCTCTATTTCTTCTTGACGCTTCCTTTCTCAAAAACTTCAACAACTTTACTCTCCCACCTATTGACCTCCCCCTTCCCCCCCCCCCTCTCTCTCTCTCTCTCTCTCTCTCTCTCTCTCTCTCTCTCTCTCTCTCTCTCTCTCTCTCTCTGACACACACACACACACACACACACACACACACACACACACACACACACACACACACACACACACACACACACACACACACACACACACACACACACACACACACTAATTAAGGGAGCAGCCACATACATCTACAAATATAGCTCATATATGCCAAAAACCAACACCCCAAAAGTTAACCTAATGGATATACATCACGATTGTTAACGTATCTCTAATTACAGCCTCATTGACCCAAAGTAACAACAATCGAAACGTGATCATTAACCCCTTCAGTACCGGTGACGTCCTTTCCATTATGTTCTAGCAACTATTAGACTATTTTGTTCAGCTTAGGAAGGACGTCTACACATTAAAAGCCTGCAGACTATCTCAATTCATCCTCTTACTTACCCTATATCTTTATCGAGCTTTATAAAATCGTCTAAATGTAGTTGGAATAAGTAAATAAATACGGTCCTCCTTCGCAGATTTACTCAACCTTTAGTAGTTTATTTGTTCAATATGTAAGAGATAGTGAGTGATTTCCTAATTGATAGTTGACTGATTAATTGATGGATAATTATGTCCCTAATTGTTAGAGATTGATTGATACTTGTTCGCTGATTATTGAATAATTGTGTTCTTGATTGTTAGAGATTGATTGATGACTGATTGACGATTGGTGAATGATTGTTAGAGATTGATTGATGACAGATTGACTGACTGATTGGTGAATAATTGCATCCTTGAATGTTTGAGATTGATTTATGGCTAATTGACTGATTGATGAATAATTGTGTTTTTGATTGCAAGATATTAATTGATGACTGATTGACTGATTGTAGAAGAATTGTTTCTACATTGAAATAAATTGATTGATGGCTGATTGATTGCTGGTTATTTGAACTATTGATACATTATATTTTCCTTGATTATTCATATCCAATCCCGTACACATAAAAATAATAACAATAATAATAATAATAAAAAATAAAAATAAATAAATAAAATAAGTAAATAAATAAAATAGATAAATAAAATAGATAAATAAAATAGATAAATAAACTAGATAAATAAAATAGATAAATAAAATAGATAAATAAAATAATAAATAAAATATATAAATAAAATGGATAAATAAATAAAAAATAACAAATCCTTATTACCACCCCCAATTCCCTCTGACCTGACCTCTACGTATATAAGCCCCCGGGTCAAGGCGCCGCATGACCTGTCCAGCCAACAATACGGGTCATCTGCCTTGACCTGTTGTGCACCTGTCCTCCAATATGCTCCCACATGTTGACACGTCATACACAGCCAAGATCACAAACTGTAATTATTATATGTTAGCTTAAGGGCGGGTTTTTAGTTTGTTCCCTAGACCTCCATCAAGGTTAAAAATAAATCTCCTAGACCCGCTTTCAAAGATCAATTTGTACATTTTTCGGTAGAAAAATGTCCCGGCCGAAGGTCGGTTTATCTTAAATTGTACGCTCGCTATCGCTTGCCAGGAAAAAATCAACACCTAAAATATCTTAAAATTGACAGAAATGGAGCGAAATTTCTTAAAATCGCCAAACTAATGGGACGAACGTCTTAAAATCTCAAAAGCAATGGGGCTAAACATGAGGGAGAAAGGGGTCCAGAAAAAATCCCTCAAGTGGAAATCTCCCCTTAATCTAGACAGTTCTGAATACATTAGAAGTCCTCCCCTAATTGTTTATCGTCTACTTTGTTCCTAAGATTACTAGATTAATGGGTTTGCCTTTGGAATTACACTATTATTTATCAAGATTTATCCCGACGGTTTGAATCTCTGTTTATGTGTATGTGTAAATGTGTGTGTGTGTGTGTGTGTGTGTGTGTGTGTGTGTGTGTGTGTGTGTGTGTGTGTGTGTGTGAAAGGGAGGGAGTCAGACACAAGAGCACAGAACAGAGCGGGCCAGATTGTGTTGTTGTGATTGTGGTGGAGGTGGGGCTGGTGGTAGTGGTGGGGGTGGTGGTAGTGATGGGGGTGGTGGTAGTGGTGGTGGTGAAGTGTTGACGGCGTGAGAGAGTTACATCGAGTTACATACATACACAATGTGCTGTTCTTACTACTGCAGACATTCTGGTCTTAAAGCTATAATAATAGTCACTACAGAGTTGAATGCAAGGGCAGAAAGCTATGAGAGAGAGAGAGAGAGAGAGAGAGAGAGAGAGAGAGAGAGAGATTCAGATTATTTTATTTCCATTAAATATACAATGGCTGTTCATACAGTTGTAACATATAAAGCAAATTACATAATACATAGACACTTAGACTATCTCCCCGGAATGAGCCGCAGGATCTTTGTAATACTAACCATTCCTTGTGCTCCTAGAGATTCAGATTTAGATTCATATTATTTTCTTCTGTTAATTATGCAACGGCTGTTCATACAATAAATTAATTTTAAATAAATGACATAATGCATAATACATTAACAGTGTCGTACAATTATTACAAAAATAGGCAATGGTATAAATCAACTTAATACATAATTTAATACAGGCGGACATAATCATGATCCGGTTCGTTGTGCACTGGGAGCTAAGGTGTCTTGAGATCGCCTCGTACCTATACACAACGAACGTATTATAGTCTGCATGGTTGGTATCTAAAGAGAGAGAGAGAGAGAGAGAGAGAGAGAGAGAGAGAGAGAGAGATAAAGTGAAAGATAGTGAGCGTTAGTGATATACAACTCTGTAGCCTTAGGATTATTGTAGAATGTATTTAGAAACTACCATTACGGTGAGAGTAGGAGTGAGAGTGAGTATTTGGTCGGGGAGGTAAAGGGGGGGGGAGAGAGAGAGAGAGAGAGAGAGAGAGAGAGAGAGAGAGAGAGATAAAGTGAAAGATAGTGAGCGTTAGTGACATAAAACTCTGTAGCCTTAGGATTATTATAGAATGTATTTAGAAACAACCATTACGGTGAGAGTAGGAGTGGGAGTGAGAGTGAGTATTTGGTCGGGGAGGTAAAGGGGGAGAGAGAGAGAGAGAGAGAGAGAGAGAGAGAGAGAGAGAGAGAGAGAGAGAGAGAGAGAGAGATAAAACAAAATAACCATAGTAAAACAAATAATTACGGAGTGGTCAAATTATTAATGCTGCACATGATACAAACAAAGGGGAATAGAATACATACTCTACATGTAAACAGTACAAAAACAAAGCACAAGAAAACACGGTATGTTTTTTGTATTCTTTTGCTACCAGCCACTATGGAATGCATACTGTATACTGTACTGTAACTAATCGTATATAACAAATAAATACTAAATATAGTGTATAATATAGATAGGTATATAGAGATAAATACTAAATATAGTGTATAATATAGATAGGTATATAGAGATAAATACTAAATATAGTGTATAATTAGATAGGTAATAGAGATAAATACTAAATATAGTGTATAATATAGATAGGTATATAGAGATAATACTAAATATAGTTAATATAGATAGGTATATAGAGATAAATACTAAATATAGTGTATAATATAGATAGGTATATAGAGATAAATACTAAATATAGTGTATAATATAGATAGGTATATAGAGATAAATACTAAATATAGTGTACAATAGATAGGTATATAGAGATAAATACTAAATATAGTGTACAATATAGATAGGTATATAGAGATAAATACTAAATATAGTGTATAATATAGATAGGTATATAGAGATAAGCTATACAAATGAGCAAATGGAAAAACAACCCTGGGAAAGGTAGGAAAGAAGCCCTAAGGCCGGGTGAACAGGTGTTGAGGAGGAGCAGGTAAGGGAAGGGAAGGGAAGGGTGAGAAAGGTGGTGGGAGCACACACAAAAGGTCACCCGCTAACAACAACAACAACAGCACCAACAAGAGGCCGTGTCAAGTTGTTTGTGACGCTGGGAAGTGGAAAATTGTCTGTAGTAAGCCATTAGGCGCTCGACTGGAAGATTGAGGGTTTATATAAAAACAAGGGGGAACATTGATACCTTTGAATTAGATAGACATATTATAGAAGACCTTTTTTTTGTCGTGAAGAGGTGAATTGGCTTTAATCTCTCGACTATGAGAGCAATTACCAAGGAAGATATGTCATGACCTTAATAAACGCACCTATTAAAAATGTTGTTATACCGAGGAGCAACAGAGAGTAAAAATTGCCACCATACAAAAGTTCTCCCCCCAAAATACACCTTCTATGGACCAAGGTACACTTGCTCCATGCTCACTGCTCTTGGCTCTGCCTTTGAAGCTAAGGACAACGGCCCTGAAGCCCCAAGCCATACCCCCGAGGTCCTTGGGATATCGGGAGGCCAGCTCACCTCGCCCTCTCCCTTTGATTTCTTCGCTTTCACCGACCTCAGGACGCAAAAGAACTAACAAACCTCTCACCTGAGGAGAACAGAAGGGACCGTCTCGCCCGGAGCCATAGGACCAATACAAGAAGACAAAAAGTGAATGACCTGTTCCAGGAGGACTCTGAGAGCAGCTCATTCCTTTAAGGCAAGCAGCTCCCTCACTGCGTATCTCGTAAGGTAAGCCCGAGTATCTCGGCTAATGATGTGAGCAACTTCGTCACTCTTGGTATGAGATATACAACCCCTGTCTTGAGTATCTTATTTGGGTTATGCATGAGTATCTCGGCACTGATGTAAGTAGCTCCGTCAACTTTTGAGTGCAGTAAACCAACCCCCGTCTTGTGTATTTCATTCAGGTTATGCTCGAGTACCTCAGCACCGACGGGAGTAGCTCCGTCAACATCCGGTTGCAGTAAATTATCCCGTCTTAAGTAACATATTCTAGTCATGCCTGAGTATGTTGGCACCGACGTGCGACGTGCGTAACTCCTTCACCCAAGAGAAAGATCATCCCCTGAACCCGAGGTCCACACGAGACGATCGGCCTACTAATGACATTCAGCCGGATCACCTTTGAATGAATGCATAAGCTACAGTTGTCAGAGATCCCTCTTAGGCTCCAAGAATATACTGTATATACAAAACACACACTATATTTAATATCTACTTTTGTATACCTATCTTCCATTATTCTAAAACAACTCTGTTTTCGAAGTAAGAAAATATGTTTACGCAATATTCTCTTTTGCCTCCTACAGCACTTGCCTTACAGACTTAATATTTCCACGCCAAGCTACCACGCCCCCTTGTTAACTAAATTTATCTTGGCATTAACTTACCGGTACCTTCTTGGCGAACCATCTTTGTATATACATTTAGTCCAGGTAATTTGTTGTTTGGTTAGTTTTATACTGCCATTATTTGTTATCTAATCTATTAAATAAGAACTGTGTGACTCTGTACTTATTTTAACTCTGTTGATTACTCTTGCCATTGTATTGTTATGATTCATCATGTATGAATAAACACCTTATGTACCATAGCCTGTGTATTCTGTATTTATCTGAACTTCCCGTTGATATAAGGACCTTTCACTCACACAGTAAAGATTCACCTGGCCCTATTAATGATATACATGTCCGGTATCTTACATAATATGAACGAAAATAATTGGGATAGTAGGCTGGAAACATATAATACATACATCAAATTCACGAAGCCATTGTAATTTATTCACTAACACGTGGGCTGGGATTGGCCAAGTGGCCAAACGTTTTATTGTGGAAGAGAACTTGAGACGCACGTTTTATTGTGGATGAGAACTTGAGACGCACGTTTTATTGTGGAAGAGAACTTGAGACGCACGTTTTATTGTGGAAGAGAACTTGAGACGCACGTTTTATTGTGGAAGAGAACTTGAGACGCACGTTTTATTGTGGAAGAGAACTTGAGACGCAATGTTTTATTGTGGAAGAGAACTTGAGACGCACGTTTGATTGTGGAAGAGAACTTGAGACGCACGTTTTATTGTGGAAGAGAACTTGAGACGCACGTTTTATTGTGGAAGAGAACTTGAGACGCACGTTTTATTGTGGAAGAGAACTTGAGACGCAACGTTTTATTGTGGAAGAGAACTTGAGACGCACGTTTTATTGTGGAAGAGAACTTGAGACGCACGTTTTATTGTGGAAGAGAACTTGAGACGCACGTTTTATTGTGGAAGAGAACTTGAGACGCACGTTTTATTGTGGAAGAGAACTTGAGACGCACGTTTATTCGAAATATATTTCGTTAATTATGACAAAGGCTCTTACTACGATAGTGTTTACGTTACGCTCATATCGCACCAAATTGTGCACCCAAATCACCTAATATATATATATATATATATATATATATATACTGTAAATATATATATATATATATATATATATATATATATATATAATTTATATATATATATATAAATATATATATATATACTGTATATATGCAAAGAGTTCATTGTAAAAATATTGCGTCCTCTTTATTTTGTGTTTATTTATGTAAGAGACAAATGGATAATATGTATTGTATTAGCTATTATCATATGATTTTGCTTATCTAAAGCCGGTATCACACGATTTTGTTTGTGTATTTTCTTATCGTCAACACTGACCTGGTAGCTTATGAGTTTAACTTTTCAAATAATTCTGTTACCTGAATTGATTTATCTTCGGTCTAGTTTTCCATACCAGTGCTAATGATCCCATGAATGCTGCTAGAATAATATTGACCTTGGAACATTGATCATAAATATTGACCTTGGAACATTGATCATAAATATTCTCCTGTGGTAGGGGTTGGGGGGGGGGGGGGGGAGGGAGGGTCTTGTAGTCACCGGGTCAAACAATCCAATAACAGACACGTTGACGGACCGAAAGGGGTAAAGCTTAAGACAACCTGATCTCGTTTAAGGGGGAGGTAGGCATTTTTTCGGGACCCCCTTCTCCCTCATATTTAGCATATTAGTTTTGAGATTTTAAGACATTCGTTCCGTTAGTGACAGTCAGTGACAGAGAAGGTTGTGTTAATCTGAGCTCCTGCCCGGACCACTTACCAGTGACCTTTAGTGACCATTACACCTACCTGTGTTTGGGGGCAGTGCACTCGTGTTATATAAAAGTGTTATAGCTCAGTTTTTAGCTGTTAGTTTACTTGTTTTTGTTTTTCTGTACTTAGTTTCTTGTTCCTCGCTAAGCTTATTGGGATCATGGCAGGTATGGAGTGCGAGTCTCTAACTGATCTGCATCATCTTATTCTCCAGGTAAGAGAGGAGATGGTTGTGGTGAAGGAAGAGGTCTTGGCTCTAAGGGAGGTTAATGTTAAACTTCAGAGGGAAGTGGATTTGATTAAAGACGAAAATCTAGCTTTCAAGCTTAGCCAAGAGGAAATAAAGTCAAGTAAGGGGAAAAGGGAGGAAGTTGATGAAAAATTGTATTCATGGCAGGTTGTTAAAAATACGGGTGGGAAAGTCACACTCAAGAAGCAGGATAGTAGAATAGGTATGAGTGTGACAAATACATTCTCTCCTTTGCGAGACGAATGTGAGGGAAAAGATAGTCAGGATAAGGGAGGGATAACCGAAGTGCCTGCCGCCGACTCAGCTCCAACCTCTGACGCTGTGCTACCTACCACCACCACTACCCCCACCACCACCACCCAAGGGACCTTCTGCCACCACCGGGGGTTCTCCAACTGCAGCTGCTGGATCCTCCCGAGGGAAAGGTAAGTCTGTGTCCCGAGAAGGTAAGTCTGTGTCGATTGTGGGCGACTCCATGGTAAGACATTTAGTTAGGGCTACCCGCACTAAACTTAGGAAGGTTGTGTGTCTGCCTGGCCATGGAGTTGGGAGGGTTTTAGAGAAGATGGACCACATCTTGGAAGATAGTGGAGATAACCCCATTATCTGTCTCAGTGCCGGGAGTAACGATGTTGGTAAGGGTAGAAGTGAGGAACTGCTGCAGCAGTATCGGGATGTGTTAGATAAAGTTAGGATGAAGGGAGGGATCCCTGTAGTACATTGTATCCTACCCAGAAGAGGAGTTCCCAAGGAATGGACATCCAGGGTCTTGGTGTCAATTGCCGTTTGGAGAAATATTGCAAAGAAAAAGCAATACCATTCATTGATAACTGGGATAGTTTCTATGGGAGAGATGGGATGTACGCAAGGGATGGGGTTCATCTTTCACGGTTAGGGGTTTCTACATTAGCTAGTTCTTTAGATAGGGTGGTTGTGGGGTTTTGAACAGAAATATTGAGAGTGTAAATGAGAGGTTAATTGGAACAATTTTAGCGTCAGGCGAAAGCGATAAGGATATTCAGTCTCATGCTAAAAATGATGACTATAATGCAAATAATAGTAGTGATGGTGCAACAGAAGATGGAAATGTCGCTAAAAACAAAGGTAAATTAGGTATAAAGAAAAGAAGTAAATTGAGAGTATATTACACAAACTGTAGGAGTCTATGTAACAAAATGAACGAACTTAGAGCCCTTGTTAGCAAAGAAAATATAGACATAATAGCGCTAACTGAAAACGTGGATTAATACAGAAACCAGGCATTTTTTAGCAGAATTTGATATACCAGGATATAGTTTGTTTAAATATGACCGAACAAGTAAGAGGGGTGGCGGTATAGCAGTGTTTGTCAGGAGTACATTAAAAAGCTGTATTAAATCAGGTATTAGACTAAATAACGATAATGAAAGTGTTTGGGTAGAGGTTAACGAAGGTAGTGAGACCATAGTTATTGGAGTTATGTATAGACCGCCAAATATGAGTAGAAATGACGGAACGTCATTATGGGAGGAAATTAAAATGGCATCAAGGTTTAGCAATGTGTGCATTATGGGGGATTTTAATTTTCCGAATATAGATTGGCAGCATCAAATAGGAGGACTCTGATTCTGAGGAGTTTATAGAGGTAGTACAAGATAGTTTTTTATTTCAATTCATAGATACGCCGACTAGAGGTAATAATATTCTCGATTTAGTTTTCAGTAACAATGAACATATGGTAAATAATGTAGAGATAGGGGACCACCTAGGAAATAGTGACCACAATTCTGTGTATTTTAATATACAATGGAAAGGTAATACCAGAGAGAATACAACATTAATACCTGACTTTAGAAAAGCCAATTATGGTGGGTTAAGAAGAGCCCTATTAGCGGACCCTATGGTCAAAAAATTAAGTCGATCCAGGTGTCCAAATGAGTGTACCCCTTCTCAGGCACCTGTCATCTTAAGTCAGGAAGAGACGTCAACCTTGGTAGATACATACGATAATTTTATCAAGTCAGTATTCAATGCACAAAATAAATACATCCCCAAAAGAAAATTTAGATCAACACAGAACCAACCCAAATGGATGAATAATAGACTATTAGATCTTCTAGGACAAAAGAGAGGAATATATAGAAAAATTAGAAAAGGCGAAATTCACCTACTTGCTTACTATCAGAATCTATCAAGACAGGTAAAAAAGGATATTAGGAAAGAAAAAAGAAATTATGAAATTAAGGTTGCCAATGACTCAAAAAATAATCCTAAAGCTTTTTACCAACTAACTAAATCCAAGGTTAGAGATATAATTGGTCCCCTTAAAACTTCGATAGGAGAAATGACAGAAAATGATTTAGAAATGTGCAGTACATTAAATGGTCAATTTCTTTCCGTTTTCACTAATGAAAATTTGGCACAGTTTCCAGAAGTCCGTAAGGTATATAGCGATAGTATAGAAAATAGGTTAAGTACGGTTACTATAAGTAGAAATGATGTGCTTAAGGAAATTGACAGACTGAAACCTCATAAATCGCCTGGTCCTGATGAGGTATATGCTAGAGTATTAAAAGAATGTAGGGATGAGTTAAGTTACCATTAACATTTTTATTTAACAAGTCATTGGAGACAGGTATAGTTCCAGAAGCTTGGAAGCTTGCAAACGTAGTTCCGATCTTCAAAAAAGGTGACAAATCAATAGCATCCAATTACCGTCCCATTAGTCTTACATCAATCATAGGAAAGCTACTAGAGTCAATTATTGCTAGTAAAATTAGAAACCACTTAGATACATTTAATTTAATAAATTCTTCTCAGCATGGATTCACTCAGGGACGTTCTTGCCTTACTAATTTGCTTAGTTTTTTCTCAGAGGTATATGAAGCAGTAGATAATGACAAGTCATATGATATAATATATTTAGATTTCAGTAAAGCTTTCGACAGAGTCCCCCACGAGAGATTGATGAGAAAGGTTGAGGCGCATGGAATAGGTGGGGCGTTGTTGGGATGGATTAGGTCATGGCTAATTGGTAGGAAGCAGAGAGTCAGCATAAATGGTACGAAGTCAGAATGGGGAGCAGTCAAAAGTGGTGTCCCCCAGGGATCTGTATTAGGTCCTCTGTTGTTTGTTATATACATAAATGACCTTGATTTAGGTATAACTAGTAGGATAAGTAAATTTGCAGACGATACCAAGATGGGGAGAACAATTGATTCAGATAGAGATATAGAGTGCCTCCAAAGGGATCTAGATACCTTACACGAATGGTCAGTAAATTGGCAGATGAAGTTTAACATTGACAAATGCAAGGTATTAAAGATAGGGAAGATGCATACAAATGTTAAATATAAACTAGCTAATGTGGAATTAGAAAACTCGAATTGTGAGAAAGATCTAGGTGTGTTTGTTAGCAATGATTTGAAGCCTAGACAACAGTGTATAAGCGTTCGAAAACAAGGCAAACAGGATTCTCGGGTTCATCTCAAGGAGTGGGAGTAACAGAACTGCTGATGTTATCTTAAAACTTTACTTGTCATTAGTGAGACCCCATATGGATTATGCTGTTCAATTTTGGTGTCCTTATTACAGAATGGACATAGATTCATTGGAGAGAGTACAACGTAGAATGACAAAAATGATCCATAATATTAGAAATCTTCCGTATAAAGAAAGGTTGAAGAAATTAGGCTTACATTCGTTAGAGAGACGCAGAGTTAGAGGGGATATGATAGAGGTGTTCAAGTGGGTTAGTGGGATTAACAAAGGGGACATGACAAATGTACTAAAGCTCAGTGATAGCGAAAGAACTCGTACCAATGGTTTCAAATTAGATAAATTTCGTTTCAGAAAAGATATAGGCAAATATTGGTTTGGTAACAGAGTTGTAGATGGGTGGAATGGACTACCAAGTGCTATAGTGGGATTAAAAACGATAGGGAGCTTTAAGATAAAATTGGATAAGCATATGGACGAGAAGGGTTGGGTGTGAAGGGGGATCAGCAGGGTTGGGCCAATCAGCGCTCTGCAGACCCCGTAATCCTGCGTTAATCTCTAACCGTTTTGGTAAGATGATCCTCAGGGTATTAGAGTGTTGAGCCTATAATTGGGCTTTGTAATTGGGGTTGTGTGGGACAGGGATCTGCCTTGCTTAGGCCAATCGGCTTTCTGCAGACTCCCATTTTCTTATGTTCTTATGTTCTTATGTTCTTATGTTAGTTTTGCGATTTTGAGACCTTTCCCCTCATCTCTTTGTCAATATTAGCACCTTTCGTGCCATTTAGATGACGATTATTTCCTGGCGAGCGATAGCGAGCCTGTAATTTTAGAAGGAACCGGCCTTCGGCCGGTACATTTTTGTACCGAAAAATGTACAAATCTATTTTGAAAGGTGATCTAGTGAGTCTTTTTTTTTTAAGCTTGATGGAGGTATAGCGAGGAAACTAAAAAATAATATATATATATAAATATATAGACCAAAATAATATATATATATATAAATATATAGACCAACAAACAAGCACTACCCCCTTAACTCTCGGTAAGCTTTTATCACTTGTCTGGTTTACTCAAGTTAACACCACACAGCACTAAGCAGCTTGGAAAGGATTATCCGCTGTCCACGAGATAATCCTTAGCTTATCTGTAACTTTAGCTATCATCTCTGACAAGTGTAATTAATCCTTAGCCTTCTCCTGAAATTAT
Organism: Paralithodes platypus; assembly: GCA_032716605.1. Classification (NCBI taxonomy): domain Eukaryota; kingdom Metazoa; phylum Arthropoda; class Malacostraca; order Decapoda; family Lithodidae; genus Paralithodes; species Paralithodes platypus. The sequence continues at coordinate 19,801,587 of CM064486.1, forward strand.
AGTTGTAGCGAATAATAGCAAATCACACTGGCCTCTCTACACGATCTATAAGCCATTCGAAAGCCACCGTAACTAAATGCATATTACCAAATTGATATTAGTTTTGTAATTGGATATGATATAACCACTAGCAAAAAGACAACAACTCATACATATATCCTTTGGGATGATTGTACAATATATAGCTAAAAATACGATAGATGATCGTGGCGTATATATACAAATGGTATATCTATCTATCTATCTATCTATCTATCTCTCTCTCTCTCTCTCTATATATATATATATATATATATATATATATATATATATGTTAGTATAGCCAGGTAATAGATTCTCTTTTAAACAGACGAGGTTAAAAGCAATAGCAGTTTCAGCATTCAGGATTTTATTGTTACAGCTTTCAATAGTTCTAACAATTTTCCTCTGGGGTTCAGAGATGAGGTACAAAAGGTTAGCAAAATTCATGGTGGATCCAACGTTTCACAAGTAAACATCTTGCATCTTCAGGGAATGGAGAGGTAATGATTAGAACGGGTTACGGGTTAGAAGCTAGAGTGCTTCTCAGTGGGGGGAAGAGATTGAAGAAGTTAGAGCAAGTATAGTTCGAGAAAATTGAAAATAGAGGGAGATGTATAAAGATGGTGGGCTGACCACCTTGCTGTTGTTCATTTATACTGTATCTTGTACATCATGTTTTGAAAAAAAATAAAAATAAAAATTATCTATGTTATAAAAGTTTTAAAAATGTTGACCCAAGGCCACTGAAAAACTATGTCGACTCTTTGGTAATTTTATTCAAATATGTTTCACTATGTTTCACTGCCTGCCGTCCTGCTGTTCCGGCCGCTTCGATAGGGCCCCTGTCTGGGGTCCACCGAAGTGGGCCCCAGGCAAGAGATCCATCTACCAGATTAAGTGCTCTCGGCAATGCTCCCCATACGACATGCAGTCTCAATGGTTCTCCTGCCTGAGGTCCACCAGGGTGGGCCCCAGACAAGAGCTCCACCAAAAGTACATGTTTCCAGTAAGGGATAGGAGGATAGGCAGTCACGGGCCCCAGCAGTGCACCAGCTCGGGAGCATCACCATTGACTGCCTCAGAGTGGTACTGTGGGATAGTGTGATGAGGCACTGATATCTCCACCCCGAGATCGGTGCTATCTCAAGGGGTTCTATACTGGCACTCCTATCGGTGTTGTCATGGGATTACAGCTGGCAGTGATGTGGGACGCTCTACCACCCCCACCAACCTGCAGAGCCCCTGGTTAAGTCATGTTTCGTTGTCATAATCGGTATTGGCATAATCGGTATTGTCATAATCAGTATTGTTCAGATTGTTAGTTGCGTTATTTATGGATAATTCCTTCTTGTATATAAAGGCTGCGGCTGTTGAGGATTATTATGTAATGTTGTTGGGAACCATGCATGAGATCTGTTATTCATTGATTCTTTTAATTCCAGGTAGTACGGATCCTCCAACAGCTCTAAATTATTCCAGACCTTAATTGCCCTGTTGTGCAGTTTTTGATTTACTGGATTTAGTTTACTAAGATTGTGAAGTTCTTCTGTTGTGAAATTGTATGGGTAAGATTCGTCATAGGCAAAACGAAGGGCTTTATTCTGGATTTTCTGCAGTCTAAGTAGTTGTGTGTTTGATAGTCCTGTGAGAGGTATGCATGGGTATTCAACAGCGGGTATAACATAAGCCTTAACTAAATGAAGTTTGATATTTAGTGGAAGATCTTTGAACTTATATACATCTTGTAGCGCTCTATTACCTTTGTTAATTAAATCGGTGACATGCTTTATGACTCCTCCGTTCGTGATTTTGAGGCCCAACATCTTGCCTTCCCTTTTTTGCTCCATAAGATCACCCTCCACAATTATGTCTACTGTTTTCTTTACTGCTCGTGGAATTATTGTAAATTTGTTAATGTTAGTCTTTATTTTCCAGGCCCTTTCAAATTTATTTACTCTAGTTATCTCGTTTTCCACCCTATTAGCCATCCTCCTCCTCGATTTTCCCCTGTAACTGATTACCTGAGTAATATCATCGGCGTATACGATATTCATACATCCATGTGCTGGCAATGGTAGGTCCATGGTATAGATGGAGTATAAAATTGGTGAGAGAATACCACCCTGGGGCACCCCGCTCAACAGCTCAAACTCAGGGCCAAAGGTATTGTTTATCTGGATTCTAGCACTCCTATCCATAAGGTAATCACATAACAGTTTCTCTAGATATCCAGGTAGTTGTAGCTGCAAGATCTTAAATTTGAGCCCCTCATGCCAGACCTTATCAAATGCTTTTGACACATCCCTTAATACCATATGGCACTGATTTTTTTCCGCCAAAGTCTGTGCAATTTTTTCATATATTATAGCCAGTGCTGTGGTGGTGCCCCTGTTCTCCCGAAAACCATGCTGTTGGTGTGGAATTAGATTATTTCGGTTCAAATGTAGTCTTAGCCGTGTGTATATGCATCTCTCCAGCAACTTACCTGGGACCTCCAGTAAAGAAATTGGTCTATATGATTTTGGGTCGTAGTGTGATTTATTTTCTTTGGGAATGAAGTGGAGAATTGCTTTTTTGAAGCGATCTGGAAAGTATCCCATTGATAGAGTCAGGTTGAATATAGTTACTAGCATTTTTATAGATTCTTCGGGTAGTTCTTTCAAAATGGTGGAATCTATTTTGCTGCTTCCAGGTGCTTTACGTTTCAGGGATTTGATATGGCGATGTAGTTCCTCTAAAGTTATTTTGCTTGTTACAAAGTCTGTTGGTTGAAGATTGACAGGTCTGCTACATGGTCGGGGGTTATTCTATGTCGGTTTTCTCTCAGAAACTCGTGAACCCTCTCTTCATTCTCCTCATCAAATTCTTCATTTTCATCTTCAGATATTCTGAAAGTTGGTTCCCATATTCTTCTAAATATTTGTTCCTTCTCATTATCATCATATATTTTGGTGTTGTGGTCGTCGATAATATATTTTGGCATTCCCGATTTACCGCCCTTCATGTCTCTTACCTTTCTCCAAAACTCTACCGGTGCATGATATATTTGTGTTAAGTTTATGATTTTTTCATTGTATTGTTCATCATGGATTCGCTTACTTTCCTCCTCAATCTCCCGCTGCAGTCTCCTATATTCTCTGTACCTGCCATAATTCCATCCCCCCACTCCTGCATCTATACTCAATTGTTTGTATTGATTTTGGATATTCCTTAATGCAGCACTGGAGATGGCTCGTGATTGTATCTTAGATGACGTAGTTGGAATATGTTTGTCAATAGCTTTTTGTGTGATTTTGTACCATTGTTCCACCATCTCATCGACCTCCTCAACACCTACTTCACCCTCATTGTAATTGTGAATATTACTAAGTTCGTCAGATATTGTCTCCCTGAAACAGTCCCAACTCACATTGCGAAAGAAATAACGCTTCCTAGCTGGTTCATAGATTGCTTTGGCAGTTAGTGTAATGATAATTGGTAGGTGATCTGATGTAGTTATTGGACCTGGGTCAATCCTTACATTATGCCTGCACTTGTTATTGCCCAAGATTATGTCTGGTGTTGTATGTGAGTTTGCCCTAATAAAAGTAGGAAAATTAGGACCGATATGCACCAGTTTATTATTTCTCATCAACCTAGCAAGACTTTGGCCAACAAGATTTTCTGATCTATGTCCGAGAAGCGTGTGTTTTGCGTTCAGATCCCCCACAATGTATGTCGGCTCGTGTTTAGACTGTAGTCTATGGAAGTCTGGGAACGGTAAAAATGGGCGTCTGGGGGGTAGGTATGTGGTTGCAACATTAATTAGTCCCAAGGTTGTTTCTATAGATATGCAGAGTACATCAGTTATATAGTCTTCACCTATCTTGTGTCTAATGTCACTTCTAATGAGGATTGCACTTCCATCATTTCGTTCACCTGAATTATTGACAAGGTATGTTATATATCCATGGATTTTTATTTGGTCTTCCTGGGTACAGCCATGGCCATTGATTAGTATAACATGTGGGTGCTCCAGTAGATACGAATTTGTCAGTAGTTGTTTCCGGGTCTCCCAGTGAAGTACATTATGCTGCATTATTTTCAAAGTTTCCATAGTTAAGGGAATAAGATAACCTGACTTAACAGATATAAGTTAAAAAGTGTCTATAAGTTTCCCTTAACGCGACTTCTTCCTCTTTGATTTATTGTCTTCTTCTATGGAGTTATCCGCTTGCAGGCCACTCTTCGTCTTTTTGTATTCAAGATCCTGGAAGACCCTTAGTGTGTCTGACAGGTTAATTTTGTCTGTGATAAGCATATCACATATTTATATGATTAGAATAGGGACAAAGCATCATATTTATACAAAATTTGAGGATCAAGTAGAGGGAGGTGGGCGGAGCTACTGGGTGTGTGGTGGCTGTTCATTGGTGGAAGGCAGTCTATTCGCGAGACGGGCACTAAATCTTATCGGTGGTTGGTTGTTGGCTGTGGGTGGCTGTGATTGGTTGGTGTTGTCAGTTGTGTGCTGAGCGCGGAAGCGTAAGGGAGGGGGGCACGGGGCGAGAGGAAGGGGGGCAGCATGCCTGTAGCGCTTGCCTGAAGGAAGAATTTGAAGGTCTTGTGTTTGGTTGTTGATGCTGGGGTTGAGTGTTTGGATGTATAGAGCTTCTAAAATAGCTAGTCTTCTGGGGTCTGATTCTTGTCGAGTATGGTGGTTTGTTTGTCTAGGTCGGCGCGAGTTAGGGCAAGATGGTGGGGGGCTTGATAGTGATCTTTTATAGCGCCAGATTGAAGGTGGAGGGTTAGTCGACGGGAAAGGCGAGTCTGTGTCATTCCAACATAGGATAGGGGTCCACAGTCCCCAGAGGTGCAAATATGCTGGTATATCACATGATCGTCTTTCGGTTGGTTGGTGGAAATGGGGCGGTTACGGAGGACAAGGTTGGAGGTCTTAGGAGATTTGTAGTAAATAATGAGTTTTATTTTATTGTCAGGGTTGGTGGGGAGGACGTTTTTTGTGAATTATTTCTTTCATAATGGATTTGTCTGTTGTGTGGTCGGAAGACATGTAGTTTCTGTAGAAAAATGTAATGTCATTGGCCGGGTTGGTGGTAGGGGGGTCTTGTTTGTACCATTTTTCTAGGTGGTGGTTGATGGCATTGGTGACGTCAGTGTTGGAATACCCATTGTTGACTAGGACCTGGGTGAGCCTTTCCAGTTCATTGTGTGTCATTCCAGGTGGTGCAATGGGTGAGGGCTCTCCTGACATAGGCGGCGATGGTGGACTGTAGGTATCGTTTAGGGCATTCACTTTCCCCATTAAGACATTGGCCATTGTTAGTAGGTTTGGTGTACACTGTAGTTTGAAGCCGTGGTCGTGGAGGGAGACAAGGAGGTCGAGGAAGGGTAGATGTCCATCGGTGGTTTCTTCGTATGTGAAGTTGAGTCCGGAGGTGGCCATGAAGCGCTGCTGGAGGTCCCTGAGTTCGCCCAGGTCCTTCACCCGCACGAAGATATCATCGATGTACCTGCAGTAGACAGTGGGCCGGTGGGCAGCCAGGAGTTCCTCTTCGATAGTTCCCATGAAGAAATTGGCGAACAGGACCCCCAGGGGGCTTCCCATCGCTACACCGTCGATTTGCTGGTACATATTCCCGCGGGGGCAGAGGAAAGGGGACTCCTTGGTACATAGTTCCAAGAGCGTCTTCAGGGCCTTCTCCAGGATGTCCAGGGGGGGCGTATTAGGGCAGTGGTAAACTCGACGTAGGATAAAAATCTATGGTCTTGTCAACGGGCACGTTGGTAAACAAACTCTCTACGTCGAGGGAGGCGATGATGTGGTCGATAGCTGGGGGGGCATCTCGTAGAATTTCTAGGAAGTCATAAGCAGAGTTGAGGTTGTATTGCCGTGGAACAAAAGGGGTGAGGAGTTTGTTCAGGGCCTTGGCGGTCTGGTAGGTAGCAGTAGGGATCTGTGATATGATGGGGCGGAGGGGGTTCCCGGGTTTGTGGGTTTTTATAGTACCGTAAGCATAACCTGGGGTGAATTCGCCGATGAGTTTCTTCAGGTGTACGCCATCGGCTTTGGCGTTGATAGCAGTGATGGTGGTGTTGGCTTTCCTTTTTATTTCGTCAGTAGGGTTGCGAGTGATCATTTTGAATTTGTTTTTATCACTAAGAATGTCGTCCATTTTCCGTAGGTATTCTTCTTTTCCGTGTATCACAAGGCAGGAGGCCTTATCAGCTCGTCGGATGATGATGTTGGGGTTCTCTTTCAGTTGTTTAGCGGCTTTGAAGTGGTGTTTGTTGAGGAGCTTGCTTTGGTGGGATCCCCTGGTTTTGGCGGCTTCTGCTAGTAGGGTGGGTTGTAGGGCTGGGGTGGTGGTGATCTTGCCGTCTTTCTGGAGTCGTAGGATGTCATCCAGCAGGACTTCAATTTCAAGGCGTTTTCGGTGGGGTCCCGGCTTGGAAATGTAGTGGCAATTTAAGTCTTTGTTCAGGAGGTCTTCTTGGTCCGGCGTTAGGGTGGTGTTGGTGAGGTTAATATATCCTTTTGTTGGCTTGGGAAGTTTTATGTTTCCACCGTATAGACGGGAGAGTTTTTGGATGGTAGTGTTCTCTGTTTGTCGTCTGTGTTGTTCGTTGAGTTGTTGGCGTTTTTGGTTGATTTCTGTTTTGATGTGGTTAGGGGTGGTTTCTTCTTCATCCCATTTCTGTAGCAGGGCGTCACGTTCATATCGGAGATTGGTGGTGGTCTCTCATTTTTCAGCTAATTCTTCTCGTATCAGTTCTTCACGAAACTGTTTACTTGTGAAACGTTGGATCCACCATGAATTTTGCTAACCTTTTGTACCTCATCTCTGAACCCCAGAGGAAAATTGTTTGAACTATTGAAAGCTGTAACAATAAAATCCTGAATGCTGAAACTGCTATTGCTTTTAACCTCGTCTGTTTAAAAGAGAATATATATATATATATATATATATATATATATATATATATAGGCCTATATATATATATATATATCGGAGTTGACATTCATATCAAACACACCGAATAACATAATGGAATACCAGTTGTTGGACCATATGCCAGCGGTGCTTTGATTGTTGTCCATAGCCTAGTTAAGGGGGGATGGCCGTATTTATTGTTGTCCATAGCCCAGTTAAGGGGGGATGGCCGTATTTATTGTTGTCCATAGCCCAGTTAAGGGGGGATGGCCGTATTTATTGTTGTCCATAGCCCAGTTAAGGGGGGATCGCTATATTTATGTGTGTCCATAGCCCAGTTAAGGGGGGATGGCCGTATTTATTGTTGTCCATAGCCCAGTTAAGGGGGGATCGCCGTATTTATTGTTGTCCATAGCCCAGTTAAGGGGGGATGGCCGTATTTATTGTTGTCCATAGCCCAGTTAAGGGGGGATGGCCGTAGTTGTTGTTGTCCATTACCCAGGTAAGGGGGGATGGCCGTATTTATTGTTGTCCATAGCCCAGTTAAGGGGGGATGGCCGTATTTATTGTTGTCCATAGCCCAGTTAAGGGGGGATGGCCGTATTTATTGTTGTCCATAGCCCAGTTAAGGGGGGATGGCCGTATTTATTGTTGTCCATAGCCCAGTTAAGGGGGGATGGCCGTATTTATTGTTGTCCATAGCCCAGTTAAGGGGGGATGGCCGTATTTATTGTTGTCCATAGCCCAGTTAAGGGGGGATGGCCGTATTTATTGTTGTCCATAGCCCAGTTAAGGGGGGATGGCCGTATTTATTGTTGTCCATAGCCCAGTTAAGGGGGGATGGCCGTATTTATTGTTGTCCATAGCCCAGTTAAGGGGGATGGCCGTATTTATTGTTGTCCATAGCCCAGTTAAGGGGGGATGGCCGTATTTATTGTTGTCCATAGCCCAGTTAAGGGGGGATGGCCGTATTTATTGTTGTCCATAGCCCAGTTAAGGGGGGATGGCCGTATTTATTGTTGTCCATAGCCCAGTTAAGGGGGGATGGCCGTATTTATTGTTGTCCATAGTCCAGTTAAGGGGGGATCGCCGTATTTATTGTTGTCCATAGCCCAGTTAAGGGGGGATGGCCGTATTTATTTGCTCATTTATATATGTTTATATTCTTTTACTTAGTTTCTTCCATAGACCTCCATCAAGCTGAAAAAAAAACACCTGCCCAAGACCCTCCTTCAAGATAAATGTGTAATTTTTTGTATATAATAATGTCCCGGCCGAAGGCCGGTTCCTCTTAAATTACAGGCTCGCTATCGCTCGCCAGGAAAAATACACACCTAAATGACATGAAAAGTCTTAATATTGCCAAAGAAATGGGGCAAAAGGTGTTAAAATCGCCAAACTAATCAACCAAACGTCTTAAAATGTGAAAACTAATGGGGCTAAACATGAGGAAGAAGGGGGGCCAGAAAAAACAAGCCATCTCCATTTAAAGCTCTATGGTGTGGAGCCTTTATTAAAAGGTCTAGTGTGTCTGGGGCCATAATATGATACTACCTGGCGATATGAGGGTGCCCGCAGGAGAGACAAACAGAAGAAGAGGGGGAGGGGGGCTAATACAGAAGAGGAGGGGAGGGCTAATACAGAAGAGGGGGGAGGGCTAATACAGAAGAGGGGGGGAGGGCTAATACAGAAGAGGGGGGGGGCTAATACAGAAGAGGGGGGGAGGGCTAATACAGAAGAGGGGGGGAGGGCTAATACAGAAGAGGGGGTGGGGCTAATACAGAAGAGGAGGGGAGGGCTAATACAGAAGAGGGGGGGAGGGCTAATACAGAAGAGGGGGGGGGGCTAATACAGAAGAGGGGGGAGGGCTAATACAGAAGAGGGGGGGGGCTAATACAGAAGAGGGGAGGGGCTAATACAGAAGAGGGGGGGGAGGGCTAATACAGTATAGGGGAGGGGGGCTAATACAGAAGAGGGGGGGGAGGGGGCTAATACAGAAGAGGGGGGGGAGGGCTAATACAGTATAGGGGAGGGGGGGCTAATACAGAAGAGGGGGGGGGAGGGGGGCTAATACAGAAGAGGGGGGGGAGGGCTAATACAGTATAGGGGAGGGGGGCTAATACAGAAGAGGGGGGGGGGAGGGGGGCTAATACAGAAGAGGAGGGGAGGGCTAATACAGAAGAGGGGGGGAGGGCTAATACAGAAGAGGGGGGAGGGCTAATACAGAAGAGGGGGGGGGGGGGGCTAATACAGAAGAGGGGGGGGGGCTAATACAGAAGAGGAGGGGAGGGCTAATACAGAAGAGGGGGGGAGGGCTAATACAGAAGAGGGGGGGGGGCTAATACAGAAGAGGGAAGGGCTAATACAGAAGAGGGGGGGAGGGCTAATACAGAAGAGGGGAGGGGCTAATACAGAAGAGGGGGGGAGGGCTAATACAGTATAGGGGAGGGGGGCTAATACAGAAGAGGGGGGGGAGGGGGCTAATACAGAAGAGGGGGGGGAGGGCTAATACAGTATAGGGGAGGGGGGCTTAATACAGAAGAGGGGGGGGAGGGGGGCTAATACAGAAGAGGGGGGGGAGGGCTAATACAGTATAGGGGAGGGGGGCTAATACAGAAGAGGGGGGGGGGAGGGGGGCTAATACAGAAGAGGGGGGGGGGGAGGGCTAATACAGTATAGGGGAGGGGGGCTAATACAGAAGAGGGGGGGGGAGGGGGGCTAATACAGAAGAGGGGGGGGAGGGCTAATACAGTATAGGGGAGGGGGGCTAATACAGAGGGGGGGGGGGAGGGGGGCTAATACAGAAGAGGGGGGGAGGGCTAATACAGAATAGGGGAGGGGGCACCTATATAAAGGGGGCAATAATGAATAATTGAGGGGGGGGGTGGCAGAACCAGCTACAGGAAACATAATATTGTCAAACATAGTACTCGTAAAAATGGTACAGGAAAAATGACAGAAGGACATTATAAAGCATATATAACTTATATATGTTTGTATCTACGTGAATTACAAGACAGGGTTAATAAGTTCATTTGAGGATTGAGTATGTGTGTGCCATTTTAGCTAAATTTGTCAAATAGAATCAACTCCTGTTACTATCTTGAATACTAGGCTATAACTATTGAAATATATATCATATCATATTTAGAAAATATGAATATGTAACAAACGTGTAGTAGCTTCGTGTTTTGCAATTAACCCTTTCTGTACCGGCGACATCTTTTTCATTTCATTCTAGCTATATTTAGACGATTTTGTGCAGTTTGAGAGGGATATGTTGAAGTAAAAAAGGGTTAAGTGAGATAGTTCGAAGCCTGTTAATTGCTAGAGGCCCTTTTAAACTGAATAAAATCGTCTAATAGTAGCCACAATAAAGTTAAAAGGATGGTGGCGGTACAGAAGGGGTTAAGTGTACGGCAATTGGCCACTAGGGCATGTAGTTTATCGCCTGGTTAAGGGGGAATGGTTGGATTTTCTGGTCCCACTACTTCCTCATGTTTAGCCCCATAGATTTAAACAATTTATGATGTTCGGCCCATTAATATGGCGATTTCAAGATATTTCGCCCTATTATTTTGTCAATATGAAGAATTCTTTGCCATTTAGGTGTCGATTTTATTTCTGGCGAGCGATAACGAGCCTGTAACTTAAGAGAACCGGCCTTCGGCTGGGACATTTTTCTATCGAAAAATGTACAAATTTATCTTGAAGAAGGGTCTTGGGGTGTTTCTTTAAGCTTGATGGAAGTCTAGGGAGGAAACTAAAATAATTATCAAAAGATAAATAAATGAGCAAATAAATACACCCAGGCAACGGAGTATACTGTACAGTATAGTGAAGATACACCCAGGCAACGGAGTATACTGTACAGTATAGTGAAGATACACCCAGGCAACGGAGTATACTGTACAGTATAGTGAAGATACACCCAGGCAACGGAGTATACTGTACAGTGTAGTGAAGATACACCCAGGCAACGGAGTATACTGTACAGTGTAGTGAAGATACACCCAGGCAACGGAGTATACTGTACAGTGTAGTCAAGATACACCCAGGCAACAGAGTATACTGTACAGTATAGTGAAGATACACCCCGGCAACGGAGTATACTGTACAGTGTAGTGAAGATACACCCAGGCAACGGAGTATACTGTACAGTGTAGTCAAGATACACCCAGGCAACGGAGTATACTGTACAGTGTAGTCAAGATACACCCAGGCAACGGAGTATACTGTACAGTGAAGATACACCCAGGCAACGGAGTATACTGTACAGTATAGTGAAGATACACCCAGGCAACGGAGTATACTGTACAGTGTAGTGAAGATACACCCAGGCAACGGAGTATACTGTACAGTGAAGATACACCCAGGCAACGGAGTATACTGTACAGTGTAGTGAAGATACACCCAGGCAACGGAGTATACTGTACAGTATAGTGAAGATACACCCAGGCAACGGAGTATACTGTACAGTGTAGTCAAGATACACCCAGGCAACGGAGTATACTGTACAGTGAAGATGCACCCAGGCAACGGAGTATACTGTACAGTATAGTGAAGATACACCCAGGCAATGGAGTATACTGTACAGTATAGTGAAGATACACCCAGGCAACGGAGTATACTGTACAGTATAGTGAAGATACACCCAGACAACGGAGTATACTGTACAGTGAAGATACACCCAGGCAACGGAGTATACTGTACAGTATAGTGAAGATACACCCAGGCAACGGAGTATACTGTACAGTGTAGTGAAGATACACCCAGGCAACGGAGTATACTGTACAGTATAGTGAAGATACACCCAGGCAACGGAGTATACTGTACAGTGTAGTCAAGATACACCCAGGCAACGGAGTATACTGTACAGTGAAGATACACCCAGGCAACGGAGTATACTGTACAGTGAAGATACACCCAGGCAACGGAGTATACTGTACAGTGAAGATACACCCAGGCAACGGAGTATACTGTACAGTATAGTGAAGATACACCCAGGCAACGGAGTATACTGTACAGTGTAGTGAAGATACACCCAGGCAACGGAGTATACTGTACAGTGAAGATACACCCAGGCAACGGAGTATACTGTACAGTGAAGATACACCCAGGCAACGGAGTATACTGTACAGTATAGTGAAGATACACCCAGGCAATGGAGTATACTGTACAGTATAGTGAAGATACACCCAGGCAACGGAGTATACTGTACAGTGTAGTGAAGATACACCCAGGCAACGGAGTATACTGTACAGTGTAGTCAAGATACACCCAGGCAACGGAGTATACTGTACAGTGAAGATACACCCAGGCAACGGAGTATACTGTACAGTATAGTGAAGATACACCCAGGCAACGGAGTATACTGTACAGTGAAGATACACCCAGGCAACGGAGTATACTGTACAGTATAGTAAAGATACACCCAGGCAATGGAGTATACTGTACAGTGTAGTGAAGATATGGTAACCTTTCATGTTCGTGATGGCTTATACTTCTAAAATTATATGTGTGAATTAAGAGTAAAATGCATTATATTTAATTATTAACTACAATAAAAACATTTTGTTATAAATGCTTTTGAAATATATCTACATAAATACTGTTAATTAAATAGAATGCATACTTAAGAATGCATGCTTAAGGAAATAATGTGCTTAAGGAAATTGACAGACTGAAACCTCAGAAATCGCCTGGCCCCGATGAGGTATATGCCAGAGTATTAAAAGAATGCAGAGATGAGTTAAGTTACCCATTAACATTTCTTTTTAACAATTCATTAGAAACAGGTATAGTTCCAGAAGCTTGGAAACTTGCAAATGTAGTTCCGATTTTCAAAAAAGGTGATAAATCAATAGCATCCAATTACCGTCCCATTAGTCTCACTTCAATCATAGGAAAGCTACTAGAGTCAATTATTGCTAGAAAAATGAGAAACCACTTAGAAACATTTAACTTAATCAATTCTTCTCAGCATGGATTCACTCAGGGACGTTCTTGCCTTACTAATTTGCTTAGTTTTTTCTCAGAGGTATATGAAGCAGTAGATAATGACAAGGCATACGATATTATATATTTAGATTTCAGTAAAGCTTTCGACAGAGTTCCTCATGAGAGATTGATGAGAAAGGTTGAGGCACATGGAATAGGTGGGGCATGGTTGGGATGGATTAGGTCATGGCTAATTGGTAGGAAACAGAGAGTCAGCATAAATGGTACCAAGTCAGAGTGGGGAGCAGTCAAAAGTGGTGTCCCCCAGGGATCGGTATTAGGTCCCCTGTTGTTTCTTATATACATAAATGACCTAGATTTAGGTATAACTAGTAGGATAAGTAAATTCGCAGACGATACTAAAATGGGGAGATCAATTGATTCAGATAGCGATATAGAGTGCCTCCAAAGGGATCTAGATACCTTACATGAATGGTCAGTAAATTGGCAGATGAAGTTTAACATTGACAAATGCAAGGTATTAAAGATAGGGAAGATGCAAACAAATGTTAAATATAAACTAGCTAATTTAGAATTAGAAAATTCAGACTGCGAGAAAGATCTAGGTGTGTTTGTTAGCAATGATTTGAAGCCTAGAAAACAGTGTATAGGCGTTCGTAATAAGGCAAACAGGATTCTCGGGTTCATCTCTAGGAGTGTGAGTAACAGAACTGCTGATGTTATCTTAAAACTTTACTTGTCATTAGTGAGACCCCATATGGATTATGCTGTCCAATTTTGGTGTCCTTATTACAGAATGGACATAGATTCATTGGAGAGAGTACAGCGTAGAATGACAAAAATGATCCATAATATTAGAAATCTTCCGTATGAAGAAAGGTTGAAGAAATTAGGTTTACATTCGTTAGAGAGACGCAGAGTTAGAGGGGATATGATAGAGGTGTTCAAGTGGGTAAGTGGGATTAACAAAGGGGACATGACAAATGTACTAAAGCTCAGTCATAGCGAAAGAACTCGTACCAATGGTTTCAAATTAGATAAATTTCGTTTCAGAAAAGATATAGGCAAATATTGGTTTGGTAACAGAGTTGTAGATGGGTGGAATGGACTACCAAGTGCTATAGTGGGATCTAAAACTGTAGGGAGCTTTAAGATAAAATTGGATAAGCATATGGACGAGAAGGGTTGGGTGTGAAGGGGGATCAGCCGGGTTGGGCCAATCAGCGCTCTGCAGACCCCCATAATCCTGCGTTAATCTCTAACCGTTTTGGTAAGATGATCCTCAGGGTATTAGAGTGTTGAGCCTATAATTGGGCTTTGTAATTGATTTGGGGTTGTGTGGGACAGGGATCTGCCTTGCTTAGGCCAATCGGCTTTCTGCAGACTCCCATTTTCTTATGTTCTTATGTTCTTATGTTCTTAAATACCTTGCCCGGTGAATAATATGTTCAGTATTAGGCTATGTATACACAAAACAATGGCATATAGTGTATGTGGAAAGCTACATCATATCCGGAACATAATACAGAATAATATAGGATAGAAGAATCAATCATTTTATATAGTTGTTTTCTTCATCTATCTCTCTCTCTCTCTCTCTCTCTCTCTCTCTCTCTCTCTTTCTCTCTCCAGAAAACATATACAGTATATATATATATATATATATACATACAGTATATACATATATATATATATATATATATATATATATATATATATATACATACAGTATATATACAATATTATATATATATATATATGATACGTATATCTACTATATATATTACATATATATATATACAGTAATATAGGTATATATATATATATACAGTTATATACAGTATATATATCTAGAGATATAATACATATATATTATATATATATAATGCATACAGTATACATATATATATTATATATATATATATACATACAGTATATATACATTCTATATATATATAATATATATAAGATATATATATAATATATATATACAGTATAGAAATATATATATATATATATATATATATATATATATATATATTATATACACACACATTTCAGTAATGTAAGCATGTTTCCTTCTATTTTAATTGCTACACGTCCGATCCAAGCTGAATAGAATCTTCTAATAATGGCCAGAATACAATGATAATTACGTCACCGGTACTGAAGGGGTTAAGAAAAACTTCACCCCGACTTCTCACCTTCCCAGAAAAGACTCATTTACGGAAAACCACCAACTTTTTTATATTATCCGAGGAACTACTATGGAAGGTAATCTAGCGGATGGAGGGAGAATTGCTATAGGTTATTATTGCTATAGGTTATTATTGCTATAGGTTATTATTGCTATAGGTTATTATTGCTATAGGTTATTATTGCTATAGGTTATTATTGCTATAGGTTATTATTGCTATAGGTTATTATTGCTATAGGTTATTATTGCTATAGGTTATTGCTATAGGTTATTATTGCTATAGGTTATTATTGCTATAGGTTATTATGCTATAGTATTATTGCTATAGGTTATTATTGCTATAGGTTATTATTGCTATAGGATATTATTAGTATAGGATATTATTACTATAGGTTACTATTGCTATAGGTTATTATTGCTATAGGTTATATTGCTATAGGTTATTATTGCTATAGGTTATGCTATAGGTTATTGCTATAGGTTATTATTGCTATAGGTTATTATTGCTATAGGTTATTATTGGCTATAGGTATTATTGCTATAGGTTATTATTGCTATAGGTTATTATTGCTATAGGTTATTATTGCTATAGGTTATTAATTGCTATAGGTTATTATTGCTATAGGTTATTATTGCTATAGGTTATATTGCTATAGGTTATTATTATTGCTATAGGTTATTATTGCTATAGGTTATTATTGCTATAGGTTATTATTGCTATAGGTTATTATTTGCTATAGGTTATTATTGCTATAGGTTATTATTGCTATAGGTTATTATTGCTATAGGTTATTATTGCTATAGGTTATTATTGCTATAGGTTATTATTGCTATAGGTTATTATTGCTATAGGTTATTATTGCTATAGGTTATTATTTATATTGCTAGGTTATTATTGCTATAGGTTATTATTGCTTAGGTTATTATTGCTATAGGTTATTATTGCTATAGGTTATAGATAGGTTATTATTGCTATAGGTTATTATTGCTATAGGTTATTGCTATAGGTTATTATTGCTATAGGTTTTATTGCTATAGGTTATTATTGCTATAGGTTATTATTGCTATAGGTTATTATTGCTATAGGTTATTATTGCTATAGGTTATTATTGCTATAGGTTATTATTGCTATAGGTTATTATTGCTATAGGTTATTATTGCTATAGGTTATTATTGCTATAGGTTATTTGGTGGAAAGTTGGAGGGGGAGGTGATTGGGGCGGACCTTTTCTCAAGTTATATTGTGTGTTAAGTTATTATTATACAGTTGTATATTATATTTGTGCCTTAAGTTAAATATTACGTTCTAAGTTATTATTATATAATTTTACATTATATTTCTTCTTTAAGTTTAATGTTTTGCTCTAAGTTATTAGTATATATTTTTGTTTAATTGTATGGGTTTCTTTAAGTTAAATATTTGTTTAATCTCTCATGTTATTATTATATAGTCTTACAATATATTTGTTCTTTAAGTGCAATATTTTGCTCTAGGTTATTATTATAGATTTTGTTTTTCATTAAGTTTTATTGTTTGGTTAAAGTTAATTTATGTAGACGTTCATTAATTTTTTTTTTTAATGAGAGGTGAGGGCCTTATTTTCTATATTGATGGATTTCGCGTAAGAATAATCCAAGGTGTTCTCTCTCTCTCTCTCTCTCTCTCTCTCTCTCTCTCTCTCTCTCTCTCTCATTAATCCGCGCATTGTTTTCCTCTTCCCCCTCTCTCGTATTCTTCTTATACATATGCGTCTTTCACAATTCACTATTAACCCTCTCCGACATATGACGCGATTTTGAGCCTATTAGGGATACTTTAAAGCCTTTGTTACCATCAGAGGTATTTAGAAACCTTTAGTTTAGTTACTTCAACCTCTGCAGTTGTCTTTGAGTTAGCTGTGGGCAGAAAACTAATTTTGGAGAGGTAATTATATGAGTGAGAGAACTCTATTTCTTATTGCTAATCTGGCAACCTCTGTGTCATATGAGTCTGAAGGGGTTAATCTAAGACTGAGGCCACCTAGATCAACATAACTCCATTACGTGATTGTTATTCCCAGATTGTTCCTATATTTACTTCTTGGATAATACCGAGTCTTCTTTCCCGTCCCCCAGCAACACAATAACTCCATTTATATGATTTGTGAATTATATATTGGTTACGATTAATAGCGTAGGTTAATAAACACTATTTATTGAAAGGCAAGTTCGATCCAAAGATATGGTACCGCCATAGTAATAATTGCATTAAGGGGGTAGTGCTATTTTGTTTTTTTTCAATATTTTTTTTTTTTTCCTCACTAGACTTCCATCAAGCTTAAAAAACACCCCCTAGACCCCCTTTCAAGATAAATTAAAAAAACAAATCGGTAGAAAAATGTCCCGGCAGATTCCTTCTAAAATGACAGGCTCGCTATCGCTCACCAGGAAAAAAATCGACACCTAAATGGCACGAAATGTCCTAATATTTACAAAGAAATGGGGTGAAAGTCTAAAATTGCCAAACTTATGGAACGAACGTATTATCAAAACTAATGTGGCTAAACACGAGAAAGAAGGGGGGGGACCAGAAAAAGCAACCACCTCCCCCTTAACCCTTTGAGTACCAGCGACGTGTGTTACATTTTATTCTAACTATATCTAGACGATATTTTGCAGCTCAGGAAGGATCTGCGGTGGTTGAAAGTGTTGGATGAGAAAGTTTGAAGCCTTGTTATTGCTAGAGCCGGTCCTTCCTAACCTGAACAAAATCGTCTAACAGTTGGGAGAATACGGTGAAATGGACGTCCCAGGTACTGAATGGGTTAAAAACAAAAATAAAGACAAGACTAAAACAGAGGATCCACGAATTCTTAAGAGTGGGGCTAGAGAGACTATGAGCCAATATTGTGAGTAAGAGATAAAGGGGTAACCAAAAAAAGGGAGGGGCAACAAGAGATCAAAGAGACAGACTTAATAAGGGGAGATCTCCACTTGAGGGAATTTTTTCTTGACCCCTTTCTCCCTCATGTTTAGCCCCATTGCTTTTGTTATTATAAGACGTTCGCCCCATTAGTTTAGCGATTTTAAGAACTTTCACCCCATATTAAGACCTTTCGTGCAAATCAGGTGTCGAATTTATCCTGGCGAGCGATAGCGAGCCTGTAATTTAAGAGGAACCGGCCTTCGGCCGGGAAATTTTTCTACCGAAAAATGTACAAATTTATCTTGAAAGGGACTCAAGGGGGTGTAATTTTAAGCTTGATGGAGGTCTAGGGAACAAACTAAATACCTCCCCTTA
Organism: Paralithodes platypus; assembly: GCA_032716605.1. Lineage (NCBI taxonomy): Eukaryota > Metazoa > Arthropoda > Malacostraca > Decapoda > Lithodidae > Paralithodes > Paralithodes platypus. Next base: position 19,819,981 of record CM064486.1, read on the forward strand.
ATAGTACCGTGCTGGGTTTTTGGCTATTGTTGTTACTAATGAAATGTGTCAATCACTTAGTCACTTATGTAACTACTTATCTAGCCACTCATCTTTATCTTAGGCTGTGTTTACATTCACGCTAGTGTGTGTGTGTGTGTGTGTGTTTGTTTGTATATGCCTGGGGAATATGGAATTATTGTCCAATATATGTTTCTCTCTATGCATGTGGTGTATGAACAAATAATTATCCAATATATCTTTCTCTCTCTTTCTCCTTCCCCCTTTTCCCTCACTCACTCACTCACTCACACACACACTCACTCACACACACACACACACACACACACACACACACACACTCTCTCTCTCTCTCTCTCCTGTCACTGTGCTCTGACGAACAAATAAATTAAGCCGATACGGCCATTATTGCCTTAAACTTCCTGATATTGAAACAAACAAATTCCAGGATCAAAACACTCCCCAACACTCATAGTCCATGAGCCAAGACCCGAATTTTGGGATATCGGTACCACCCGGGGTGACTAATTCTCTTAGGTGTTTTTAGCTTGCTACATGTCTCTAGTTTATGTTTTGATATGATAGCCCTTGCACATTGGTAGCTTAATGGTCGTTATCACTTCTTGAATAGACATACCCTACCGAAAATTCCGATTTTTTTTAAAATGTCAAATTTGGGGACAGGAATGCCTAAATGTCAACAAAATGCATATAGTAATTGTCACATTTAATACAAGTCCTGTAAATACACACTAAGCATGCCATGGGCTTGTACATACTATTATGGCAAATTACTACTCCTAAATATCATCTACGTCAGACTCGGAATCTGACTGTTGTGCCACCGGCTCTTCTTCAATAGCCTTGTTCTGACATGTCTGTAACCTGCACATGTCCGTGCATTTTAGACCATTGTTGAGGCAAGTACACTTAGGGAGTTCGCATGACCGCACACACTTGCAAGACAGTAGCTGCATAACAGCATCTGGTGCTGGTGAGCCTCGCATCCAGTTGACGGCAAGCTTACCGTCCTCATCTGTCATCCAACCGCAGTCTGTTGGGTTCGCAACAAATGGCTGGCTCTGAAGACTTCTCCTCCAGATCGCAGCCTGGTAGTTTGCACGCAGTGCATGCATGAAGAGGCAGTCCTCACAAGGAGGGAGTTGACTTGACTCTACCTCTCCACGTCTTGCACAGAACAGCTCATACCGAAGCTTGTTTACCTTAGTTGTGTGGGTAGATGGTAGGTACATGTGGCAGGTGATTTTCTGTAGCTTCTCAAAGAGTTCAGGAGACACTTCCCATGAGCGTCCAAGTTCGTGAAAAGCATGCTGGTATGTCTTGTCCATCTTCACCTGCTTGAGTGTCGTCATCTTCCCTCGGCCAGCGAATGCACTGACGGTATCACAGCCTGTAAAGGCATGCATACCAATCAATGAATCACACACGCTGCCTCCCAGTGTGCGGCTCAGTGTGGTGATATCCAGGAATCTTGTCCGGTTCTTCGTCCCGCACTTCTGGAACAGATGGGATGGGATCTTGTGGCACATGCCAAGACACAACACCATGACGTCTGTACCTTCTGCAGTGATGATGACAGACTTGTTCCCAGATTCTGCTGCATGAAGTGCATGGAGAAGAAGGCGTGTGTCTGCTTCTTCTTGAGTTGACTTAAGCTCAGGAGCCTCTTCCCACTGCTCTTTGGTGATCTTGAAGCAGCGCTGCTCACATGTGACATACAGCTCCTTGTCCTTGAGCTTCTCCCTGTGCTGTGGTGCCTTCCATTCTTCTACCAAGAACTTGATAAGACTTGCCTTGTTGGAGGAACTACCGAGTAACTTTCTCCACTGCTGGATGTTGTGCCCAGGTTGAATGTTCTTGAAATGAATTCCTGTGCCTGCACTTCTTTTGGCTCGTTCTGCATCCTTGATGGATGTCTCCTTGTAGATATCAAACACAACATCAATGCGCCTGCTCTTAGCACCTTCATGAACAGCGTGACTCAGTGCTGTACCTGCAAGCTGTGAAAAAGTTTTGTCGTTTCCCTTCAGTTTGTGGACCAGGCTCATCCCATCAATTATGGTAGCAGAGGGCTCGGGTATCACTTCTGCAGGAGAAACATTCCTCTCTAACTCCTTTGCGAGGGCAGCCTTGTTGGTCTTGCGGAGAGACCCATCACCGCTGGCAAGTGCCCAAGGCAAAGGCCCCAGGGGATGAGCCAAGACATCACTCATTTTGAGCTTTCTGTTCTCGGCAACAAGGATCATCTGGCCAAATAGGTTCCTGTCAGCCTTTAAGATAACCTCCTTGGCATGGTCTTGTGAGCGTGGCTTCATTCTGATGTTAGTGAACGTTCTCAGTTTCGTCTTCGTCATCGTGTCATGAAACTGTATAGTTGGCGTATCGATCTCCAGGCGCTCTTCCTTGAAGGCTTGATATGCATCCTCTCCTATTCTGTAGGCCCCTAGAAGGTCTTTGACAACTTCTGGTGGTGCCATAGTCGCAGTTGACAAACTGACAAGATCTTCTTGCTCTGCGTTGAAGGGGTTCAACCAGCTGGTCTCCATCAGTTGAACTAAAGATTGGACATCGGCCTCATCTCTTCTAATCCTGGGCATCTGTAGGTCTGGGTGGCTGAAGTCAGTATACTTTTGGCCTACTACCATAGTCCTGAGCTGCCTTAAGTACCTGCTGCGATACTCCGATGTCAGGTAGTACCTGGCGACAGCTCCGCCTTTCAGGCTGAAGCCTTTTGTGCCCCCTGGTGTCTGGGTGTCTTTGTTGATCGTCTCTTCGATTGTCTGGTCCACAGGGATCCGTCCAAAGGGATTCTTGCTACCGATCTGGACCGAAAAGCCACCTTGCATGAAGTGTTCATGGACCTCTGGGTGTTCAATGGGCAGTCGAGACATCAAGGCATAGTAGTAGGTTAGGAACCGGGCATAGTTCACTTTGTCATAGGCAAAACACCACGGTATCATCTGTCGGATTGCTCCTAGGTGGAGCATCCAGTTGCCTTCTCTGGAGGCTCGAATTAAGTCCAGCATGATCTCAACCATGTCCAGGTATGACATCCAGAATGCTGAGAGGTTGTGTTCATCTCTGAGGGTCTCAAGATAAACTTGGAAAAGCTTCATGATATGTGTGCATGATTCACTCTCCATCAGCTCTTGAAAGAGTCCCTGAGACACATTGCTGTGAAAGCTGTTGATGTCCTTCAGTGTTTCATCTAGATGGTGTATGTCCCTTGAATGGTTTTCTTCTAGCCATGAAAGGAAGCCTTTCCATGCAAGCCTCATCAGTGCTTCATACACGAGCTTGTGTAGTCTCACTGCTCTGTTGTACCTCTTGCCGTTCATCACTCCTGACACTGATCCTTCTGCGATGATACCTGATTCCACACACAGATCTCTAAGACCTGCATCTTGAAACCTCTTTCCTATGGTGGAGATGAGATTACAGATTGTGTGGAAGATGCCCATCCTGATGATAATGTTCTTGAACTTCTCTTGTTTCCAGATAACTTCGGCAGCTTTGGCATAGAGTGCTTGATCAAACACGCACACAATCTTGTTAAGCTGTAAGGACTGCATGATAGCATGCGTTTGTTCCAAGATTTCATTAACGGTGGACATTTCTGTTGCGGGAGCATTGATAGTGGGCAGGTAGCTTACAGTGTCCTGAACCACTGCAATGTCTCTGCGCATTTTTGATGTTGAACCCAGTCCAACTGCTGATGGACTGGTCCTCATGGTCTGACATTCGAGTAAGAAGCCAGATATGGTTCTTTGTCTTTGAATCCTGGACTTCCTTGGTAGTGTCGACATACGCAGTCTCAATCCTAGGTGGCCCTGCCCGCCGCCCAACATTGTATATTGGCAGCATTGATGATGTCTGAGTGATGCTTCTTATCTTGGACTTGGTAATCTCTGGCAGGACTTTCTCTGGCACAGAGCCTGCAACCTTGGACTGGACAGCAATGCCATTGACTCTATGAGAAGTACCTGCTCCACTTAGGGTCTCTTCAAGTCGGTCAATGTTATCCCAGGCCAGGGTTGTGAACACACCAGGGTAGATGTTTGCTGGCAGTGGAATGTCATCCTTTGAGCATTCCAGCTTCTGGATACAAAGGGCTGTATCGATCTCCTCAAACATTGAGTAAGACACACAGTGACCAAGACGATTCAGAGTTCGGATCAGTTCTGTGTTTCCTGTCAAAGACTTTACAGCATTGGTCAGCAGTACGTGCTTGGGTGGTTTTGTCTTGCCACTGGTAACAGCAAAGACCAAGTCACTGCCAAAGGAAGTGGCAAGACGTTGAGCTCTTTCAGAGGGAGTTTCACACTCACACTCTCCTGTCAGCAGGGTGTGCAGGAATTGAGTGACTGCTGCAGGAATGACATTCTGATCTGTATCGGGAGGCCATGGCTGACTCACATCTTGTTTATTGATCTCATTCCTCAGCTGCATTCCTGCTTTGGTTAAGACATCTTCAGAGTTAGCTGCTCTTGCTTCTTGCAGGTCTTTTGCCATTTTGTGTGCTTGCCGGGCAAGGTCGTCCATTGAGAGGCTGCGTGGATAGATTAGAAGCTTTCCTTTCTCATCTGGGACAAAGCGTAGTGATTCTCCAAACTCGGTTTCAATCTTTCGGCGAACATGTTTCTTTGTCGCTGGTTTCAGTTGGATAATACCACGGGACATCATGGATCTCTCAAGCCTAGATGTGAGGTTTGTCATAGGCAGTACCTCTGGGTTGGGGAATAATTTGGTCCTTATATACAAGCAGAGTTCCTCGAGGGCTTCTGTCTCAACCTCTTCGTAGCGTGCTTCCTCGCTTTCTTCCTGATTTTCACCTGCACCCGACCTGGCGGCCGCTGGGAAATCATCTTTTGTGAAGAGTTTGTAGCACGACTTGTGGTAGTGACCCTCTGCAGCAACAAGGTCTCTGCTAACTAAACCAAGGATTCTCTGGTTGAGTTTCCTTATTGCTGCTCTGCGAATCTTCTCATCTGCTCGTAGCTCAACACACTGTATGAGTGGCTCCCTTGTCTTTGTTGTTTTTATGTACTTGCTTGACTTCTCGCAGAAGATACATACTTTGGCATACACCCTGCTAGTACTAGGGGCATCCCTTGATGCCCTCCTCCTGGGGTCGACGCTTGCTGATTCTATCTTGACACCCTTGGCAAGGATAGAATCCAGTGACTTCTTCATTGTAAAGAGACTACGACATTTACGGTGATAATGTATGTGTGGTATTCCTCCTTCTTCAAGGCCCTTGGCTGCTTCCAGGACTGGATCATGCTGCCTGATTTCTGCAGCCCTGAGCAATGTGTTCCAGGAGTCCAAATCCTGTGGTGACACCAGAGCATCGCTGTCATCATCAGAGCAGTGGATGATACAGTCGATCCGTGCTCTCTTCCTCGCAGATGGTTCCATCCTGCCGTCAAACAGTCGACACACACCTGCAAAAAATATCACCATTAAACCATGAACAAACAAACACATTACATGGAAACCACTCTACATATGTTTGCTCCTTCCAATAATAAATTATCCCCAAAATATAACAAAAAATCCCCAAATATGAAATAAACCCCTAAATATGGAGAAACTTGAAATACACATCGGAATAATTCTTGTAGAGAATCAAATAAGCTACAAGAGCTGTTAGAATATATTTTTCAATGTTCCCCATATTTAAGGATTTATTCTAGATTTAGAGGAAAATACCCAAAATATAGAGTATATTCCGAAATATGAGGAAATTTGAAAAATACCTAGGAACAACTCTGGTAGAGAATATAATTCTACATAGGTGTTCAAAGTTTCGCGATGATTGTGTGATGGATTTTAAAGAAAATGAGGAAAACGCCGAGCGTCACGCTAAAAATCTTTATTTTTGGGTAGCGCCCCTATTGCATCAAAAAAATTAGACTAAGCTACCAGTGCGAGAAGGCTATCATATCTTAATGTACTTACAGTCACTCTATAAACATTTTAGTACCATTCGTGTTTAGTCACCCCAGGTGGTACCGATATCTGGCCTGGCTCATGGACTATCACTATTACCACCATAACCATGCATCATTATCACCAATATAAACTTCTATATCACTTCCTAGCCCCACAATCACCACCGTATCAACTCTATCACCAGCATCACTCTACATCACCACATGAGCCACTACTATCACCACCTATCTCCACCACTTTCATAACTATCACCACCACCATCACTATCACCACCTATCTCCACCACTTTCATAACTATCACCACCACTATCACTCCATCCATCACTATCACCACCTATCTCCACCACTTTCATAACTATCACCACCACCATCTCTCCCTCACTCTATCCATCACTATCACCACCACCACCACTCCCTCACTATCACCACCACCACCACTTCCCCACCCTTACATATGACGCTATCACTTTCAATCTTATCCATTTGGCTAACGTTATCACCATCACCCATTATCACCACTACCATCATAACTAGCGTCCCCACCATCTTTATCACCAAGAAGCTTAATTAACACCACTGTGATTACCTCCATTACGCAATATCTACACCATAAGCACCACTACCACTATCATCACCACCACCACCCAATCACTCTCCCGCCATACCCTACGTCGCTATCACCACCACTATAATTATCTCCCAAACGCAAAATCTACACTATAAGCACCACTACCACCACCATCACCACTACTATCCACTATCACCACCACCACTATCCACTATCACCATCACCACCACCACTATCACCACCACCACCACCACCACTATCACCATCACCACCACTACCACCATCAAAACCACCACCACCACCACCACCACCACTATCACCATCACCACCACTAACACCATCACCACCACCACTATCACCATCACCACCACTACCACTATCAAGACCACCACCACCACCACCACCACTATCACCACCACTAACACCATCACCACCACTATCACCACCACCACCACTATCACTATCACCACCACCACCACTATCACCTCCATCGCCACCACCACCACCACCACCACTATCACCATCACCCAATCCCTCCACCGCCCTACCCTACAAATACGATGCGATCACCACTCAATCTGTTCTCCAATTTGCCTAACATTATCGCTAGTACTACTGTAACTATGCTCTTGTTTCTTTTTAGTCGACGGTAAATTGGATCCCTTAGCAGCTCATTTATCGATATCTAATGCAAAAATATGGAACTACTATATGTCTTTTCTCGATATCTAATGGAAAAATATGAAACTACCGTGTGTCTGCATCACAATATGAAACTACCGTGTGTCTGCATCACAATATGAAACTACCGTGTGTCTGCATTACAATATGAAACTACCGTGTGTCTGCATTACAATATGAAACTACCGTGTGTCTGCATCACAATATGAAACTACCGTGTGTCTGCATCACAATATGAAACTACCGTGTGTCTGCATCACAATATGAAACTACCGTGTGTCTGCATCACAATATGAAACTACCGTGTGTCTGCATTACAATATGAAACTACCGTGTGTCTGCATCACAATATGAAACTACCGTGTGTCTGCATTACAATATGAAACTACCGTGTGTCTGCATCACAATATGAAACTACCGTGTGTCTGCATCACAATATGAAACTACCGTGTGTCTGCATCACAATATGAAACTACCGTGTGTCTGCATCACAATATGAAACTACCGTGTGTCTGCATCACAATATGAAACTACCGTGTGTCTGCATTACAATATGAAACTACCGTGTGTCTGCATCACAATATGAAACTACCGTGTGTCTGCATTACAATATGAAACTACCGTGTGTCTGCATCACAATATGAAACTACCGTGTGTCTGCATCACAATATGAAACTACCGTGTGTCTGCATCACAATATGAAACTACCGTGTGTCTGCATCACAATATGAAACTACCGTGTGTCTGCATCACAATATGAAACTACCGTGTGTCTGCATCACAATATGAAACTACCGTGTGTCTGCATCACAATATGAAACTACCGTGTGTCTGCATCACAATATGAAACTACCGTGTGTCTGCATCACAATTATGAAGACCAAGTTTATGCAATCAGCTCCATATTTCACTGCAAAATCCTCAAAATAACGAGAAACCAAAACATACGGTATCTCACCACATATATTACCCCCCCCCCCATCCCCATTAACAGCTTTAACCCTTTCTATACAGGTGACATCCTTTTCATTATATTCTGGCAAATTATAAGACGATTATTTCAGGTTAGGAAGGACGTCTACCCATTAAAAGGCTACAGACTATCTCAATCCTATTAGCTACCATATATCCTTCCTAAGCTTCATAGGATCGTGTAAATGTTGCTGATATCCAGTAAAAAAGAGGTGACCGGTAGTGAAAGGGTTAAAAGGTTAACACCACCCCATTATCACCATCATATATTAGCATCACAATCATTAAGGGCAGTTTTTTAGTTTGTTCTCTAGACTTCCATCAAGCTTAAAATTACACCCCCTAGACCCCTTTTCAAGATAAATTTGTAAATTTTTCATAAGAAACATTTCCCGGTTCCTCTTACATTACAGGCTCGCTATCGCTCGCCAGGAAAAAATAAAATCGACACCTAAATGGCACGAGAGGTCTTAAAATTGACATATATGGAACGAAAGTTCTTAAAATCACCAAACAAATGAGGCGAACGTCTTGAAATCTCAAAAGCAATGGGGCTAAACATCACTAAATATCACCAACAAAACCAACAAATAGCCCTCACTATCACCGCCACCATCACTATATACCACTTACTCGGACCCCCCCAATACGCTATCACCACTCAATCTGTGCCCCTATTTGCCTTGACCTGACCTTACCTGACCTGACCCCGTGTTAAGGACAGTGATCCCTCATCCGATACCAGCTAAGTGACGGCAGGAAGGGGAAATGGGGAGGGGAAGGGAGGAAAGGGAAGGAGGGAAAGCAAGGGGAGAGGGGGTAAAGGGGAGATAGGAAGAGGGTAGGAGGGAGAGGAGAGAGGAGAGGAGGAAAAAGGGTAAATTAATGGGGAGAGGGGGAAATGGGGAGGGAAGGGGAGGGGAAAGGAGGGCGAAAAAGGAAAATGACGGGGAGAGGGGAGGTACGAAGAGGGTAGGAGGGAGAGGGGATAGGAGAGGAGGGAGAGGGGATAGGAGAGGAGGGAGAGGGGATAGGAGAGGAGGGAGAGGGGAGGGGGGAGAGGGGATAGGAGAGGAGGGAGAGGGGATAGGAGAGGAGGGAGAGGGGATAGGAGAGGAGGGAGAGGGGATAGGAGAGGAGGAAAAATGAAAATGAAGGGGAGAGGGGGGAAATGGGGAGGGGGAAGGTGGGCAAAAAAGTTAAATGAAGGGGGAGGTAGGGAAATGGGGAGGGGAGAGGAGGGAGAAGGAGGCGGAAAAAGGAAATGAAGGGGAGAGGGGAGAAAGGGGAGGTAGGAAGAGGGTAGGAGGTAATGGGGAGAGGAGAGGAGAAACAAGGAGGGAAGTGGAAGGGAGGGGCAGCAAGGGAATGGGAAGGGTTGAATCATCTTTTTAAGGTAGGGGGATGGTTCACGTTTTGGTCGATTTTTTCATCTATTATATTTTTCTAGTTTCCTCCCTAGACCTCCATCAAACTTAAAACAAAAAAAACATCCATTAGATCCCTCTTCTAGATTAATTTGAAGGGCGATTCTTCCAAATTTACAGGCTCACTTTCGTTCGCCTGGAAAAAAATCGACACCTAAATAGCACGAAAGGTCCTAATATTGACAAGGAAATGGGGCGAAGGTCTTAAAATCGGCAAGGGGGGCAAACATCTTAAAATCTGAAAACTAATGGGGCTAAACACGAGGGAGAAGGGGATCTAGAAAAACGACCCATCTCCCCTCAAGTGTGAATGGTTAAGGTAAAAGGTAGATTGGGAGGGGAGGGAGGAAAGACAAGGAGAGGAAAGTGAGGGAAAGAAAGAGGAGGCAGGGAGGTATAAATCTGTCCTTTTACCGATGAATGGATAAGGTAACAGGTAAATTGGGAGGGGAGGTAAGGAGAGAAGGGAGGAGAGTGGAAAGGTAAACGGGGAGAAGGAAAGGAAGAGGAGAAAGCGAAGGAGAGAACATAAGAAAATGGGAGTCTGCAGAAAGCCGATTGGCCCACAAGGTTCTCACACCTCTCACACCCAACCTTAATTATAAGGCCCAATTGTAGGCCCAACTCACTAATACTATGAGGACTGACTTCACCAAAATGGTAAGAGGTCAACATAAGAAAACAGGAATCTGCAGAGAGCCGAATGGTCACACCCGTCAGATCCCCCTCACACCCAACCCATCGAGAGGAGGTAGGTTGGGTGAAAAGATAATATGAATGAGGGCTTGGAGAGGAAAACAGGGTGGAGTGACATTGGTTGCAAAGGAGGAGTCAGAAAGAATGGCGAAAGTAAACAGAAAATAAAAGGAAATGCAATAGGGCAAAGGATAGTGAGGGGATGGGGTGAGAGCTGATGGGAAAAACAAGGAGCAGAAATGTGCAGGGAATGGAAGGAGAGAGGGTACACCATAACGCTAAACAGTGGAAGGAGAGAGGGTACACCATAACGCTAAACAATGGAAGGAGAGAGGGTACACCATAACGCTAAACAATGGAAGGAGAGAGGGTACACCATAACGCTAAACAGTGGAAGGAGAGAGGGTACACCATAACGCTAAACAGTGGAAGGAGAGAGGGTACACCATAACGCTAAACAATGGAAGGAGAGAGGATACACCATAACGCTAAACAATGGAAGGAGAGAGGATACACCATAACGCTAAACAATGGAAGGAGAGAGGGTACACCATAACGCTAAACAATGGAAGGAGAGAGGGTACACCATAACGCTAAACAATGGAAGGAGAGAGGGTACACCATAACGCTAAACAATGGAAGGAGAGAGGGTACACCATAACGCTAAACAGTGGAAAAAAGAGAGAAGTTAAATTAAGGGGAGATCTCCACTTGAGGGATTTTTTTCTTGACCCCTTTCTCCCTCATGTTTAGCCCCATTACTTCTGATATTATTAAACGTTCGCCCCATTACTTTAGCGATTTTAAGAACTTTCACCCCATATTAAGACCTTTCGTGCCATTCAGTTATCCTGGCGAGCGATAGCGAGCCTGTAATTTAAGAGGAACCGGCCTTCGGCCGGGACATTTTTCTACCAAAAAATTTACAAATTTATCTTAAAAGGGACTCAAGGGGGGGTATACTTTAAAGCTAGATGGAGGTCTAGGGAAGAAAGTAAATACCTCCCCTTAAGGAAATGAAAATTATAGCTGGAAAGGGGAGAATTAACGAAAACAAAAGAGAAAGTAAAGGAAGGGTATAAGGAGGAAGGGTGAAAGTGGAAGAGAGAGTGTAGGACGGAGGGAAAAGGGAAAAGGAAAACAGAGATGGAGGGTTGGGTAGAGACGAAGAAAAGTGAAAGGGGATTAAAGAGAAAAGGGAAACAATTGGAGTCACTATAATGGCATGAATGGGAGGGAGGGATGAGGGAGAACAAAGGAAGGAAGGAAAGAGGAAAGGAGGAATAAGACGATGAGGGAAGAAGAGACAAAGATAAGCAAACAGGGACTATGGAGACGAGCAGAATAATGGTGGCTGGAGATAATGAGAACCGCGGAGCTAGAAAAGTGGGAGGATTACTGCAAACAAAAGAAGTACAAAGGACATCAAAGAAAACATCCTTCTTGATCCTTGAGGGTATACATTTTGTCTTCATATGATAGAGTCACCTTTAAGGGAGCCCACCTCGCTTTTTTTTCTCTTTCTCTCCCTCTCTCTTTGGCTTCTATCCATTCGGCCCCATTCAGCCTACTGTTTTAAGACGTTTACCCCCATCCAGGTATCTATATTTTCCTGGCGAGCGGTACCGAGCCAGCTTATATATATTTTTATTTTGACAGCAAGCTAAATTTGTAAATTTTTCGATAGAAAAATGTCTCGGCGAAGCCGGATTTCTCCATACAATGCTGGCTCGCTATCGCTCGCCAGGAAGAAATCGACACCTGGATAGGGATAAACGTCTTAAAATAGTTGGTTGAATGGGGCCGAATGGATACAAGCCAGGGAAAAAAAGAAAAGGAGAGAAAGATATAAAAAAAAAAGCCGGTGACCCCCCTAAAGGCATACTGTATATTCCAACTGTTCCGGTCATATTTAATTTATATTCTCCGATGCTCGTAGTAATACTACCGAGCAATGAGGCTCATATTTGTTAGTGAATGGATAGTTACAATAGTCAAGTTAAGGGGGGGTCACCTTATTTGGTTTTATCTTTCTCTCTTTCTGTGGCTTGTATCCATTCGGCCCCATTCAGCCAACTGTTTTAAGACGTTTATCCCCATCCAGGTGTCGATTTCTTCCTGGCGAGCGATAGCGAGGCAGCATTGTATGGAGAAATCCGGCTTCGCCGGAGACATTTTTCTATCGAAAAATGTACAAATTTAGCTTGCTGTCAAAACAACAAATATATATGCTGGCTCGCTACCGCTCGCCAGGAAAATATTGACACCTGGATGGGGGATAAACGTCTTAAAACAGTTGGCTGAATGGGGCCGAATGGATACAAACCAGAGAAAGAGAGGAAAGGAGAGAAAGATAAAACAAGCCGGTGACTCCCCCCTTAACATACTTTACCTAATCAAAATCTAACCTATTTGTACTGCAGAGCCCTCGAGACATTTTCCTGGTGTATTTGAACGAGAGATATCCTATTTTCACACACAGGAATATTATCTTGGCTTACTATTCAACATCGTATTTCCAGTGTTAACTCTTGGGTGCACCTAAAGTATTGATAAGTATTTTTTCCCACTCACAAATTATATCTCAGATTTTTATATTTATTTGCATTTTTTATTTGCATACATATATGGAAGCGGAACTTTATGAGGATTTCACAGATAACTTCAGAATTACGATAAACCAAATAGTTACTGAGATAAACGAATAAAAGTGAAAGTATTAACAATGGTTGAGGCAAGACTGGCGTTCTCTGCCCACTTCCAAGCCGCCGCTTGTAAACCCAGGGGGTTGCCAAGAATTTCCATTGAACTATACTTGATACCGAGTATCTATACCAAATATGACTCGCGTCAGACGAAAACTCTATTTTTGGCGAATATTTTTAAGTTTAATGACGCTGAACTAGTCATCTTGCGCTTAGGAATATACTACCCTAATGACTCACATGGAGTCATCGTGCGCCCAAGAGTTTTATGAATGATAAGTAATTGACAGGAAAGCATATCTGGCTATAATAGCTCCGAGACATTCATATGAGTACAGTCGCGCTAATAAGTGCTTTGATCAATAGTTGGTATCAGCAATATCTAAGCTTCATTTCTTCATATCGAGTGAAATATACAAAATCCTACACTTACCCACCCTATTCAACATCTGACATATATTAATACAGCACAGAGCGAGCAAAACGTAATGACAGCTGGGACATGACTTATTAGCGCGACCGTACATCATGTTAAATATTAAATAATATATGTCAGATTGCATATGTTGTGAAAGGTTGAAATGCACCTGTAATATGTGGACAGTATATTCTGCAATACCTCGAGGCAATGTGTTTCACTTGATCACTTGTCACAAAAATAGAATGCTTCGTTTCGTAACAGTGGAATCGCGTCTAGTTTGGCTTGCAATAATTGCTTCTAGCGATATTTTATGTAGATAATAATAATAATAATAATAATAATAATAATAATAATGATAATAAAAACCACTACTACCATATAAATAAATATAATAAAATATATTCTTCAAACCTTTTCCGTTACTGTGTGTGTATGGAGTTAAATAGATTCCGGCCCTCCCGGCGTTCCTCGTATCAGGCCGCCATCAGTTATTCCAACCTAGAGGCTATTTCAGGACAGATTCTCTATATATACATTTTGTAGAGGCTATGTTAGTAGGCCTATGTATTTACGGATGGGTGGGTGGATATATACTGTATATGAATGATCTATCTATCTATCTATCTATCTATCTATCTCTCTATCTCTCTCTCTCTATATATATATATATATATATATATATATATATATATATGTGCATGTGTTAATAAAAGAAAACTGATACATGTTGGAAAAGGTTGGATGAAAGGATGGTAAGGAAACGAAAATAATAACGAAACAGAAACATACGATATAGGACAAGGAGGATAAAGGAAAGAAAGTAGAATAAGAAAACCTAGATTATAGTGAAGGAAAACGAAGCATACATGAAGCCGGTGGAGGAGAGGGAGGAACTGAGAAGCTTGATCAAAAGGGGAAATACAAGGGGAAAGATAAAATATAGAATAACTAGAGGAATAATAAAATATAGAATAACTAGAGGAATAATAAATATAGAATAACTAGAGGAATAATAAATATAGAATAACTAGAGGAATAATAAATATAGAATAACTAGAGGAAAGATAAAATATAGAATAACTAGAGGAAAGATAAAATATAGAATAACTAGAGGAAAGATAAAATATAGAATAACTAGAGGAATAATAAAATATAGAATAACTAGAGGAATAATAAAATATAGAATAACTAGAGGAATAATAAAATATAAATTGTGATGAAAAGGAGTGTATGGAACAAAGGGGGGGGGGGGGGCCGGCGGAAGATGAATAGTGGTGGGGTGGGGAGACTGAAAGAAAAGAGCGATAATTATATAAACGCATATATAAAGGTGGTGAATAAGTATAGCAAAGAGGGAATAGTGTTAACCATCTTTACCTCATCCTATGACTTAAATTGCTTGAAACTACGTGTGTCCAGAAATTTTGGCTCAAACATTCCTTGATTTTGACCCTGTCAATTTTTCAACTATGGGGGAGGTACTCGTCACAGGCAGTTTTGCCCTTTGTCTCCCTCATCCACATAGTACAAAAATGTAATACTAATAATAATAAAAACAAAAATCTTACACCGACACTTGTACTTTTACAATTTCCGTTCGACATCCTAATTCAGTTCTAACCTTGTATAACCATTCTGCCATAATCAAAGATGTAGCCTATACTGTATATAAATGAGAAAAATAATGAGAAAATCGAAAGATGAAGGTGCATTGATGCAAGAAGCAATTTCAATACCCACTCGATCGCTTATTTTAACTTTTACTGAAGCAAATAATACATAATTTTTAACTGGTAGTGATAACAGTTGCCCAAATTGTTTCGCTCCCATTCCAATATTCCATGTATGAGAGTGAACATACAGTAGTGTGACAAACTTTTGAGAATACATTCTTATACAACCTTTAATTGATAATCTTTATGAATGAACGACAAGCATAACTAACTACACTCCCAATTCATTCATACTGGAACACTCTCCCTCAATCAATCTTTCCTTCATCCTATGACTTAAACTGCTTTAAGGGTACATCACACAGTCAGGAATGCGAGATAGTGGGAGTGTAACAGGAGTCACTAGGAGTCGCTAGAATCACTAGGAGTCATCGATTTTCACCGCGAGCGAGTGGGAGTCTAACAGAAGTTGCTAGGAGTTTCTAGAGTCACTAGGAGTCATTGATTTTCACCGCGAATAGGCCCGCGAGTCCGAATTGTCCCCTACTCCTAGTGACTCTAGCTCGCACTCCTGACTGTGTGATGTACCCTTTAAACTTCGTGTGTCCAGGTATTTTGACCCCAACGTCAATTGAATTTGGCTCGCTGTCACTCTTTTGGATTTGGGGGAGACACTCGTACAGACACCCTGCCTTTTGTCTCCTTCATACACATATAAAAAATATATACTACTTTCCTTCCATACAGTCAGTAAAATATATACTACTTTCCTTCCATACAGTCAGTAAAATATATACTACTTTCCTTCCATACAGAATCAGTGAGTGGCTACAGATTTATGCCGGCAACTGTACAATATATACTACTTTCCTTCCATACATAGAGTCATGCAGTGAGTGGCTACAGATTTATGCCGGCAACTGTACAATAAACAACAATACATCGATAGGAAAGGGAGTAATCTGCACTGGGACAAGATAAAGGTTAAGGGGGGTCACCGGCTTTATTTATCTTTCTCTCCTCTTCTCTCTTTCCCTGGCTTGTATCCATGCGGCCCCATTGAGCCAACTGTTTTAAAACGTTTATCCCCATCCAGGTGTTGATTTCTTCCTGGCGAGCGATAGCGAGCAAGCATTGTATGGAGAAATCCGGCTTCGCCGGAGACATTTTTCTATCAAACAATGTACAAATTTAGCTTGCTGTCACAACAAAAAAATATATATATGCTGGCTCGCTACCACTCTCTAGGAAAATATTGACACCTGGATGGGGGTAAACGTCTTAAAACAGTAGGCTGAATGGGGCCGAATGGATACAAGCCAAAGAGAGAGGGAGAGAAAGGGAAAGAAAGCGAGGTGGGCTCCCTTCAACAGGATATACACACCTGCCTGTAATTATGATATCACGGCAGATTAGATAATACATATTATCTGGTTGTATTGTACGTTTCACAAAGATATGCTTAAAACTTTATCTGCATCCATTGTGCAGCGTAGTACATTTTTCTTTATAATAAATAAAAGTACATCTTCAGAATGAAACTAATATATATAATCTAGACCATCAAATATAACTAAGGTAACTTGTTCAAATTGTGAAAAATGTATGTTCGCCAATGAGTAAGTAACGGTCTTTATAGATAGACTTTTACTTGGCGGACAATGAGATTACTGAACATCTAATTGCTCTAAACGTAATGAAACATAAACCAACTATTATGCCTATGTGTCATACTATAATGCTAGTTTCTTCACATTTAGTAACATATTCCGCTGCACAACTCGTAATTGTTGCGTAGTCCAAGATGGGGACATGACCATTTACCATCACTAGAAAACAAAAAGACGAAAGCTAGTAGCTTTCTATCTAACTCTAGCTCTTTCCAAGCTTTCTGGCATCTAGCCCAAAACCTCTCCAACAAATTTTCTTCCTCGTCTTTCCCTCCCCTTTTCCACTCTGAAAGCACTACCGTCACTTCATCCTCTGACAAAGCTGAACTCTTCGCCCAAACTTTCGCTAGAAAGTTTCAAATGCTGAAAGCTTTATCTTACACTATTCAACATTTCCAATTCGGGCAGAGAAAATCTTGTTACTTTCAATGCTTCCGAAACCCAATTTCTTCAATTATCTATCCATCAAGAACTCTCAGAGGACTGTCCCTTATACTTCAACAATACAAAAATCAAACCCTTCATCTTCTCTCAGCATTCTTGGTGTCTCTTTTTCTTCTTATCTCTCTTGGAAAGACCATATTACCACTCTTGCTAAAGCAGCTTCCCAGATGCTGGGTGTTCTCAACCGCCTCCGGGGGTTCTTTACCCCTACACAGCTTCTTGCTCTGTACAGGGGCACAGTGCGTCCATGTATTGAGTGTGGTTTGCATCCTCTCACACACCACAAAGTAGAAAAGAAAGCCTTTCGTCTCATTAACTCACGTCCACTCACTGATTCTCTGCTATCTTTCTCTCTCCACCGTAATGTTGCATCCCTCGCTATTGTACCGCTATTACAATAATCAATGTTCCTCAGAGCTCTCTCAGTCTATACCACCTCTACGTAGAGCACGTAGCACCCGACTTGCAACACAATCCCACCCCTACTCTGTGCAACTTTCCAACCCAAGAGTGAAACGATATTCTCAATCTTTCTTTTGTTCAACAGTTGATCTCTGGAACTCTCCCTTGAATCCATCTTTCCCTCATCCTATGACTTTAATTGCTTCAAACTCCGTGTGTCCATGCATTTTGGCTCGTATATTCCTTGATTTTGGACCTGTCACTCTTTCAACTCTGGGGGAGGAACTCGTCACAGACAGTATTTCCTTTTGTCTCCCTCATTTACATCAGAGAAAACAAAAATGGACAAAATATAATTATCAACATGATTATTTTTATTAATATTTATTATTTCTATTCATAAGGACACGACAATTTCAACTATCTCTGGAGTCCTATACAAGTTTCTTGTGTCAATGTGTATGAAGGAGACAACAGACAGGTTGCCTGCAACAAGAGTCTCCCCCAAAGCCAAGAGTGACAGAGCCAAATTCAAGGGACGTTGGAGTCAAAATGCCTGGACGCACGAAGTTTAAAGCAGTCTAAGTCATAGGATGAAGGAGAGATTGATTGAGGGAGAGAATTCCAGAGTTCACTTGTTGAATAGAAGAAAGACTGAGAAAATTTGCCAATTCTTGGGTCGGAGAGCTAGACAGAATAGGAGTGAGACTGTGTTGAAAGGCGGGTGCCTCGCACTCGCCGTGTCCAGATTGAATCAAAATTATCGTGCCGTTACAATTAACTTTTGTTTCGATATAATTTATGGTATAATGTCTCCATTCAAGTATTTCCTTTCCGAAAATATTTTTATGTTGCGCCTGAGGTAGTTTTTGGTTTCCGTGTGGTGAATATGATACTCCGTTTCGGTATTATTCTAGAGGTGGCTCCAACTCGATTTTGGTATCAAAATTATTTCTGTTCATCTATTAATATCCTTAACTATTGGTTTCTGGCATTATAAACTAGGGCATTTTCGTTTTACAATTATACTAGGTTAAGTTAGATTAGGTTGTTAGGTTAGGCTAATAAAAAACTTAATTGCAGCAATTCTTGATATCCCAAAACAAGAAATAAGAAGAAAAACCAGGGAATTAAAAAAGAATCAGCGAAACTAATAAGACGAACAAGAAGGGATGGTAGATAGATTTGGAGCCATTGCTAGAATTTGACCTCAGTTTCCCATACACTGATATTTTTCACTCCACGATCTGTACCCAGGCTATGTATCGTGTTCGGCCCCTCTATTCCTCGCCTGAGGTACGGGGCAACCACATTATTCTGGGGTTCCTCACAATATTAGTTTACCCTTTCTGGATACGACGCCTGGAATCTTTATAATATTTTGGTTGTTAATAAACTGGTAGTGCTTGGTTTTTGGTCTATATATTTATTTATAAATTTAGTTTTGAGTTTCCTCGCTAGACCTCCACCAAGCTTAGAAAAACATCCCCTAGACCCTCTTTCAAGAAAAATTTGTATATTTTTCGGTAGAAAAATTTCCCGGCCGAAGGCCGATTCCTTCTAAAATTAGAGGCTCGCTATCGCTGGCCAGGAAAAAATCGAAATCTAAAGGATACGAGAAGTCTTAATATTGATAACAAAATGAGGCAAAAGGTCTCAAAATCGCCAAACTAACGGAACGAACGTCTTAAAACCTCAAAACTAATATGCTAAGCATGAGGGAGAAGGGCGTCCAGGAAAAACGAGTACTACCCCCTTAACCCCTTCAGCACCGTGAGGCATTGTTCATCTTATTCTGGTTACCATTAGACTGTTTTCTTTAGCTTAACATCTTCCTCTAAGACTCAAAGGGGTAACTAATATCTCGATAAACCCTCAGTATAACATAGGAACCTTCTTAAGCTGCATAAAATCGTCTAACTTCAGCCAGAATAAAGGTAAAAAGGCGTCATCGCGCTGAAGGGCTTAAGAAGGAGAGAGGATTATTGCAATAGATAATACCCCTTTGATTAGTGGGGGTCAGAGTGGGGATCAGTCAAGAGTGGTGTCCCCCAGGGATCTGTATTGGGTCCTCTGTTATTTATTATATACATAAATTACCTTGATTTAGGTATAACTAGTAGGATAAGTAAATTCGCAGACGATACCAAAATAGGGAGACCAATAGATTCAGATAGCGACATAGAGTGCCTCCAAAGGGATCTAGATACCTTACACGAATGGTCAGTAAAATGGCAGATGAATTTTAACATTGACAAATGCAAGGTATTAAAGATAGGGAAGACGAATACTAATGCAAATACAAACTAGCTAATGCTGAATTAGAAATCTCAGACTGCGAGAAATATTTGGGTGTGTTTGTTAGCAACGATTTGAAACCGAGAAAACAGTGTATAAGCGTACGTAACAAGGCAAACTGGATTCTAGGGTTCATCTCAAGGAGTGTGAGTAACAGAACTGCCGATGTTATCTTGAAACTTTACTTGTCATTAGTGAGACATCATATGGATTATGCTGTCCAATTTTGGTGTCCTTATTACAGAATGGACATAGATTCGATGGAGAGAGTACAGCGAAGAATGACAAAAATGATTCATAATATTAGAAATCTACCATATGAAGAAAGGTTGAAAAAATTAGGCTTACATTCGTTAGAAAGACGCAGAGTTAGAGGGGATATGATTGAAGTGTTCAAGTGGGTTAGTGGGACAAATAAAGGAGACATGACAAACGTATTGAAGCTCAGTGATAGCGAAAGAACTCGAACAAATTGTTTCAAATTAGATCAATTTAGTTTCAGAAAAGATATAGGCAAATATTGGTTTGGTAACAGAGTTGTAGATGGGTGGAATAGGCTACCGAGTGATATAGTGGGATCAAGAACGATAGAGAGCTTTAAGATAAAATTAGATAGGCATATGGACGAGATGGGTTGGGTGTGAGGGGTATCTACCAGGTGTGGGCCAATCGGCGCTCAGCAGAACCCCGTAATCTTGTGTTAATCTCTGACCGTTTTGGTGGGGTCAGTACAAGGTATTAGTGAGTTGGGCCTATAATTGGGTCTAGTAATTGGGGTTGGGTGTGACAGGGATCTGCCTTGTATGGGCGGATCGGCTTTTTGCAGACTCCCATTTTCTTATGTTCTTATTATTAGATCTATCTATCTATCTATCTATTGCCTGACGCCGTGATCCCCGAAGGGGTAGCCACGAACGAACCGCCCCCATGCACCTCTGTCCCCAGTCAGTCGACGCCCCTCCCCCCAACCAGCACCGCCTTCGTTCATGTAGTTCCTCACTCCATCCTTCCACCTCATATTCGGTCTACCTCTCCCTCTCTGTCCCTCCACCTCGCTCTCGTACACCCTCTTAGTCATTCTCTCGCTTTCCATACGTTCCATATGGCCGAACCATCTCAAGTTGTTCCTTTTCACACTTTCCAGCACATCTACCTCCACACCACACCTCCTTCTTACTTCCTCATTAGTCTGTCTATCCCTCCATGTAACTCCGCACGCACTCCTTAAGTAATTCATTTCCACTGCTCTCACTCTTGGTCTGAGTCTCTCAACCAACGTCCATTATTATTAGAGGGCCTTCTTAAACTGAGTAAAAATTGTCTAATGGTAGGCAGAATATAGTGAAAGGTGCCATTGTGTGCTGAAAGGGTTAAGGGTGGATGGGCGTATTTATTTGCTCATTTGTATATCTTTTCATATATATATATATATATATATATATATATATATATATATATATATATATACCGGTATATTTTTTTTTTCCTCCCTAGAACTCCATCAAGTTTTATAAATAAACCCCCCAAGACCCTCCTTCAAGATTAATTTGTACATTATTTGATAGAAAAATGTCCCGGCCGAAGGCCGGTTCCTCTTATAAATAAAAATAATATTGCAGTCTTGCTATCGCTCGCCATGAAAACATCGACACCTAAATGACATAAAAAGTCTTAATATTGACAAAGAAAAGGGGCCAAAAATCTTAAAATCGCCAAACTAGTGAGCCGAATGTCATAAATTCTGAAAACTAATGGGGCTAAACATGAGGAAGAATGGGGGCCAGAAAAACAACCCCTCTTCTCTTAAAGTCAAGGTCAAACACAACTGACAGAGACTAATTAAAACTTATTACATCGTCACTTGTTCCTCTTGTTCTTACTTGCGGTACAGTCGGCCAAATAAGTGATGTCGCGGCACCAAGTATATTTTGATCAATAATTGGTATCAACACTAGCTAAGCTTATATTCATCGTTTCGAGTGAGATATAAAAACATGTTCCTATCTTTACACACCCTATTCAACATCTGACAGACATTAATACAGCACACAGCGAGCAAAAAGTAATGACAGCGGAGACACGACTTATTTGGCCAACCATACTAATGCATTACCGTATGAATTGAATTGATAATATTTAGGCACAAAGGCCAAGCACTGGGACCTGTAGAGGCATTACCGTATGTTTATCCTCACTTACATTAGATAAAACACCAGATAAAACTGACACAGGCTAAGTAAACTAGACTGTATTTCTGCTAAGTAAACTAGGCTGTATTTCTGCTTGCATCCCTTACTTATTACTATGCTAGACACATTCTTGTATCTTTTCCTTCAAGTAGATAAGATATAACGCCAAACGAAACTAACAAGACGAGATAATAATTACGTCTACCTCTTTGTGTACACGTTTTTCCGCATTTTCTGTAGTAGGTAAATATTTCTGGCTCACACCCGGTGACTCTCTGTGGGGGGAATATACACACTTTGGTTTTACAGGAAGACATATTGCATCTTGTCTACCTTAAGGGGAGGTTTGTGTATTTGTTCATATATTTACTTATTATTTTGTCTTTAGTTTCCTGCCAAGACCTCCAGCAAGCTGAAAGAAATACCCCCAAGACCCCCCTTCCAAATATATGTGTACATTTTTCGGTGGAAAAATGTCCCGGCCTAAGGCAGATTTCTCCTAAATTACAGGCTCGCTATCGCTCGCAAGGAAAAACATCGACACATAAATGGCGCAAAATATCTTAAAATCGTCCAACTAATCTTAAAAATGTCGAAACTAATGGAGCTAAACATGAGAGAGAAGGGGTCCAGAAAAAAACAAGCCTTCCCTTAACCCGTTGTGGTCCGACGTCTTGTGGGTTATGATGATATTTTGTTAAGTTACTTCTGAGGATTTTGCTTGTGTTTGCCATTTTCGAGCAATGTATTCTAATGTGTCCCGTAGCTTAACAAAAAACGCCTTCCCAGACTTCCTTCAAACTAGAAACTGCCCACCCAGACCCCCTTACAAGCTAGGTGTCGCTCGCGCAGAAAAATGGGGGTGAAGCATCTTATTACAGCCAAGTTAATGGAACGAAACAGGGGAGATTAAAAAAAGATCCCCCTCGATCCAAATAGTATTAATAAATTGCGAATATCACAGTAACGTGATTGTTAATAAACAAGTAAACAAACAATAACAGACAGATGCATTCCAAAACAATAACAGACAGATGCATTCCAAAACAATAACAGACAGATGCATTCCAAAACAATAACAGACAGATGCATTCCAAAACAATAACAGACAGATGCATTCCAAAACAATAACAGACAGATGCATTCCAAAACAATAACAGACAGATGCATTCCAAAATAAATCCATGTTAATGTGGGTTGATTTTATTATTTTATACATTAGTGAAGCTTCATACTTAAAATATGGCTATAATAGGTTAGGTGTGGTTAGGTTAGGATATAGGTCATCGTTGCCACCCAATCCAGTAGCTAGATAGATATATATAGATAGTATATTGACCGCAACTACTTTTCCATTATCAATCATATACACGGGTCCAATACAAACTACAAAGCTCAAAATTTAATACAACATAGAACAGGCCGCTACATAAATATTCACGAAGGAAAAACTCGATAACAAATATATATAC
Source organism: Paralithodes platypus (assembly GCA_032716605.1). Classification (NCBI taxonomy): domain Eukaryota; kingdom Metazoa; phylum Arthropoda; class Malacostraca; order Decapoda; family Lithodidae; genus Paralithodes; species Paralithodes platypus. The sequence goes on from CM064486.1 coordinate 19,843,575, forward strand.
TAAATGAAAGCCTTACACACAAAAAAAAAAAAAAAAAAAAAAACGAACAAAAGATAACATCCGCGGTGATAACTGTAATGACGTGGGCGCGATTCTCCCCACACAAGGCTTATAGTCCCCTCCCCCTTCTCTCTTTCCTGCCTACTAGATAACCAAACCCCATTCCTAAGTCTGAACCAACTTTGAGGCTTCTTTCTCTTATCTGCTCCTTATCTCTGTGTTGTGTTCGCACCTACTACTACTACTACTACTACTTCTACTTCCTGTCTGTCTGTTTATCTGTCTGCTTGTCTCTCTTACCCCCCCCCCCTCTCTCTCTCTCTTCCACTTAGGGTTGCTCTCTCTACTATAAAAAAAAAAAAAAATGGATTAGTTCTGGCCACCTCCTCGCAGGGATGGTAAGATCTGTGTGGCCAGTGTATATGTGTAAGTATATGTAAATCCCTCTCTCTCTCTCTCTTTCTACCGACTCCTCTTCTCTATTCATTCCCCCCTTTTAGCCATGCACCCTTTCTTCCCCCTTCTTTTATCGTATTATCCTTTGCCCTCACTTTGCCTGTTCACCTCTATGCTGCTCCCTTCGTCGCTCTATTTACCTTTCATTATATTTATCACCAACTGCGTAAGGGGGGTCACCGGATTTTTTTATCATTCTCTCTTTCCCTGGCTTGTATCCATTCGGCCCAATTCAGCCAACTGTTTTAAGACGTCCATCCCCATCCAGGTGTCGATTTCTTCCTGGCGAGCGATAGCGAGCCAGCATTGTATGGAGAAATCTGGCTTCGCCGGAGACATTTTTCTATCGAAATTTGTTTATAAATTTAGTTTGATGTCAAAACAAAAAATATATATATGCTGGCTCGCTACCGCTCACCAGCAAAATATTGACACCTGGATGGGGGTAAACGTCTTAAAACAGTAGGCTGAATGGGGTCGAATGGATACAAACCAAAGAGAGAGGGAGAGAAAGAGAAAAAAAAGCGAGGTGGGCTCCCTTAATAACCCTTACAAATTCCCCTAATACCTTCAGATCCCTCACATTCTGCCTACTCCATCGCTTTATGAACTTCTACTAATTAAATGTCAACCTAGTAGTGTCTAAGTTATAATAGTTGCTTGTGTATGTGTATTAAATGTCAACCTAGTAGTGTCTAAGTTATAATAGTTGCTTGTGTATGTGTATTAAATGTCAACCTAGTAGTGTCTAAGTTATAATAGTTGCTTGTGTATGTGTATTAAATGTCAACCTAGTAGTGTCTAAGTTATAATAGTTGCTTGTGTATGTGTATTAAATGTCAACCTAGTAGTGTCTAAGTTATAAAGTTGCTTGTGTATGTGTATTAAATGTCAACCTAGTAGTGTCTAAGTTATAATAGTTGCTTGTGTATGTGTATTAAATGTCAACCTAGTAGTGTCTAAGTTATAATAGTTGCTTGTGTATGTGTATTAAATGTCAACCTAGTAGTGTCTAAGTTATAATAGTTGCTTGTGTATGTGTATTAAATGTCAACCTAGTAGTGTCTAAGTTATAATAGTTGCTTGTGTATGTGTATTAAATGTCAACCTAGTAGTGTCTAAGTTATAATAGTTGCTTGTGTATGTGTATTAAATGTCAACCTAGTAGTGTCTAAGTTATAATAGTTGCTTGTGTATGTGTATTAAATGTCAACCTAGTAGTGTCTAAGTTATAATAGTTGTGGTATGTGTATTAAATGTCAACCTAGTAGTGTCTAAGTTATAATAGTTGCTTGTGTATGTGTATTAAATGTCAACCTAGTAGTGTCTAAGTTATAATAGTTGCTTGTGTATGTGTATTAAATGTCAACCTAGTAGTGTCTAAGTTATAATAGTTGCTTGTGTATGTGTATTAAATGTCACCTAGTAGTGTCTAAGTTATAATAGTTGCTTGTGTATGTGTATTAAATGTCAACCTAGTAGTGTCTAAGTTATAATAGTTGCTTGTGTATGTGTATTAAATGTCAACCTAGTAGTGTCTAAGTTATAATAGTTGCTTGTGTATGTGTATTAAATGTCAACCTAGTAGTGTCTAAGTTATAATAGTTGCTTGTGTGTGTGTATTTACAATTATACAGCGTTAAAGTCCTGGGTATAGTAAGGGTAATATTAACCCCTTCTGTACCGACGACGTCTCTAAGTTTATTTAATGTATTGTTTGTAGTGGGATTATTGGTGGGTTTTATACACATTTTTATTTTATTTTATTTTATTTTATTTATATATATTTATTGTTCATGTTTTGCCAGTACCACAATACTATACTGATATCAATGTGTGAGACGAAAGTAACGACACATTCTGATTCGGATTCGGATAAATGTTGCCTAAAAAAATTTATCAGAATAGTGAGAGGCAGTAAATAGTAATAACTTTTGACACTGCATCATCCTTCACAATTTCTTAAGGGGAGGCATAGAGTTTTTCTGGACCCCCTTCTTCCTCATGCTTAACCTCATTAGTTTTGATATTTTAAGACATTCGGCCCATTAGGTTGGCAATTTGACCACCTTTTGCCCCATTTCCTTGTTCATTTTAAGACCTTTCGTGCCATTTAGGTATCGATTGCTTACCTGGCGAGCGATAACGAGCCTTTGTTTTTAAGAAGCACCGGCCTTCGGCCGGGACACTTTTCTACCGAAAAATGTACAGATTTATCTGGAAGGGGGGTCTAGGGAGTTTTTTTTTAAGCTTGATGGAGGTCTAGCGAGGAAACTCAAAATATATGAATGAATAAATATATAGACCAAAAACTAACCACTACCCCCCTTAAACATTTTCCACTTCCCCCCACTGAGAAACAATTGATTTTATAGGGGCCAGGTTTCTTTGTGTGCCCTTCCTCACCCCGTCCTGTCCTGCCGTGCCCTGCCCCCCTGCTGCCCTAACATGTCCCTCTCTGTTTCCCCCCTATACCCCCTGGTGCTTCTGTCACCCTAACACCCCCCCCCCCCTACCCCCTGAACAGTGTCACCCTATACCTCCCCCTTTCTAAAATACACCACCCTAACCCCACCACCGCTTTTAACACTATCTGGGCCGACGTCTTGTAGGTTATCATGATACTTGGTTTGATGATTGTTGAGGATTATGCTTATTTTGCTATTTTCAAACAATATATTTTAGTTTTACCCTTACGCTAACAAAAACACCTCCCCAAACTTCTTTCAAACTAAAAATTGCCCTCCAAGAACATCTTCCAGCTGTCACAGCCGAAGGCCGTTTTCTTCTAAGTTACAGGCTCGCAATCTCTCGCCCAGAATAAAATCAACACCTGAATGAGAACGACACTGTCCTCCCATTTTCCTCTAACAGCTTGTGTCTCCCTTCCCTTTATATTTGTAAACCCTCACTTGCCTGGAACATTGGTGTTTGCAAAATACAACACGTAGGACTAACGAAGTTGATGTGTATAACCAGTGTTTGCTATTCGTCTTGCGTAAGAAAAACCCTAAGGGTTTGAACATTATACTCCCGTTACTACTCCATATCATACATGTGTTCTGTAATGAATGCCAAATTAGTGAAACTTATCGAATATGTGTTCAAATGATACGGTACTCTTATGTGAACCGTACCAGTTTAATTATATCTATGTGTACCGTGGAAGGGGGTAATTTTGGTGTACCGTACCAGTTTAATTATATCTATGTGTACCGTGGAAGGGGGTAATTTTGGTGAACCGTACCAGTTTAAGTATATCTATGTGTACCGTGGAAGGGGGTAATTTTGGTGTACCGTAGCAGCTTAATTATATCTATGCGTACCGTGGAAGGGGGTAATTTTGGTGTACCGTACCAGCTTAATTATATCTATGTGTACCGTGGAAGGGGGTAATTTTGGTGTACCGTACCAGCTTAATTATATCTATGTGTACCGTGGAAGGGGGTAATTTTGGTGTACCGTACCAGCTTAATTATATCTATGTGTACCGTGGAAGGGGGTAATTTTGGTGTACCGTACCAGCTTAATTATATCTATGTGTACCGTGGAAGGGGGTAATTTTGGTGTACCGTACCAGTTTAATTATATCTATGTGTACCGTGGAAGGGGGTAATTTTGGTGTACCGTACCAGTTTAATTATATCTATGTGTACCGTGGAAGGGGGTAATGTTGGTGTACCGTACCAGTTTAATTATATCTATGTGTACCGTGGAAGGGGGTAATTTTGGTGTACCGTACCAGCTTAATTATATCTATGTGTACCGTGGAAGGGGGTAATTTTAGTGTACCGTACCAGTTTAATTATATTTATGTGTACCGTGGAAGGGGGTAATTTTGGTGTACCGTACCAGCTTAATTATATCTATGTGTACCGTAGAAGGGGGTAATTTTGGTGTACCGTACCAGCTTAATTATATCTATGTGTACCGTGGAAGGGGGTAATTTTGATGTACCGTACCAGTTTAATTATATCTATGTGTACCGTGGAAGGGGGTAATGTTGGTGAACCGTACCAGTTTAATTATATCTATGTGTACCGTGGAAGGGGGTAATTTTGGTGTACCGTACCAGTTTAATTATATCTATGTGTACCGTGGAAGGGGTAATGTTGGATACCTGGGACAACTGAGAACATTTCATTTAAACCTCAATTATAAGTATTTAAGATTTCTTTCTGTCTTTAGAAAAATTATGGCTTAATGGTGTTGTGTATGTTTGAATTGTTAAGATCCCATTAGACAGAATAATAAGGGTTTTATGGCTTCAATTGACCACTTGCGAGTTTCAGGCTATAAGGAAGTTGGAGCCGTGAACATCGATATTAAAGAGAAATGCAATAATAATGTGAGTTTCTGATGGATAAAAAGTATGATTAATTTGGTTTTATGTGTTTATATATGCATAATGACCGTATATTAGCTGATAATTCGGCTAAATATTGATGGTCAAGGCTCCAACTTCTTTATAGACCAAAACTCGCAAGTGGTCAATTGTTCCAGGTATCCACAATTACCCCCTTGGAGGGTACTTCATTTATGACACGCATGTGTACAGTGCACTATAACCTTCTTCTCTCAACCTACCACTTCCTTGTCTGCTTCTATTTATTTATCTTCCATACTCTCTCTCTCTCTCTCAATCCTGTTCATTAACCCCTTCTGTACCAGCGACGTCTTTTCAAGTTTGTTCTAGTTACATTTAAAGGATTTTCAGCAGTATCAGAAGGATTTGTGATATTATAAATGGTCAAGTGAGATAGTTTGAAGCCTTATAATTGCCGGGGGCCCTTTGGAAACTGAATAAAATCGTCTAATAATAGCCAGAATAAAGTTAATACGGCAGCACAAGTAATGAATGGATTAATGGTTTTAGTCTACAGTTACCTCCTTCGAATTCTTTTCCTTCCAATTCTTTTCCTTCCAATTCTTTTCCTTCCAATTCTTTTCCTTCCAATTCTTTTCCTTCCAATTCTTTTCCTTCCAATTATTTTCCTTCCAATTCTTTTCCTTCCAATTCTTTTCCTTCCAATTCTTTTCCTTCCAATTCTTTTCCTTCCAATTATTTTCCTTCCAATTATTTTCCTTCCAATTATTTTCCTTCCAATTCTGTTCCTGTGCCTTATGTTATATTATTCATCATGCTCACCCCTTCCCTTTAGAACTCACTTTTTATGGACCCCCTTCTCCCTCATGTGTAGCATATTAGTATTGAGGTTTTAAGACGTTCGTTCCGTTAGTTTGTCGATTTTGAAACATTTCGCATAATTTCTTATTCAATATTAAGATCATTTGTGCCCTTTAGGTGTCGATTTTTCCTGGCGAGCGATAGCGAGCCTCTAATTTTAGAGGGAATCGGAACAAATGTATCTTGAAAGGGGGTCTAGGTGTTTTTTTAAGCTTGATGCAGGTCTAGCGAAGAAAATAAAGCATAATTAAATATATAAATATATAGACCAACAACCAAGTACTATCCCCTTAACCTATGCAGCACCGGTGACGTTCCTTTCATCATATTCTGGCAACTGTTCAACTATCTTATTCAGCTTAGGAAGGAGTTGTGGAAGCTACACAAAATATAATTAGCTAGTCTGTAGCCATTTACATGTTAAGAGGCCTTTCCTAAGCTGAATGAAATTATGTAATAGTTGGGAGAATATTATGAAAATGACGTCACCGGTACTGAAGGGGTTCACTGTACCCTTTGTTTACTCGCTCCTCTTTAATTCCTATATCTTATCATTACTCTTTAATTTATTCTTCTCTATCCTTCTCTTCCCTTACTTTTCCTCTCCCTCTCTTCTCTTACTCTCCCTCCCTTCTTTTCTTCCCTTCTGTTTCTTACACTCTTTAATTTCTTCTTCTTATTTCCCTCTCCTTCTCTTCTCGTTCTCTCCTTCCCTCTCCTTCTCTTCTCTTTCTCTCCTTCCCTTTCCTTCCTTTCTGCCCTTCTGTTTCCTCCTCCATTCTTCTGCTCTCCCCTTAACTCTACACCCTTGCCTTTGTGAATCCTTCCTCCACCCCCCTATTTTTACCCTCCCCCTCCCCCCCCCCCCCGGTTCTAACCTCCCCTCCCTCCTTTCTTGTCGCACCACCAATTCTCACATTTCCTGTTCCTACATTTTCCCTCTGCAACCTACTTCCGTTCTTTAATATCTCTCTCCTTACGTTGACCGATCTCTCTCTCTCTCTCACACTTCCCTCTCTCTCTCTCTCACTTCCCTATCTCTCTCTCCCTCTCTCTCACTTCCCTATATATCTCTCTCTCTCTCTCTCTAACAATGTGCAAGTTATTATCACTCTTTCCTGAGAACGAGGTTATCTTGTATAATCTTATCTCAAGCAACTTGATTGTCTATATTGATCTTATGAGTAAAATACACCCATCTGTCACGGCACCTCCCAGACTGATAATCGGTGTCCTATTTAACCCTTTGAGTACCGGCGACGTGTGTTATATTGTATTCTACTTATATTTAGACGATATTATGAAGCTTAAGAAGGATCTGTGGTAGTTAAAAGGGTTGATTGAGATAGTGTGAAGCCTTGTTATTACCAGAGGTCCTTCCTAAGCTGAATAAAATCGTCAAATAGTTGCCAGAACATGATGAAAAGGACGCCACCGGTACTGTACGGGTTAACAGAATGATTGTATCACTAACAATTATCGTATCGGGTGGTAAATGTAGGTTATTTACTCCTTCAGGATATCATGACGCTTTATTGTGTTCTGGGTATTATTAAACGATTTTCTACAGCTTAGGAAGGATCTCCAGTAAACAAAGGGGTCAGAATATCGTAAATAGCCCTCTGACTTCCATACTTCCTTCCTAATCTGACTAAAATCGTCTAATGGTAGTAAAAATATATAGCAAAAACACGCTTGAGTATACCGAAAGAGTTAAAACAAATGTATCTCTCTCTTTCACTCTCTCTCTCTCTCTCTCTCTCTCTCTCTCTCTCTCTCTCTCTCTCTCTCATAATCCACTTTCTATCTCTGACCCCTCCTCCTCCTCCTCCCTCTTTCCACCCCCTTCACCCTCCTCCATCCCTCTTTCCACCCTGTTATCCCTCCCTCCTCCCTCTTTCCACCCCTTTACCCCGCCCTCCCTCCCTCCCTCCCTCCCAGCACCCCAAATGCCTGTGTGTAGATAAAGTCAAGATTCATTAATTTACAAGATGTTTATCAAGTCTCTTAAAGTGACTCGCTAATCGCTGTTCCTTCAGCTACTTGTCACGCTACTGGTGGTGGTGGTGTGGCCTTGTTGTGGTTTTGGTGGTGATGTGGTAGTGGTGTTGTATTGGTGGTGATGGTGTGTTGGTGGTGGTGGTGTTGATTTGGTGGTGATGGTTGTGGTGATGTTGTGGTAGTGATCTTGTTTTGGTGTTGTTATGGTGGTGGTGGTGTTGTTGTTTGCGTGGTGTGGTGGTGATGAATTGAGGTAGAGGCGTTGTTTTGATGTTGATGGTGGTGCTTTGGTAGTGATAGTTGGGTGGTGATTGGTGATATGTGGTGACAAAGTTGTAGTAGTACTTGTGGTTGTGGTAGTATAGTGTTGGTTGTGGTGGTCTTTATTGGTGGTGATGGTAGTGGTTCTGGTGGTGGTACCAGTAGGTAGTGGTAATGGGTAAGACTGGGGGTGGTGGTGGTAGTTGTGGTAGTATTGGTGGTAGTTGTGGTAGTGGTAGTACTGATGTTGGTGGTGGTATTGGGTAAGACTTGGGTAGTGGTAGTTGTGGTAGTATTGGTGGTGGTGGTGGTAGTTGTGGTAGTGGTAGTACTGATGTTGGTGGTGGTAGTTGTGGTAGTAGGCTACTAGTGGTGGTGGTGGTGGTAGTTGTGGTAGTACTGGTGGTGGTTGTGGTAATGGTAGTACTGATGGTGGTGGTGGTATTGGGTAAGACTAGGGTAGTGGTGGTGGTGGTAGTTGAGGTAGTGGTGGTGGTGGTTGTGGTAGTGGTAGTACTGATGGTGGTGGTGGTATTGGGTGAGACTAGGGTAGTGGTGGTGGTGGTAGTTGAGGTAGTACTGGTGGTGGTGGTGGTAGTTGTGGTAGTGGTAGTACTGATGGTGGTGGTGGTATTGGGTAAGACTAGGGTGGTGGTGGTAGTTGAGGTAGTACTGGTGATGGTGGTGGTATTGGGTAATACTATGGTAGTGGTAGTGGTAGTTGTGGTAGTATTGGTGGTGGTGGTGGTGGTATTGGGTAAGACTAGGGTGGTGATGGTAGTTGAGGTAGTACTGGTGGTGGTGGTGGTATTGGGTAATACTATGGTAGTGGTAGTGGTAGTTGTGGTAGTATTGGTGGTAGTGGTATTGGGTAAGACTAGGGTGGTGGTAATGGTAGTTGTGGTAGTATTGGTGGTAGTACTGGTGGTGGTATTGGGTAAAACTAGGGTAGTGGTAGTGGTAGTTGTGTAGTATTGGTGGTAGTGGAGGTATTGGGTAAGACTGGGGTGGTAGTATGTTTGGTAGTACTGGTGGTGGTGGTGGTATTGGATAAAACTGGTTTGGTGGTAGTGGTAGTTGTGGTACTACTTGTGGTGGAGGTGTTGGGTAAGACTGGGGTGGTGGTTGTAGTACTTGTGGTAGTACTGGTGGTGGTGGTGGTAGTTGTTGAGGTTGTGGTGGTAGTTGTGGTAGTACTGGTGGTGGTGGGTAAGACTGGGGAGGTGGTAGTAGTTGTTGAGGTGGTAGTTGTGGTAGTACTGTGGGTGGTAGTTGTGGTAGTACTGTGGGTGGTAGTTGTGGTACTACTTGTGGTGGAGGTGTTGGGTAAGACTGGGGTGGTGGTTGTAGTACTTGTGGTAGTACTGGTGGTGGTGGTGGTAGTTGTTGAGGTTGTGGTGGTAGTAGTGGTAGTACTGATGGTGGTGGGTAAGACTGAGGTGGTGGTAGTAGTTGTTGAGGTGGTAGTTGTGGTAGTGCTGTGGGTGGTAGTTGTGGTAGTACTGTGGGTGGTAGTTGTGGTAGTACTGTGGGTGGTAGTTGTGGTAGTACTGTGGGTGGTAGTTGTGGTAGTGCTGTGGGTGGTAGTTGTGGTAGTACTGTGGGTGGTAGTTGTGGTAGTACTGTGGGTGGTAGTTGTGGTAGTACTGTGGGTGGTAGTTGTGGTAGTACTGTGGGTGGTAGTTGTGGTAGTACTGTGGGTGGTAGTTGTGGTAGTACTGTGGGTGGTAGTTGTGGTAGTACTGGGGGTGGTAGTTGTGGTAGTACTGGGGGTGGTAGTTGTGGTAGTACTGGGGGTGGTTGTTGTGGTAGTACTGTGGGTGGTAGTTGTGGTAGCACTGTAGGTGGTAGTTGTGGTAGTACTGTGGGTGGTAGTTGTGGTAGTACTGTGGGTGGTAGTTGTGGTAGTACTGGGGGTGGTAGTTGTGGTAGTACTGGGGGTGGTAGTTGTGGTAGTACTGGGGGTGGTAGTTGTGGTAGTACTGTGGGTGGTAGTTGTGGTAGTACTGTGGGTGGTAGTTGTGGTAGTACTGTGGGTGGTAGTTGTGGTAGTACTGTGGGTGGTAGTTGTGGTAGTACTGTGGGTGGTAGTTGTGGTAGTACTGTGGGTGGTAGTTGTGGTAGTACTGGGGGTGGTAGTTGTGGTAGTACTGGGGATGGTAGTTGTGGTAGTACTGGGGGTGGTAGTTGTGGTAGTACTGTGGGTGGTAGTTGTGGTAATACTGGGGGTTGTGGTTGTGGTAGTACTGTGGGTGGTAGTTGTGGTAGTACTGTGGGTGGTAGTTATGGTAGTACTGGGGGTGGTAGTTGTGGTAGTACTGGGGGTGGTAGTTGTGGTAGTACTGGGGGTGGTAGTTGTGGTAGTACTGTGGGTGGTAGTTGTGGTAGTACTGGGGATGGTAGTTGTGGTAGTACTGGGGGTGGTAGTTGTGGTAGTACTGTGGGTGGTAGTTGTGGTAGTACTGGGGGTGGTAGTTGTGGTAGTACTGTGGGTGGTAGTTGTGGTAGTACTGGGGATGGTAGTTGTGGTAGTACTGTGGGTGGTAGTTGTGGTAGTACTGTGGGTGGTAGTTGTGGTAGTACTGTGGGTGGTAGTTGTGGTAGTACTGGGGGTGGTAGTTGTGGTAGTACTGTGGGTGGTAGTTGTGGTAGTACTGGGGGTGGTAGTTGTGGTAGTACTGGGGGTGGTAGTTGTGGTAGTACTGTGGGTGGTAGTTGTGGTAGTACTGAGGGTGGTAGTTGTGGTAGTACTGTGGGTGGTAGTTGTGGTAGTACTGTGGGTGGTAGTTGTGGTAGTACTGTGGGTGGTAGTTGTGGTAGTACTGGGGGTGGTAGTTGTGGTCAGCTTGTGGTTTGTGGTACTGTTTGCGATTAGGTTGGCGGAGTGATGAACCTGATAGTGAAAATTGGTAGATTTTTTGTTTTGTTTTATAACAACACTCTTTGCAGCGTAATTATCTAAACATTAATATCTACATCATCCTTTTATCTAACAGTATTGTCTGCAACAATATTTTAATCAAACTTTAATATCTGCAATATCCTTACAAACCAACATATTTTTTCGACGGTATTATTATCTGGAACATATATTTTTTACACAATAATTTGTATTAAAGTATTTGCAAAGATGTATTGTAAGTAAAACCAAGTATATCCTGGTTAGGAATGTATGCAGCCACTAGGAATTGCGTTACTTATTCACAAACTTCAAGTATTCATATGTGAATCTGCAACAAATAATGCATTAATACTAGTAGGAAATTATTATTGAGAATCATCCAGAGAACGATATTTCTAATTTGAAAGTGTAATAAATGATGCGTTAATATAATATTATAGGCCTACATCACATAACACCATAAATGATTTTGTCGAACCAAGTACCATAACAAGTAACCGAAACAAGGCAAATCGAAATAGTTGGTGTCAAGTGAAATTAAATATATACATCATCAAATTAAATATATACATCATCAAATTAAATATATACATCATCAAATTAAATATATACATCATCAAATTAAATATATACATCATCAAATTAAATATATACATCATCAAATTAAATATATATACATCATCAATTAAATATATACATCATCAATTAAATATATACATCACCAATTAAATATATACATCATCAATTAAATATATACATCATCAATTAAATATATACATCATCAATTAAATATATACATCATCAATTAAATATATACATCATCAATTAAATATATACATCATCATCAATTAAATATATACATCATCAATTAAATATATACATCATCAATTAAATATATACATCATCAATTAAATATATACATCATCAATTAAATATATACATCATCAATTAAATATACATCATCAATTAAATATATACATCATCATCAATTAAATATATACATCATCAATTAAATATATACATCATCAATTAAATATATACATCATCAATTAATATTATACAAATATTAGGATATATAAATAATAGTGATGGGGAAACGGTATCTGGAATCATGGTAAGAATGTGCAATCGCGGTCGTTAAGGTTAGATGGCACGTTTTTCTGGACCACTTTCTCCCTGTGTAAATCCCCATTAGTTTTTAGATTTTATGACGTTCGGCTCATGAGTTTGGCGGTATTAACACCTTTCGCCCCATTTCGTTGTCAATTGTAAGACCTGGCGAGCGATAGCGAGCCTCAAATATTAAGAGGAACACGCCTTAGGCCCGGATCTTTTTCTACCGAAAAAGGTACAAATTTATCTTTGAAGGGGGATCGATTTTTTTTGTTCAGCTTGATGGAGGTATAGCGAGCAAACTGGTTATGAAGCATTTTTGTGGTGGTGGTTTTATAGCTCACAACTAAATATATTTCTGCAAATGATTTATAATTTGACTTTTTTTTCCCACGTTTATCACTCTAGTTAAAATGAGGATATCAGAGGCCCTAATAACCCAACTTGGGGTAAGTTAAAAGTTAGGTTAATTAGGTTTCAATGCAACTTTTAAAGTACAGTCAGTTACCGGTAGGGGGTGGTGGCAGATTGACGGTAAAATGTGCCTTTGGAAAAATAGCAGGAGTTAATAAATATAATTAAAAATATATTCCCGCTCACGGGGATGTAGGCCTACAGTCGGACTAATAAGTGATGTCTCGGCACCAATTATGTGTTTATCAATAATTGGTATCAGCAATATTTACACATGAGGTCTTCTTTTTGAGTGAGATATACAAACATGTTTCTACGCATACCCACCCTATTCAACATCTGACATACATTAATACAGCACAGAGCGAGTCAAACGTAATGCCAGCTGAGACATGACTTATTAGCGCCACTGTACTGTATGCTTGCACAATTCCTTCAACAGTAATATATTTCCTAAAGTTATTATATAAATAACACAGAATGTATTTAACTTTTGTTGGACAATTGTAGTTAGATATCAAGTTGTGGTTTTCATATTGTGAGACCTCCAACAATGAATTAAGGGGGGATGGTTGAGTTTTTTCTGGACCCCTTTTTCTCTCCTGTTTAGCCCCATTAATGTCAAGATTATAAGGCGTTCGGCCCATTCGATTTTGACACCTTTCGCACCATTTTGTTGTCAATTTTAAGACCTATCGTGCCATTTAGTCGTCTATTTTTTCCTAGCGAGCCTGTAAATTTAAGAGGAACTGGCCACCGAAAAATGTACAAATGTATCTTGAAGGAGGGTCTAGGGAATTTACAGCTTGATGGAGGTCTAGAGAGGAAACTAAAATATATATGAATACATTTATAATTAGACCAAAGAAACAACCACTACTTCCTTAAGAAACCTTATTCTATTTGATAATTTAAACGATAGGTAGACACCATTACGAATATATGCATGTCATTACTGCCCCCCCCCCCCCCCCTAACAATCCCTGCACACCCCAGCGAGGAAGGGACGAACAGGACGAAAATAAAAGTTATACCCAGTACTCCTATTTCACATAGCCGGGATCCATTTAACCCTTTGAAGAGTATGACGCATGGTAACAGTTTATTATGGCTACCATTAGACGGTTTCATACAGTTAGGAAGAATCTGTGGCAATGATAAGGGTAGAGACTATCTTGATTAATCTCTCTGACTTTCATTTACCCTTCCTAATCTAAATAAACCTGTTGAACAACAGCCAGAAACAGAAAATAAATGTGTAATAGGATCTTGAAAAGGTTAAGTATTTCTCTAATTTGACTTTAGCTATACTAAGACAAGCTTGTGTAGGTTAGGTCGAGCCAGCCGAATTTAACCCCATCATGCAGGCGACGATTCCTTGTATTTATTATTACTACCGACAGATTAGTACACTGCTTAAAAGTGCGTGTGTGGGGCCGGGGGAGGAGGGGGGGGGGGATTAGTTTGGTCCCTAGACCTCTATCAAACATACGAACACACGTGCAAGACCCCCCCCCCCCACCCTTCTAGATGAATTAGTACATTTTTCGTCTTAATATTAGCAAAACAATGGGGCAAAAGGTCTTAGAAATGGAGTGAACATCTTAATATTTCAAAACTAATGGGGCTAAACATGAGGGAGAATAAAATTGTTTGTAGGGAACTAGAATGAAATAAGAATTGGTTTCATCTTGTTGAAAGGGTTAACTTGTTTGTGTGGCAACGATAGTTTCACTTTATTCTGGCTACCATTAGATGATGTTACGCAGCTTCGGTAGGACCTATGGGAGTTCAGAGTTAATTGAAACCCCTTTTGGATGGTAGAGGTCGTTCCAACAGGCTTAGTAAATCTACCAAGTGCTAGCTTGTACTGAATTAGTTAAGTCTTTCAATCCATTTACTCCACTCCCGATCAAAATAGAGAAGCGAATACTACTAATAAAAACACCTTTTCTACCACTAATCATCATCATCATACATTATGATTATTAGTATTATTTATATGATTATTATTTTTAATAAAACATCGAGCTAACACCCCCCCAAAAAAAAAAAAACAACACACACACACACACACCATGCATATATAAATATATTATCAGATTACTATACTAGTTAAAAGTTACGTATTCCACACCGCCCAATGTGAGCGAGTAATATCAAAGCTCAAAGTGACTGATTAAAAACATTCATTCCGCTCGCTCCTGTTTGGCCAAGTAAAGTTAATAACAGTGATTGGGTTGGGTTGGTGTTGTTGTTGTTGGGAGCGACTTTTGTTATGTACTGTATGTGTAAGCCAAGTATTTAAGGGGCAGATAGTTGGCTTTTCTCTCTACCCCCTTCTTCATCATATTTAGCCCCATCATTTTAGAGATTTTAAGACGGTCGGCCCACTAGTTTGGCGATTTATAAACCTTTCGCCCCACATCTTTGTCAATTTTAAGACTTTTAGTGTCATTTAGGTGTCGATTTTTTCCTGGCGAGCGATAGCGAGCCTGTAATTTAAGAGGAACCGGCCTTCGGCCGGGAAATTTTTATATCGAAAATGTACAAATTTATCTTGAAGGAGGATCTTGGGCGGGTGTTTCTTAAGCTTGATGGAGGTCTAGGGAGGAAACTAAAAACAAACAATAAAAAGTTAAATAAATGAGAAAATAAATACGGCCAACCCCCTTAATAAATACGGCCATCCCCCCTTAATAAATACGGCCATCCCCCCTTAATAAATACGGCCATCCCCCCTTAATAAATACGGCCATCCCCCCTTAATAAATACGGCCACCCCCCTTAATAAATACGGCCATCCCCCATTAATAAATACGGCCACCCCCCCCTTAATTACGGCCATCCCCCCTTAATTACGGCCATCCCCCCTTAATTACGGCCATCCCCCCTTAAATACGGCCACTCCCCCTTAATTACGGCCATCCCCCCTTAATAAATACGGCCATCCCCCCCTTAATGAATACGGCCATCCCCCTTAATAAATACGGCCACCCCCCCTTAATAAATACGGCCACCCCCCTTTAATAAATACGGCCATCCCCCTTAATACGGCCATCCCCCCTTAATAAATACGGCCATCCCCCCCCCTTAATAAATACGGCCATCCCCCCTTAATAAATACGGCCATCCCCCCTTAATAAATACGGCCATCCCCCCTTAATAAATACGGCCATCCCCCCTTAATAAATAACACCATCCCCCCTTAATAAATACGGCCATCCCCCCTTAATACATTCGACCATCCCCCCTTAATAAATACGACCATTCCCCCTTAATACATACGACCATCCCCCCTTAATAAATACGACCATCCCCCCTTAATAAATACGACCATCCCCCTTAATAAATACGACCATCCCCCTTAATACATACGACCATTCCCCCTTAATAAATACGGCCATCCCCCCTTAATACATACGACCATCCCCCTTAATAAATACGACCATCCCCCCTTAATAAATACGACCATCCCCCCTTAATAAATACGACCATCCCCCCTTAATAAATACGACCATCCCCCCTTAATAAATACGGCCAACCCCCCTTAATAAATACGACCATCCTCCCTTATTAAATACGGCCATCCCCCCTTAATAAATATGCCCATCTTCACTTAATAAATAAGGCCATCCCCCCTTAATAAATATGGCTATCCCCCCTTAATAAATACGGCCATCCCCCCTTAATTAATACGACCATTCCCCCTTAATTAATACGGCCATCCCCCCTTAAATAAATACGGCTATCCCCCCTTAAATAAATACGACCATCCCCCCTTAATAAATACGGCCATCCCCCCTTAATAAATACGACCATTCCCCCTTAATAAATACGGCCATCCCCCCTTAATAAATACAACCACCCCCCTTTAATAAATACGGCCATCCCCCTTTAATAAATACGACCATCCCCCCTTAATAAATACGGCCATCCCCCCTTAATAAATACGGCCATCCCCCCTTAATAAATACGGCCATCCCCCCTTAATAAATACGGCCATCCCCCCCTTAATAAATACGGCCATCCCCCCTTAATAAATACGGCCATCCCCCCTTAATAAATACGACCATCCCCCCTTAATAAATACGACCATCCCCCCTTAATAAATACGACCATTCCCCCTTAATAAATACGACCATCCCCCCTTAATAAATACGGCCATCCCCCCTTAATAAATACGACCATCCCCCCTTAATAAATACGGCCATCCCCCCTTAATAAATACGACCATCCCCCTTAATAAATACGACCATCCCCCCTTAATAAATACGGCCATCCCCTCTTAATAAATACGGCCATCCCCTCTTAATAAATACGGCCGTCCCCCCTTAATAAATACGGCCATCCCCCCTTAATAAATACGGCCGTCCCCCCTTAATAAATACGGCCATCCCCCCTTAATAATAACAGTGATTGGATTGGTGTTGTTGGGAGCGGCTTTGTTATGTGTGTATGAGTAAGTACCTTGAAGTTGTAAAGTGTGTGTGTGGGGGTGTGGGGGTGTGGGGGGGGGGGGGGGTTCTACACAATGGAAGGCCGTGTATATAGTTATTATGGTGGTAATAATGATGGTGGGTGGATATTTTTGATTATTTTTTTTTATTTATTTTTTTAATTGATACAATTATTATGATGTGTTCCTTACTATTAATTAATTAAGCATGGTGTCACCCTATCAATCATAGACATCCACATTAAGGGGGCGATTTCCACTTGAGGGATTTTTTTCTTGACCCCTTTCTCCCTCATGTTTAGCCCCATTGCTTTATAGATTTTAAGACGCTCGCCCCCTTTACTTTGTCGATTTTAAGAACTTTCGCCCCATTTCTGTCAATTTTAAGAACTTTCGTGCCATTTAGGTGTCGATTTTTTCCTGGCGAGCGATAGCGAGCCTGTAATTTGAGAGGAACCGGCCTTCGGCCGGGACATTTTTCTACCAAAATTTGTACAAATTTATCTTGAAAGGGGGTCAAGGGAGTGTAATTTCAAGCTTGATAGAAGTCTAGGAAACACACTAAAAACCTCCCCTTAAGAACACAGGTAGGTGTACTTACTCTAGTTGTACTTACTCTAGTTGTATTGCGGGAGTGAGCATGCTCGTTATTTCCCGCCTCCTATATGTGTAGGTGTTATATGTATCGTTGGAATGGCTGTGGATGTGTGTGTAGTCTGTATTTTTAGCCAATTGGCGACATCGGAAACGAAGGCTTAGGGTGGATCTGTATGGTACCATTCTCACTATAGACGGTACCGTCTCGCCCGAAGGCTTAGGTAGCCATCAGCTTAGGTGAACCATATGATACCCATCTCGCCTTGTACCATTTTTGCCAACCCCAGATGGGACGTCACAACGTCGTCCACTTATTCCAAGTACCTATTTACAGCTAGGTGAACTGAGGCTAACACATGAAAGGAAACAAGCCCAATTTGTCTCCGCCCGGCCGGGGATTGAACCCCCGACCCCTCGTGTGTGAGACGAGAGCTCTACCTACTAGGCTACGGGCTGTGTGTGTGTGTGTGTGTGTGTGTGTGTGTGTGTGTGTGTGTATGTGTGTGTGTGTGTGTGTGTGTGTGTGTGCGTGTGTGCGACAGTTAATGTATTGTGATTAGGGTTTAAGGGGAGACTGGCCGTTTGTTTGGTCTAT
Source organism: Paralithodes platypus (assembly GCA_032716605.1). Classification (NCBI taxonomy): domain Eukaryota; kingdom Metazoa; phylum Arthropoda; class Malacostraca; order Decapoda; family Lithodidae; genus Paralithodes; species Paralithodes platypus. The sequence goes on from CM064486.1 coordinate 19,861,561, forward strand.
TAATTCATTTATTTATATATATTTTTAGTTTCCTCCCTAGACCTCCACCAAGCTTAGAAAAACACCCCCTAGACCCCCTTCAAGATAAGTTTGTACATTTTTCGGTAGAAAAATGTTCCTCTTAAAATTACAGGCTCGCTATCGCTCGCCAGGAACAAATCGACACCTAAATGGCACGAAAGGTCTTAAAATTGACAACGAAATGGGTCGAAAAGTGTTAAAATCGCCAAACTAATGGGCCGAACGTCTTATAATCTCAAAACTAGTGGGGCTAAGCATTAGGGAGAAGGGGGTCCAGAAAAAACGGTCTGCCTCCCCTTAATTCTGCCGTCCTGTTCTTTAACCCTTTCAGGTCCGGGGGTTACCGTTTAGTGTTCAAATAAGGAATTATCTTACCCTCATATAATTACCTCTCCAAAATTAGCTTTCTGCCCAAATTAGAATTATCTTACTCATATAATTACCTCTCCAAAATTAGCTTTCTGCCCACAACTCGCACAAGGACAACTGCAGAGGTTGAAGGGGTTAAACTAAAGGTTTCTTAACACCCCTGATGGTCGGTCACAAAGGGTTAAGTGGGGGATGGGTCGGTTTTCTGGACCACTTTCTCCCTCATGTTTAGCCCCATTAGTTTTAAGATGTTTTAGATGTTTGCCCCATTAGTTAGTCGATTTTAAGACCTTTCGCCCCATTTCGTCGTCAATATTTAGACCTTTCGTGCTATTTAGGTGTTGATGTTTTCCCTGGCGAACGATAGTGAGCCTGTAATGTTGGAAGAACCGGCCTTCGGCCAGGAATTTTTTAAAAATTTACAAATTAATAATAGAAAGGGGATCTAATGGATGTTCTTTTTTAATTTGTTGGAGGTCTAGGGAGGAAACTAGAAAAATAATGAATACATGCAAAAATCGCCCAAAAAGTGAACCATCCCCCCTTAAAGTATCCCTTTACGACGCGATCGTATCCACACGTGCGTGAAAGGGTTAAGGTGGGCTGTAGAAGAAGAAGAAGAAGAACAACAACAACAACAACAACAACAACAACAACAAGAGAAGAAAGAAAGAAGGTGTGAAGGTGAAGGTGTGAGGAGAGAAACCAGATGGACGAAAAAAAAAGAAAATTGAATAAAGAGAAGGAGGAAAGAAGGAGGGGCAAAGGAAAAAAGTGAGGAAGGGAAGTAGGAATAAAGGGATGTGTAAATAATTGGAAGGCTGGAGAGTATGAAGAGTGTAAGTGAAGTGCAGGAGAAAAACACAGAAACATACACAAAAATAGCAACATAAAAGACCCGGATGAGATAAAGAAGGAAGACGAGACTGAAGGAGAAACGAAGAAAAGGAAAAGGAAGGCACAGATAAAAACAGAACCCAAAGAAACTAAACCAAGGAAGACCACGTAAAGAAAAGGGAAAACACGATATATGAATACAATAGAAATAGGGAATGCGAGAAGGAGAGTGTGTGTTGGAGAGGAGGAAAAGCTGCAAGGAAAGGGGGAAGGAAGGAGGAGTTTGAGGAGAAGGAATGGAAGGAATTATTAAGGCTTGGGTTTGGAAAGAAGGAAGGATGAAAGAAAAGACCAAAGGCAGGGTGATTGGGAAAACAAGCAACAGCAGACCTAATATTTTTTGCTAGGATACTTAAGAATAAATAAGAGTGCCACAGCAATCAACTGAAGGGCTTCAGAGCCAGAAAGACTGTGGTCCAGAAAAAAAAATTATAGTACTATTAAGGGGACATTTCCACTTGAGGGACTTTTTTCTTGACCCCTTTCTCCCTCATGTCTAGCCCCATTGCTTTTGAGATTTTAAGACGTTTGCCCCATTAGTTTGGTGATTTTTAAGAATTTCCGCCCCATTCTGTCAATTTTAAGACCTTTCGTGCCATTTAGGTGTCGATTTTATCCTGGCGAGCGATAGCGAGCCTGTAATTTAAGAGTAATCGGCCTTTGGCCGGGACATTTTTCTACCGAAAAATTTACAAATTTATCTTGAAAGGGGGTCAAGGGGGTGACATTTTAAGATTGCTGGAGGAGTAGGAAACAAACTAGAAATCTCCCCTTAACGATACTGATATGGTCACATTACTCTGGCACAAACATGGTCAGTCGGGGATTCATGGCAAGATATTTATCAATGCGATATTTACATGGCTGGACTGTATGGTATACTCTACAACATTTCTTGGCAATTAATTTCATAAGTTGAATAAAGGAAGACAGGAGGATAACATGGGGAGGGAACGAAGGAAAAAAAGGAAGGAATGATGGAAGGAAGGACTGATGGATGGAACGAACGAAGGATAGATGAAAGTAACGAACGAACGAAGGATAGAACGACGGGAGAGAGGAACGAAGGATGGATGAAAGTAACGAATGGACGAACGATGGAGCGAAGGGAGAGAGGAACGAAGGATGGATGAAAGTAACAAACGAACGAAGGATGGAACGAAGGAAGGATGTAAGGAAGGAACGAAGGATGGATGAAAATAACGAACGCACGAAGGGTAGAAAGAAGGGACAAAGGAACGAAGGAAGGATGTAAGGAAGGAACGAAGGATGGATGAAAGTAACAAACTAACGAAGGATGGAAAGAGAGGACAAAGGGAAAGATGGAAGGATGGAAAGAAGGATGGATGATAATAACGAACGAGCGAAGGATGGAAATAAGGGACAAATAAAGGAAGCAACGAAGGAAGGATGGAAGGAAGGGACAGAAAGATAAGAACAAAGGAAGGATGGAAGGAAGGGACAAAGAAAGGAAGGAACGAAGGAAGGATGGAAGGAAGGGACACAGAAAGGAAGGAACGAAGGAAGGATGGAAGGAAAGGACAAAGAAAGGAAGGAACGAAGGAAGGATGGAAGGAAGGGACAAAGAAAGGAAGGAACGAAGGAAGGATGCAAGGAAGGGACAAAGAAAGGAAGGAACGAAGGAAAGAGGGACGGAAGGTACAAAGAAAGGAAGCAAGGAAGGAAGGAAGGGAAAAAGAAAGGAAGCAACGAAGGAAGGAAGCAACGAAGGAAGGACTCAAGTGGACCCATAAATAAGGGAGGTTCAGTCAGTCACCACACACTGAGCTATTTCCTTCCCTCCTCCTTTCTGCTTTCCTTAACTCCTTAAATATATCTTCCTTCATTCCTTCCTTCTTTCATTAACACTCCTTTAATATATCTTCCTTCTTTCCTTAACTTCTTTAATATATCTTCCTTCATTCCTTCCTTCTTTCATTAACTCCTTTAATACATCTTCCTTCATTCCTTCCTTCTTTCATTAACACTCCTTTAATATATATTCCTTCATTCCTTCATTCTATCATTAACACTCCTTTAATTCATCTTCCTTCGCTGCTTCCTTCTTTAACACTATTAATGTATCCTCCTTCATTTCTTCCTGCTTTCATTAACACTTCTTTAATAACGCTTCCTTCGTTCGCTCCTTCTTTAGTTTCTTCCTTCTCTCACCCTTGCTTTCTTTCTTCTCTCCTTCTTCCGTATTTCCTTCTTTCTTTACCACATATTTAATTCTTCTCCATGTTTTCATTTCTCTTCCTCCTTCCCTTCCTTCATTCCTTCTTTATTGAACACTACTTTAATTTACTTTCCTTCATCCCTCTCTTTGATATCATTATATGTGTTGTTCTCCTTCATTATGTATTCCTTCCTTTATCATATATTTGTTGTTCTCCTTCATTATGTCTTCCTTCCTTTATCATATATTTTGCACTCCTTCTTTCCACCTCTTTCACATCGTGTAATAGATATCCAGACCTCATCAAATAATCAAGGTACAATCGAGGTCAACAATAGGATTTAATAGTATATCATAGTTATCCCTTAATGTCAATAACTACATAAATTAACCCTTTATCTCTTAATGTCAATAACTACATAAATTAACCCTTTATCTCTTAATGTCAATAACTACATAAATTAACCCTTTCAAGAACCGATGACGCATTTTGTTTTTGTTGTCTGGCTATTATTTGACGATTTTCTTCAGATAAGAAAGGGTATATGGAAGCCAGAGGGTTAATTGAGATAGTCTTTACCCTTATAATTATTCCCACAGATCCTTCCTAAACTATTTAAAACCGTCTAATGATAGCCAGAATAAACTGTCAAAATGCGTTATAATCTTCAAAGGGTTAACATTCGCAGTAGTTATGAGGGTGTGGTGATAAGCAAGGGGTTGATCTCTGAATGTGTAAATATATGTTGATTACCTCTGCATAATCCAGTATCGAATGGCTCAATACATTAATTACCCATCTATTGTGTCATTGATCGCTTTGAGCACCTGTAATTAACCCTTTGATGATCATGACACATTTTGACAGTTTATTCTGGCTATCTGTAGATGATTTTATACAGCTTGGGAATGATCTGTGGGAATAATAAGGGCCAAGATTATCTCAATGAATCCTCTGACTTCCATATACCATTCCTAATATAAATAAAATTGTGTAATAATGGCCAGAACACAGAAAAGGAATGCGTAATCGGATCTTGAAAGGGTTAATTAATACTACATAATGAGCTCCGCAGAGACTTAATTCGCAAAGGGGCAAACTAGATGTATTTTCTTGGCTTTTGTTTTCGTTTCTTTTTTCAAGTAGAACAATATACTTCTCTTCTTTTTTTAATGCTATCTCAGCTGTTCACATTTTTTCATCCTTCAAATCGACATAATAGTATTTTCTTTATTCTCTCTCTCTCTCTCTCCTACTGGTTTCTGGACGCTGCAGGGGGTAAGGATGCGGGGGGGGGGGGGGAGAAAGGGAAAGGAGGGACGGTTGGAGGGAAGGTTAGGGAAGAGAGAAAGAGGGATGGAGGACAAGGAGGGACAGAGTGAAGAAGGGAGGAGGGAAGGTGGATGAATGGGAGGGAAGAAAAGAGGGAGAGAAAGGAGGAAATGAAAGATGGAGAAGGGGAGAGGACAAGGGTGACTACGAGAAGGGAGTAAATGAGAGAATAATGGAAGGAAGGAGTGAAGGATGGAACAAAAGAAGGAACAAAAGGAAGGGAGGTAGAGGCAAGAGGGTAGGGCAGGAAGGAGAGGGAGGAGGGGAAGAAAATGAGGGAGGGAGTGAAGAGGAGAGGAGGGAGGGAAGCAGGAAGAGGAGGGAGGGAAGGAAAGAAGGGAGGGAGGGGGAGGAGGATTTTTATTCATATTGTGATAATTGCATTGACATTAATTTGTAGAGAAGGAAGGGAGTGTGATGCAAGATATAAAGAAAAAAGGCGATAAAAGGAAGATATAGATACAGGAAGGAATAACACACACACGCACACATGAGAGAGAGAGAGAGAGAGAGAGAGAGAGAGAGAGAGAGAGAGAGAGAGAGAGAGAGAGAGAGAGAGAGAGAGAGAGAGAGAGATCCATTACAAGCATAATACGTATCACACTACATATTTATCTAGACTCCTATCTCCCAACCTCCCTATTGTGTTCTATTACCACTATCTCTCACTTTTCATTCCTCAAACTTTAATGTCATTCTCTCCCTAGCTCCCTTCCACCACCATACACATCACGTCTTTCTCGTCTTCCCAATACTTCTTTTATTATGTCCTACCTATATCCTATGTACAGTTGGCCATATGAATTTATATTGTCATCACTGCCTCTATCTTTCTACCTAATATTATATACCCCTCTCCCTTCTACACTAGTATCTATTACTTTAAGGGGGGGTCACCTGCATGTTTTCTTTTTCTCTATGGATTGTATCCATTCGGCCCCTTTCAGCCTACTGTTTTAAGACGTATATCTCCATATCCAGGTGTTGATTTATACCAGACGAGCGATAGCAGCTCATCATATTTCGATAATGAGTTAAGACAGCTGGCTAATTTTGTACATTTTTCGATAGAAAAATTTCTGCGGCGAAACCGGATTTCTCCATAAAATGCTGGCTCGCTTTCGTTCGCCAGGAAAAAATCGACACCTGGATGGGGATAAATAAAATGACTTAAAACAGTAGGCTGAATAGGGCCGACTGGATACAACCAAGAGAACAAAGCAGGTCACCCCCCTTAAAACATATAGCGACCTCCATTGTTATTACTGCCAGTTTCTTTCACATATTGTAGATGTCTCTCCCTTACTCAATCCTATCATTCTCTTAAATAACTATGTATCTCCCTCATTATACCTTCACCTATCATTCTTTTTAACCCCTTCTGTACTGGCGACTTCCTTTTAACTTAATTCTGGCTACTATTAGACTATTATATTCAGTTTAAAAAGGGCCTCCAGCAATTAACAGGCTTCGAACTATCTCCCTTAACCCTTTTTACTACCACAGGTCCTTCTCAAACTGCACAAGTCTAAAAATAGCAAGGATAATATTAAAAAGACGTCGCCGGTACATAAGGTGTTAATATTAATACTTCATTAACTTAAATACCCTCTATCAATAATTGTTATCTATCTTTTATTTCGTTCTTATTAATGTATTTTTCTATCATCCTTACACCCACGTTCGAGTAAGACCTTTGCAATTCCGAATGAAGTTTGATATCTTATAGTTTGGAAATAACTCTATAAAGCACCGGAAAAACTGTTTTAAGTCAAACTTTGTTAGAGTGTGTTCCATAATAAATGAGTTTTAAACCTGAAGAGCTACGGAAAGTTGAAGTTGTGATAATGTTTACTGACTTCAAACTCTCACAATTCCTACCTTACAACATTGTCTTTTGTTTCTATCGTGGCTAACATTAGCGATTTTATGTATGGAAGGAAACTTAGTATGATTAAATTATAAGTGTATTTCATATGTAGCTGTTAAACAATATGACCAATAATCAGCTTAATGATAAATTATTCCTGTCAGTTAATCATACTATATTTTCTTCTACACAAAAAATCACGGAACGTATATAAATTCATGTGGCCTACTGTACAATGGAGCTTTAATTTATTTGTAAATGACAAATTTGATTGTACAGTCTCACTCAAGCTATTTCCTAACTCCATAATTTCAACTTTATTATTTTTAGTAAGAATAAAGAAATGTAATTTGTACACATAAAAACTTTTATTTGCAAGATTTCTTTAGTCCTACTCAGCTATTTTTGTTTATCATATATCAAGAGAGGACATTGCAGTTGAAGTTGTAAAGGTACATTTCAACGTGACTAAAGTTGCTAGAATACATATCATCATTTCGAAAGGATAATAGAGGAGAACTTGAGGAGATAAGGTACAAGGAAAGAAGTGTAAGAAGGAGGAATAATAAAGGAAGTTAGCAATCAATTAAACGCACATTTAAGGGCGAAGACAATAGAGGTAGCAAAGAGAATAGCCATGTAGAGAGAGGCATTCTTGTCTGATGGCCACCCACACTAAGATTGGATCCCTCGGTGTCTACTGGAAAACAAGGAAGTAATTGAGTAAGAGAGGGTCCATAACCACCTATATACTTCTCTTTTATAACTCTCCCAGGCGCCTCCACTACTCTCGACACCCCTCCTCCCCCCACCCTCCCCTACTCTCGACACTCCTCATCCCCCCACCCTCCCCTACTCTCGACACCCCATCCTCCCCTCCTCCCTTATTCTTGACCCCCCTCCTCCCCTACCTTTAAGGGAGCCCACCTCGCTTTGTTTTCTCTTTCTCTCCCTCTCTCTTTGGTTTGTATATGTTCGGTCCCATTCAGCCTACTGTTTTAAGACGTTTATCCCCATCCAGGTGTCGATTTCTTCTTGGCGAGCGAAAGCGAGCCAGCATTGTATGGATAAATCCAGCTTCGCCAGAGACATTTTTCTATCGAAAAATGTACAAATTTAGCTTGCTGTACAAAAAAAAACATATATATGCTGGTTTGCTACTGCTCGCCAGGAAAATATTGACACCTGGATGGGGATAAACGTATTAAAACAGTAGGCTGAATGGGGCCGAATGGATAAAAGCCAAAGAGAGAGGGAGAGAAAGAGAACAAAAAACGAGGTGGGCCCCCTTAACCCCCCTCCACACGCTATCTCTCCCCCCCATCTCTCCAACACACCCTCCCTGCCTGACCACGCGGGCTTATAAAATTTTATGGAGTGCGTGAGTGGTGGGAGACAGACAGACAGACAGGCCGACCCCCAGACCTCCACAGCCACTATACAACACTGCTGAGGGGTCATAAACTCACACACAAAGGCACGCACACACACGCACACGCTGGAACACACACACACACACAAATACCCCCACATACACAATCACACAGGAGGCATTTTCAGAACACCTACCCTGACACACATACAGTACCCCACCCCCTCCATACACAAACAACCCCCATACACACATATACCCCCCTCCCCACAAACACACTTCATACAAACATATCCCCACCTCCCCACACACACAAACAAAGAACCCCCTCTAACAGCACCCCCCCCCCCACACAAACACACTTCATACCAAACATACCCCCCTCCCCACACACAAACAAAGAACCCCCTCTAACAGCACCCCCCCACCCCACAAACCCATTCATACAAACATATACCCCCTCCCCCCACACAAACAAAGAACCCCTCTAACAGCACCCCCCCACCTCCCCCGCCCCACAAACCCCACTTCATACAAACATATACCCCCCTCCCCACACACACAAACAAAGAACCCCCTCTAACAGCACCCCCCCCCCCCACCCCCCCCCCCACAAACACACTTCTACAAACATATACCCCCGCCCCCTCCCACACACACAACAAAAAAGAAAAACCCCCCTCTAACAGCACCCCCCCCCCCCCACAAACACACCACAAACTATACCCCCTCCCCCAACACACAAACAAAGAAACCCCCCCTAACAGCGACCCCACCCCTCCCCACCCCCCCCCCCCCCCCCCCCCAAACACCCCCCCCCCCCCCGCCCCCCCCCCCCCCCCCCCCCCTCCCCCCCCCCCCCATCCGCCCCCTACCCCCCCCCCCCCCCCCCCCCCCCCCCCCCCACACCCCCCCCCCCCCCCCCCAGAACCCCCCCCCCCCCACCCCCCCCCCCCCCCACACAACCACCCTCTCCCACAGCACCCCCCCCCCCCCCCCCCCCCCCCCCCCCCCACCCCCCCCCCCCCCCCCCACAAACACACTTCATACAAACATATACCCCCCTCCCCACACACAAACAAAGAACCCCCTCTAACAGCACCCCCCACCCCCACAAACACACACACTTCATACAAACATATACCCCCCTCCCCACACACACAAACAAAGAACCCCCTCTAACAGCACCCCCCCCCCCCCACAAACACTTCATACAAACATATACCCCCTCCCCACACACACAAACAAGAACCCCCTCTACAGCACCCCCCCCCCCCCCCCCCCACAACACACTTCATACAAACATACCCCCCTCCCACACACACAAACAAAGAACCCCCTCTACAGCACCCCCCCCCCCACAAACACTTCATACAAACATATACCCCCCTCCCCACACACACAAACAAAGAACCCCCTCTAACAGCACCCCCCCCCCCCCCCCCACAAACACACTTCATACAAACATATACCCCCCTCCCACACACACAAACAAAGAACCCCCTCTACACACCCCCCCCCCCCCCCCGCACAACACACACTTCATACAAACATATACCCCCCTCCCCACACACACAAAAACCCCCCCCCCCCACAAACACACTTCATACAAACACCCCCCTCACACACAAACAAAGAACCCCCTCTAACAGAACCCCCCCCCCACAAACACACTTCATACAAACATATACCCCCCCCACACACACCAAACAAAGAACCCCCTCTAACAGCACCCCCCCCCCCCCACAAACACACTTCATACAAACATATACCCCCCTCTCCACACAAACAAACAAAGAACCCCCCCTAACAGAACCCCCCCCCCACAACACACTTCATACAACATATACCCACAAACAAAGAACCCCCTCTAACAGCACCCCCCCCCCCACAAACACACTTCATACAAACATATACCCCCCCCACACACAACAAACACACTAACAGAACCCCCCCCCACCCCCCACATACACATAGAATCCCCCCAACAGAGACACACATGAACATACAGTAACCCCCCATTACACACATACATAACCTCCTCCGACACAGATAGAACCACCCCACAACACACACAGTTGCACACACACACATATAGCACACATACACACACATACATACACACACCCACACTCTCATACACTCATACACACATACAAACGCACACATATATTCACACAGCACACCTCTGCCTGGTCATAAACTGCCACATACCGGGAGGAAGACTATAAACCATTACGATAATTAACTTTCCATTCTTGTATCGACACCACCACCACCACCAGAATCACGGATTGCTCCAAGCCTGCCATATTATTTCCTCCCAAGTCTTTTTTCCAGGGGGTATTAGTCGACTTCTTACTATACCCTGTTCCAATGAATTATTTGTGACTTAATCATATTTTTTCATTGTCATTTTATTATTATTATATATATTTTATTTTATTTGCTCCCTAGACCTCTATCAAGCTTAAGACAACACCCCCAAGAGATACATTTTTAAATTTTTCGGTAGAAAAATTCGACCGGGTTTCAACTAAATTACAGGCTCGCTATCGCTCTACAGGAAAAACATCGACACCTAAATAGCACGAAAGGTCTTACTATTGACAATTAAATGGGGTGAAAGGTCTTAAAACCGATAAACCGTCCAAGAAGACCTCCTTTGGGCTAGCAAAATTCCTCCAGTCAGTCAATCATTCAGACAATTAAAAACAAATAACAATAACATTACCTCTACCTCCAACAACAATAACCAAGCCTTTACTACCAACAACTACAACACCAACACCCCCACCAACACCAGAACACAACCACAACACCAACAACAACACCAACAAAAAATAACACACCCACAGCAACCAAACCATCACCACTACCAACAATACCACCACCCCCAACAACAACAGAACACAACACCAACAACCAAACCATCACCACTACCAACAATACCACCACCACCACCAACAACAGAACACAACACCAACAACCAAACCATCACCACTACCAACAATACCACCACCACCACCAACAACAACAATACCACCACCACCAACAACAACAATACCACCACCACCAACAACAACAGAACACAACACCAACAACCAAACCATCACCACTACCAACAATACCACCACCACCAACAACAACAATACCACCACCACCAACAACAACAGAACACAACACCAACAACTAAACCATCACCACTACCAACAATACCACCACCCCCAACAACAACAGAACACAACACCAACAACCAAACCATCACCACTACCAACAATACCACCACCACCACCAACAACAGAACACAACACCAACAACCAAACCATCACCACTACCAACAATACCACCACCACCACCAACAACAACAATACCACCACCACCAACAACAACAATACCACCACCACCAACAACAACAGAACACAACACCAACAACCAAACCATCACCACTACCAACAATACCACCACCACCAACAACAACAATACCACCACCACCAACAACAACAGAACACAACACCAACAACTAAACCATCACAACTACCAACAATCCCACCACCACCAACAACAATAATACCACCACCACCCAACAACAACATACCCACCACCAACAACAACAGAACACAACACCAACAACTAAACCATCACCACTACCAACAATACCACCACCACCACCAACAACAACAATACCACCACCACCAACAACAACAGAACACAACACCAACAACCAAACCATCACCACTACCAACAATACCACCACCACCAACAACAACAACAATACCACCACCACCAACAACAACACCAACAACAACACCAACAAAAAATAACACACCCACAGCAACCAAACCATCACCACCACCAACAATACCACCACCACCACCACCAACAACAGAACACAACACCAACAACCAAACCATCACCACTACCAACAATACCACCACCACCAACAACAACAACAATACCACCACCACCAACAACAACAGAACACAACACCAACAACCAAACCATCACCACTACCAACAATACCACCATCACCAACAACAACAGAACACAACACCAACAACCAAACCATCACCACTACCAACAATACCACCACCACCACCAACAACAACAATACCACCACCACCAACAACAACAGAACACAACACCAACAACTAAACCATCACCACTACCAACAATACCACCACCACCAACAACCACAATACCACCACCACCAACAACAACAATACCACCACCACCAACAACAACAGAACACAACACCAACAACCAAACCATCACCACTACCAACAATACCACCACCACCAACAACAATACCACCACCACCAACAACAGAACACAACACCAACAACCAAACCATCACCACTACCAACAATACCACCACCACCAACAACAACAGAACACAACACCAACAACAATACCACCACCACCAACAACAACAACAATACCACCACCACCAACAACAGAACACAACACCAACAACCAAAGCAACATAACACCAACAACAATACCACCACCACTACCAACAATACCACCACCACCACCACCAACAGAACACATCACCAACAACCAAACCATCACCACTACCACCACCACCAACAGCAATACCAACAAAAATATCAATGACAACACCACACCCAACAATCAATTACCTTAAAAGCATAGCTCTCCAGACAATGACTATTATATTGTAAAAAGAGTCAGACAAAGCCAACCAATCAGCCTTATTTCATATGTTTTCCCCAACCAACTTTACTTCTAAACTCAATTAATGAAATCAACGAATACATGTGGCACTCCAAGGACTCGAACCTAGGATACTCACACCGAAATTCCGCGCATTTATACGTTACGCTATCAAGGTATTCACTGTTTTTACATCAATAACGCTAACTGGAATGGAGACAGAACTTTATTGGTGACTGGATTCACTCCCTTAGAGTACACACATGGGCCATCACTTTAAGGGGGGTGAAATGCTTTTTTATCTCCTTTCCTCTCTTTTTCTGGCTTGTATCCATTTGGCCCCATTCAGCCTACTGTTTAAGACATTTATTCCCATCCAGGTTTTTATTTCTTCCTGGCGAGCGATAGCGAACCAGCATTATATGGAGAAATCCGGCTTCGCTGGAGAAATTTTTCTGTCGAAAAATGTACAAATTTAGCCTGCTGTCAAAAACATTTTGTTTAAATATGCTGGCTTGCTACCGCTCACCAGGAAAACATCGACACCTGGATGGGGCCGAATGGATACAACTCAGAGAGAGGGAGAGAGAGAGAAAACAACGAGGCGGGCCCCTTAAACATCGTAAAAGCTTTCCCTACGACCTTTCCCGACCCAGATTGACCCATGTACAGATAAACGATAAGGGTCAATCTGGGTCTGGAAAGGTCGTAGGGAAAGCTGTTACGATGTTTAAAAGTATGGCCCTATACACAAAATAGGCATGGAAGATAAATCAATTAATGTGTCCGTAATAATCTACCCTATTAAAGTTATATGGGTAATAATAAACCCATTTAACATAAGGATAGAGGTAAAAGTGTCAATATATTCAATAATCCAATATACCTTTTTCACACCGTTTGTATAGGCTTGATATTATACAGTGTAGTGTTAAACCGCTATTCAACAACGACAATTCACAAGTAATAATTGTCAAAAAAAAATATATTGAATAGAAGTCACCATAATGAGTGAGTTACATATTATATTGAATAGAAGTCACCATAATGAGTGAGTTACATATTATATTGAATAGAAGTCACCATAATGAGTGAGTTACATGTTTTTATGAGCTTTGTGTATGTTTTTATCTTGTATTTTATGATAATGACACCTACGACAGGAAAACGAATAATTAACCAATATTTATAACGCAAATCAATGGTACAGCAAAAATAACACCTGTAACACAAAACAACTTCATAAAATAACACCTGTAACACAAAACAACTTCATAAAATAACACCTGTAACACAAAACAACTTCATAAAATAACACCTGTAACACAAAACAACTTCATAAAATAACACCTGTAACACAAAACAACTTCATAAAATAACACCTGTAACACAAAACAACTTCATAAAATAACACCTGTAACACAAAACAACTTCATAAAATAACACCTGTAACACAAAACAACTTCATAAAATAACAAAACTGAAACATTGTGCCTTTAACAAATACATTGCCACCTAAGCCTTCATAGCCTTAATAGGATTACAAACAATTACTGTAAACAAAATACAAACAGTGCCAACAATAATACCGAATGAGGCAATAATTATACTACGTTGCGCAACATCAACAAAATCCTTAATTATGAGATCATAAATAACTTAAAACAAAATTAATTAAAGTAGCAATATTTCAAACACCATTCACTTAAATATCGCTATTTCAATCATTGTTATTTCAAACATTTAATCAAACATCATGAATAACAAAAATATTCAAACGCCATTAATTAAAACATCATTAGTTCACAATATTATTTCAAACATCATTAGTTCACATCATTAATTCAAACACAATTAATTCAAACATCTTTAATATAAATACCACTAATACAAGCATCTTTAAGTCAAACGTCAACAACATTCAAAATAACAATACAATATAAATACAACAATGACATGAAAACCACAACAACGTACCAAATTAACAGTAAACAACACATTAACAACAAATAAGCAACAAGGGAACAACAAATCAACAACAACAGCAAATCAACAACAGCAAATCAACAACCGCAAATCAACAACAACAAATCAACAACAGCAAATCAACAACCACAGCAAATCAACAACAAGTCAACAACAGAAAATCAACAACCTGTAACACAAAACAACTTCATAAAATAACACCTGTAACACAAAACAACTTCATAAAATAACACCTGTAACACAAAACAACTTCATAAAATAACAAAACTGAAACATTGTGCCTTTAACAAATACATTGCCACCTAAGCCTTCATAGCCTTAATAGGATTACAAACAATTACTGTAAACAAAATACAAACAGTGCCAACAATAATACCGAATGAGGCAATAATTATACTACGTTGCGCAACATCAACAAAATCCTTAATTATGAGATCATAAATAACTTAAAACAAAATTAATTAAAGTAGCAATATTTCAAACACCATTCACTTAAATATCGCTATTTCAATCATTGTTATTTCAAACATTTAATCAAACATCATGAATAACAAAAATATTCAAACGCCATTAATTAAAACATCATTAGTTCACAATATTATTTCAAACATCATTAGTTCACATCATTAATTCAAACACAATTAATTCAAACATCTTTAATATAAATACCACTAATACAAGCATCTTTAAGTCAAACGTCAACAACATTCAAAATAACAATACAATATAAATACAACAATGACATGAAAACCACAACAACGTACCAAATTAACAGTAAACAACACATTAACAACAAATAAGCAACAAGGGAACAACAAATCAACAACAACAGCAAATCAACAACCGCAAATCAACAACAACAAATCAACAACAGCAAATCAACAACCACAGCAAATCAACAACAAGTCAACAACAGAAAATCAACAACAACAGCGAATCAACAACAATATTTAATCAACAACAGCAAATCAACAACATGAGCAAATCAACAACAGCAAATCAACATCAGCAGCAACAACAAATCAACAATAACAACAAGACAAGTTAATCATTGAGCCCAGAAGCCCTGCAAGTGAGTGACGTTGCAGGATACACACTTTACATCACGAGTACATCATATAAAGGAGGAAGTACATGCGGCAAAACAAATTCAATAATAGCATCCATAGCACAAAAGATACCAACACTATAAAACAAAAATACAGACCAATTAATAGGAAGTCCAAGGAAAGATACACCCCTCCCCCCCCCCCCAAAAAAAAAAAAAAAAAAAAAAATCCAATATCCCCAATAATAACAGAACAATACAAAATAAACGCACGACCGGCAAAATACAAGATACACAATTAGATTAAAATACCTTAGGATACTACAGTACATAAACACACCGTAATACAACCAAACACCTAACTCACTCAATATAACAATGGAAATAGAATACAAACCCATTCTAATCTGATACGAATTATTAAAGAAGATGAATCGGGTTACTTGAAAACACTATTATCTATTTATTCTGGGGTCTGAAGGGAGAGTTGGAGAGAGATAGATAAACAGATAGATGGTCGAGGTGAGGAGGAGGAGGGGAGAGGGAGGGTGAAAGGGGGGGGGGGGAGGGGGGGAGAGAGAGTCAGGTTACCGCTGAATATATTAACTTAAACGGAGAGAGAGAGAGAGAGAGAATATGCATTTATAAATGTTTGCATATACAGCATAATTAATATGTACAGTATATTCCGGAGACTTACTTTAGCATATATAGTGATGATCTTAACGTTAATTATACATTTGGCAAAACAATGTTGTAAGGTGGAGGAGGGAGAGGAGGAAGAGTAGGAAGAGCAGCAGGAAGAGGAGGAGGAGGAGGGGGAGGAGAAGGAAGAGGAGGCTGAAGAGAAGGAGGTTGAGGACAAGGAGAAGGAGGTGGAGGACAAGGAGGAGGGATACAAAGGAATACAATAGAGAACTAACTGCAACAGACCTATTGGTCCTTACGCGGCAGTTTGGATATCTAAAACTACTAATCTATTGACTACAAGATAGAGAAAATTATAACAAAGAAGAAGGCGGTTGAGGAAAAGGAGGAGGAGGAGGTGGAGAAGGAGGAGAATGAAGAGTAGAAGGAGGAGGAGGAGGAAGAGCAGGAGGAGGAGGTGGAGGAAGAGGATGCTATAACTATAACTGTATAACATTGTGTAATTAAAATAGTGCCAACAGTTTATGAAGGGATCACTCTATGCAGGTCACATTAAAGTCGACGTATACGAACACACATTCATTAATCCAATACGTACAGTATGTATGTATGTATGTATGTATGTATGTAATATGTTCTCAGGCCCAATCCCCATTTTTTGTTTTTGGGGGGGGGGGGGGACTCAAGACAGAGCCCGAATAGGGAAATCACAACAGAAAACAATGAACACACAAAAACAAAATACACATTCACACACATCAAGGTCATCCAGGAGAAGACCCAGAGACCAGGGTCACCAAGGTCCCTCCAGCACTTCCCCGGCCCCCGACCACGACGTACAGTAGAAGTCAGGAATTTCTGGACAATTATCGGAGCAGCATTTTTGACACACATACCAGCTAGTTTGAGAAATTGCCTAAGCCATACAAAACGAATTACTGGGATTCACTATAGTTTATTCATTATCATTTAGCCAACAAACTTGACTATTAACCTTAACCCGTTGAGTACCAGCGACGAGTGTTGTTGTTGTTGTTGCTGTTCCCCAAGCTGCCTGGCCGAATAGCCCCAAGGCCCAGAGCAAGGCCAAGGCCATAACCGAGCGCCCCCATAGAACCCTCCCTGCCGACCACAATAAAGCTTGGGTGACCGAAGCCACTCCATGGCGGGGAGCTGAGGAGGGTGCAGAAACGCCCGGGAAACCAAAGCCCCACCCAGGGCCCTGTGCCCCTCAGCAATTATGAAGAGAAAGTTAAGGGGCAAAGGAAAAATGTGACGCTTTGGCTTCCAATCTTGGTAGATTGGGAGGTCAATCCACGGAAGAGACGCCGTCACTTGAGATCTAGAAAATATATAAGTAAAAGGAACAGTCAGAGTAAGCTATGGGTAAGGCAGAGATCGCTCAGTTCTCACTCTGATAGACCAGCCCATCACCACCAGCGACGAGTGTTATATTTTATTCTAGCTATATTTCTACGATATTTTGCAGCTTAGGAAGGATCCGTGGTAGTTAAAAGGATTGGTTGAGATAGTTTGAAGCCTTGTTAATGCTAGAGATCCTTCCCGAACTGAATAAGATCGATTAATAGTAGCCACAATAAGATAACAATGACGTCGCCGGTACTGTAAGGGTTAATAACACAAGATGACCAGAGTAATCAAGCTTATATTTCTACTATTTGGGATGAGTCAGGCAGGGAATGGGTGTGAACACTTTTGCAGGCCATTTGCTCTAGCCGTTTTTGGCCTACGTATCATGAATGGACTCTAGTAGATGCTGACGGTCGTATTATCATTAGAAGGGGTTATTTTTTTCTGACCGCGACTGTACATGCCTAATAGTTGAAAATGTTTCTTGCAAATAAATAAGACTAAGTTATGATCAAAGATAGTATTAAAAAGAACATTATATAGGCTCTACAGTACAGTTCCATAGTTTACAACAATCCTGAATTATCATATTTCAGTTATATTGAATTTAACTCAAAACATTTCATAAATATGACAAATAATTACAGTTAGATCATAAATACTGTCTAATATAATAATTCCATAACTTTGCCTTCCATAGAGTATTTTACCATAACATAAGCTAAACATTACTAAACAGTAATCTACTAAACATTACTAACATTACTTAACATTACTAAACATTACTAAACATAAACTAAACATTACTAACATTACTAAACATTACTAAACATAAACTAAACATTACTAAACATTACTAAACATTACTAAACATTAATCTACTAAACATTACTAACATTACTAAACATTACTAAACATAAACTAAACATTACTAAACATTACTAAACATTACTAAACATTAATCTACTAAACATTACTAACATTACTAAACATTACTAAACATAAACTAAGCATTACTAACATTACTAAACATTACTAAACATTACTAAACATTACTAAACATTACTAAACATTACTAAACATAAACTAAACATTACTAAACATTACTAAACATAAACTAAACATTACTAAACATTACTAAACATAAACTAAACATTACTAACATTACTAAACATTACTAAACATAAACTAAACATTACTAACATTACTAAACATTACTAAACATTACTAACATTACTAAACATTACTAAACATAAACTAAACATTACTAACATTACTAAACATTACTAAACATAAACTAAACATTACTAAACATTACTAAACATAAACTAAACATTACTAACATTACTAAACATTACTAAACATAAACTAAACATTACTAAACATTACTAAACATTACTAAACATTAATCTACTAAACATTACTAACATTACTAAACATTACTAAACATAAACTAAACATTACTAACATTACTAAACATTACTAAACATTACTAACATTACTAAACATTACTAAACATAAACTAAACATTACTAACATTACTAAACATTACTAAACATAAACTAAACATTACTAAACATTACTAAACATAAACTAAACATTACTAAACATAAACTAAACATTACTAAACATTACTAAACATAAACTAAACATTACTAACATTACTAAACATTACTAAACATAAACTAAACATTACTAACATTACTAAACATTACTAAACATAAACTAAACATTACTAAACATAAACTAAACATTACTAAACATTACTAAACATAAACTAAACATTACTAAACATTACTAAACATAAACTAAACATTACTAACATTACTAAACATTACTAAACATAAACTAAACATTACTAAACATAAACTAAACATTACTAAACATTACTAAACATAAACTAAACATTACTAAACATTACTAAACATTACTAACATTACTAACATTACTAAACATAAACTAAACATTACTAAACATAAACTAAACATTACTAAACATAAACTAAACATAAACTAAACATTACTAAACATTACTAAACATTACTAACATTACTAACATTACTAAACATTACTAAACATAAACTAAACATTACTAAACATTACTAAACATAAACTAAACATTACTAACATTACTAACATTACTAAACATTACTAAACATAAACTAAACATTACTAAACATTACTAAACATTACTAAACATAAACTAAACATTACTAAACATTACTAAACATAAACTAAACATTACTAACATTACTAAACATTACTAAACATAAACTAAACATTACTAACATTACTAAACATTACTAAACATAAACTAAACATTACTAAACATTACTAAACATAAACTAAACATTACTAACATTACTAAACATTACTAAACATAAACTAAACATTACTAACATTACTAAACATTACTAAACATAAACTAAACATTACTAACATTACTAAACATTACTAAACATAAACTAAACATTACTAACATTACTAAACATAAACTAAACATTACTAACATTACTAAACATTACTAAACATTACTAAACATTACTAACATTACTAAACATTACTAACATTACTAACATTACTAAACATTACTAAACATTACTAAACATAAACTAAACATTACTAACATTACTAAACATTACTAAACATTACTAAACATTACTAAACATAAACTAAACATTACTAACATTACTAAACCCAATAAATCTGAACAAAAATTAAAACCCTGTAATCTCACCAATCTTGCCCTAAATCTTGGCCCACCCTCGTCCCTGGAGCCTTTATCACAAACAGCTCGGCTATTGTACCCGACTGTCATATGGCAGCCGTACATGTAACACGAAACTAGTCACCTGGGGGCACGAATTTGGCACGTGGGAGGGACAGCAGTGTGGGCGTACAGGCACGAAAGGAAACAGCATGAAGAGAAAACATATTTAAATAGATAAATTAATATACATACAAACAAATATAATAACAAATGTGAAGTCTTTCTTTGACATTCAGTGTCTAATCTGAATAGGCTAGATTAGCTACTTTATTTTCATAAAAAGTGGATCATAGATTTAATGAAGTTAGACAGGTTAATAGAATATGTTTGTAATTATCTAATATTTAATTATCATATTTACATATTTAAGTGTATTATAGATCAAGTGTAGTATTATAAAACAAGCGTATGCGCACACACACACAGAGAGAGAGAGAGAGAGAGAGAGAGAGAGAGAGAGAGAGAGAGAGAGAGAGAGAGAGAGAGAGAGAGAGAGAGAGAGAGAGAGAGAGAGAGAGAGAAGAGAGGAGAGAGAGAGAGAGAGAGAGAGAGAGAGAGAGAGAGAGAGAGAGAGAGAGAGAGAGAGAGAGAGAGAGAGAGAGAGAGAGAGAGAGAGAGAGAGAGAGTGCCTAAGCTGAATATAATCCCCTGTCGTTAACACCCCCCACAATAGTCACCACAGCATTAATGTCGCCACCTACCCCATAAGCCCTAAGGCCTTTATAAATGATACGGCTCCGGTTATTTACATTATATATGAGTTATCTACTAATGCAAGGGAGGTAATGTCGGTTATTTACATTATATATGAGTTATCTACTAATGCAAGGGAGGTAATGTCGGTTATTTACATTATATATGAGTTATCTACTAATGCAAGGGAGGTAATGTCGGTTATTTACATTATATATGAGTTATCTACTAATGCAAGGGAGGTAATGTCGGTTATTTACATTATATATGAGTTATCTACTAATGCAAGGGAGGTAATGTCGGTTATTTACATTATATATGAGTTATCTACTAATGCAAGGGAGGTAATGTCGGTTATGGTCATGTATTGATGATTAATATGGTGAGCTTTAAGACAGATAAAAACATAAATGCATATATTTTTTTTCTATGTGAGTGAGGGAGGCAAAAGGCAGAACTGCCTAGAGCGAGTGCCTCCCCCATAGTTGAAAGAGTGACAGGGCCAAAATCAAGGAACGTTCGAGCCAAAATGCCTGGACACACGGAGTTTGAAGCAATTTAAGTCATAGGAAGAGGGAAAGACTGATTCTGGGAGAGAGTTCCAGAGCTCAACTGTTGAATAGAAGAAAGTTTGAGAGTAACGTTTCACTCTTGGGTTGGAGAGTTGCACAGAGTAGTTGCATATGGTAGTTTGAGAACGAAGATCGTTCATCAATTCAGAAAGGTGAGTGTTTCATTTAATTATATTTCTATAAAGAATTTATTATTTTGTATCTTAAGAAGAAAAGACTATATATATATACCAGTATATATGGGGTTTTTTTCAATTAACGCAAATGCCTTCTTGTCAACACACCTTATTGATGGGGGTGTAAAACTGGCCAGGTGTTGAGACAGTTTACGGTACAACTAGAGATTATATTTAAGTTTAACCCCTTCTGTACCGGCGATGTCTGTGTAACTTAAATCTGGCTATATTTAGACGATTTTGTTCAATTTACGAAGTATCTGTGGTAGTAATATGGGTTTAGCGAGATAATTCGAAGCCTGCTAATTGATGGGAGACCTTTTTAAACTGAACAAAGTCGTCTAGTAGTAGCCAGAGTACAGTTAAAACGACGGGAACGGTATTGAACGGGTTAAGGTCCAGATTGTACTAGAAGAATATCAGAACATCAAACAGTTGCCTTATATAATAAACCAACCAATAGAAGAAGTGCTAATAATGATGGTCACAAATGATAGGTGTCAACATATTTGCAGCTGCCCAGATAAGTATATTTTTCGAATTTGACACCGTTCGACCATATTTTACATCATCATATTTGTGTGTGAAAATGCGCAATCTCATTTTATTTTGACATTTCTAATGTATGAATATACATGCATCCATGCATATATGAAATGCAAAATATATTATTGTTTTAGCAAAAATGGTATAATGAAAAAAATACTTGCATTGGAAATTACGATGCACATTAAGGGTAGATGGGTGGCTTTTCTGTTCCCCCTTCCTCCTCATGTTTAGCACCATTAGTTTTCAGATTTTAAGACGTTCGGCCCATTAATTTGACGATTTTTAGACCTTTCGCTCTATTTCTTTGTCAATATAAAGACCTTTCGTGTCATTTAGGTGTCGAGTTTTTCCTGGCGAGCGATAGCGAGCCTGTAATTTCAGAGGAACCCGCCTTCGGCCGAGAAATTTTTCCATCGAAAAATTTACAAATTTATTTTGAAGGAGGGTCTTGGGAGAGTGATTTTTAAGTTTGATGGAGGTCTAGAGAAGAAACTAGAAAAATGAAAAAAACAAAAAAAAATCGACTAGAAAATTAACCATCCCCCCTTAATTGTGTAGGTTCGGTGATAACGATGATGATGATTAACTGTATTACAACAGCCACCATATTATAATAAACTATCTTGTCGTAGTTATCCACCAAATACAGTTGGAAAACAGTATCCTGTCTTGATGTTGTAATGTGTCTGGTTATATTCGGATAAATAAAAAAAAACGCACACACACACACACAGGCAGACACACACACACACAGACAGACACACACACACACACAGGCAGACACACACACACACACAGGCAGCCACACACACATACACACACAGGCAGACACACACACACACAGGCAGACACACACACACACACACAGGCAGACACACACACACACACACACAATTGGGCATAAGTGGCATCTGTGAGCGCTGATAATTTCAGAATGCAAATACAGTCCTCGGTATTGATTTATGGGAGTGACTTAATGTGTGTTAACCCATACTGTACCGGCGAAGTCCATTTAATTATATTCTGGCAACTATTGAATGATTTAATTAAGTTTAGGAAGGACCTTTAACCATTGAAAGGTTACAAACGATCTCTAGTAGTCCTTTTAGCTGCCACAGACCCTTCCAAAGCTGAATACAATCGTCTAATAGTTGCCAGAATGTAATGAAATGGACGTCGCTGGTACAGAGTGGATTAAAGGATGAATATGTATGTATTGATTAATGTATATTCAATTATATTTATGAGCCACTTACCAATAGATTAATTTACATGCTAAACAACGCCAGCAGCCCCGCCACTTCTGATAGTCACGGTACAGTCGCTGTCATAAGTCGTGACACATTTCAACAACTTCAACATTCCTGGTTTATGAGGAATTGATCCCTTAACCCCTTCTGTACCGCCGACATCCTGTTTACTTTATTCTGGCTACCACTGATCAATTGAATTCAGTTTAGGAGGGATCTCTAGCAATTACTTGGCTTCGAACTATCTCAATCAACCCTTCTAGGTACCACAGATCCTTCCTGAGCTGCATAAAATCGTGTAAATATAGCTAGAATAAAATACATCAGACGTCGCTGGTAGAAAAAGGGCTAACACTACCTGACCCGCCGTCCAGAATTAGAAAATGGATATTACTCGTGATCGTGTACTTAGCCTTTAACTGTGTATTGGTGGTGTAATGGTTTAGATGTTATGTTCTGGGTGTGGTGTCCCGAGTTCGAATCCCGGGAAGATCATACGCTTTCATTAATGTATTCAAGTGCATTGGGGTTTGTAATGGAGGATTAATGCTTAGAACGGAGTGTTTCTTAACCCGTTGAGTACCAGCGACGTGTGCATTAATTTACTCTACCTATATTAAGACGATTTTATGCAGCTTAGGAAGGACCTCTAGCAATAATAAGGGCTTCAAACTATCCCAACCAACCCTTTTAACTACTACAGATCCTTCCTAAGCTGCATTATATCGTCTAAATACAGCTACAATAACATATGATACACGTCGCTGGTACTCAAAGGGTTAATTATTATGGAGAAACCCCCGTTATAGGAAGGACCACAGTATAATGAATGATACAACAGGTGTGTGGTCCATAAGATATTTGGATTCTGTATAATGGAAAGGTAAACTATCAAATACCTGACATAAACCTTCAGAAAACCGCGGGAGGTTAGCATTTTTTCTGGACTCCCTTCTCCCTCATGCTTAGCCCCATTATTTTTGAGATTTTAAGACGTTTTACCCATTAGTTTTAAGACCTTTTGTGCCATTTAAGTGTCGATTGTTTACTGGCGAGCGATAGCGAGCCTGTAATTTAGGAGGAACTTTGCCTTCAGCCAGGACATTCTTCTACCGAAAAACAAAACAATTAAATAAATAAATAAAATTAACACATTTATCACGAAGGGTGGGTCTTGGAGGTATTGTTTAAGCTTTTGTGGAGAAAAAAAAAAAATAATAATAAATATACAAATACATGAACAAATAAACACAACTCTTCCCTGTAAATGCAACTCCGAGGTATACCACTGTGGAAGCTGGTGGTGGTCGGGGTGGTACGGTACAAATTGACGGCCGGTTTGTTTATCAGGAATTATAATCTTACCACGCATTTTCTGGAGTAGGTTAGTTTAAAATGAGTGTTTTTTTTCTAGATTAGTTTTGAGACTAAGAAGTTGCCCTATTAGTTAGGGGAGTTTAGACCTTTCGCGCTATTTCTTTTCCAATCACGCATTTTCTGGAGTAGGTTAGTTTAAGGAGATTTTTTTTTCCTAGATTAGTTTTGAGACTAAGAAGTTGCCCCATTAGTTAGGGGAGTTTAGACCTTTCGCTATATTTCTTTGCCAATAATAAGACCTTTCATTCAATTTAGGTGTCGATTACAGAGAGCCATGAATTTGGAAGGAATCGGCCTTCGGCCGGGAAAGTATTATACCGAAAAATGTAAAAATATATTTTGAAGGGGGTCTCAGGGATACTTTATAGAGTTTGATAGAGGTCTAGGGACCCTCCCCAAAACATAAAAATAAATAAATAAAAATATAAATAAATAGAAAAAAAAAAATCGTAAGACAGAAGAAACTTGGAATTCTTTTGATTCTTCACAAAAATGTCAGGTAGACGTAATTGTAGTGTCAGGTAGACGTAATTTTAATGTCAGGTAGAGGTAATTGTAATGTCAGGTAGAGATAATTGTAATGTCAGGTAGACGTAATTGTAATGTCAGGTAGACGTAATTGTAATGTCAGGTAGACGTAATTGTAATGTCAGGTAGACGTAATTTTAATGTCAGGTAGAGGTAATTGTAATGTCAGGTAGAGGTAATTGTAATATCAGGTAGACGTAATTGTAATGTCAGGTAGACGTAATTGTAATGTCAGGTAGAGGTAATTGTAATGTCAGGTAGAGGTAATTGTAATGTCAGGTAGAGGTAATTGTAATGTCAGGTAGAGGTAATTGTAATGCTTTTATAACAAACAGTGAATATGTAATTGTAATGCTTTTATAACAAACAGTGAATATGTAATTGTAATGCTTTTATAACAAACAGTGAATATGTAATTGTAATGCTTTTATAACAAACAGTGAATATATAATTGTAATGCTTTTATAACAAACAGTGAATATGTAATTGTAATGCTTTTATAACAAACAGTGAATATGTAATTGTAATGCTTTTATAACAAACAGTGAATATGTAATTGTAATATACTGTATAGGACGACCGTATGTGCTTAGTAGGAGCAAGGCCGAACGTAATGGAATGGAAACATGGCGGTGAGGTGGGTATTTTGTTTTAATTGGGTATTGTCTATAATTTATATCTTGGTGGCGAGTCCCGGGAGAGGTGGTGTGAGACCGGGGGGAGAGATGGGCCTGTGTGTGTGTGTGTGTGTGTGTGTGTGTGTGTGTGTGTCAGTCTGTTCACCACCCCCCGCCTCTATAAGGTTACAAAGTGACTCCCGAGCACTGTAAGGGGAGAGCCCAGCACGGGGACGGGGGGGGGGGGGGGGGTGAAAGGAGGGAAAGAGAGAGGAGGGGACGATGGAAGAGGGGGAAAGGGGCGGGGGGGGGGGGGTGAGAGAAAGCAGGGAGAGAAAAAGAAAGGAGGGGGCGAGAGAGGACGAACGGAGGGAGAGAGAAAGGGGGGTGCGGGGGGGTGAGAGAGGGAATACCGACGAAAGGGAGGGAGAGAAAGGAGAGGGGACGAAAAGAGAAGAGATAAATAGTTTACGAAAGGGAGGGAGGAGAAGGAGGGAGAGATAGGAAGAGAAGAGAGAGCGAAAGTGAGTGAGAGAGAGAGAAAGGAGGGGAAGAGAGACGAAGGGAGGATGAGAGGGATGGAGGAGGGGAAAAAGGGGGGGGCGAGGGAAAAAATAGGAGCGAGGGTAGACCAGGGGAAACTGAGGATGGCAGAGCTGCATAGATACACAGACTGCACAGACCTTGCGATCCCTACTAGACAGTCCGGACTTGATGCTAACATAGAATTTGCTACACATTGGAAAGTAAAGTTAGAAAAAGCAGAAGGCTCTCTGCCCACCCACCACTCCCTCCGACCTTGTGTCGGCAAGAAATGTAGTTGGGGAAACAAGGCCCACAGCAGATCGGGAAAATTTCTACTGGGAAATTCATAGTATAGAAGGAAGTTGAGAAATAGTATAGAAGGAAGTTGAGAAATAGTATAGAAGGAAGTTGAGAAATAGTATAGAAGGAAGTTGAGAAATAGTATAGAAGGAAGTTGAGAAATAGTATAGAAGGAAGTTGAGAAATAGTGTATACTGCTAATGCTTAACCTATTGTATATAAATAGTGTACACTGCTAATGCTTAACCTATTGTATATAAATAGTGTACACTGCTAATGCTTAACCTATTGTATATAAATAGTGTATACTGCTAATGCTTAACCTATTGTATATAAATAGTGTACACTGCTAATGCTTAACCTATTGTATATAAATAGTGTATACTGCTAATGCTTAACCTATTGTATATAAATAGTGTATACTGCTAATGCTTAACCTATTGTATATAAATAGTGTACACTGCTAATGCTTAACCTATTGTATATAAATAGTGTATACTGCTAATGCTTAACCTATTGTATATAAATAGTGTATACTGCTAATGCTTAACCTATTGTATATAAATAGTGTACACTGCTAATGCTTAACCTATTGTATATAAATAGTGTACACTGCTAATGCTTAACCTATTGTATATAAATAGTGTATACTGCTAATGCTTAACCTATTGTATATAAATAGTGTACTGCTAATGCTTAACCTATTGTATATAAATAGTGTATACTGCTAATGCTTAACCTATTGTATATAAATAGTGTACACTGCTAATGCTTAACCTATTGTATATAAATAGTGTATACTGCTAATGCTTAACCTATTGTATATAAATAGTGTATACTGCTAATGCTTAACCTATTGTATATAAATAGTGTACACTGCTAATGCTTAACCTATTGTATATAAATAGTGTATACTGCTAATGCTTAACCTATTGTATATAAATAGTGTACACTGCTAATGCTTAACCTATTGTATATAAATAGTGTACACTGCTAATGCTTAACCTATTGTATATAAATAGTGTATACTGCTAATGCTTAACCTATTGTATATAAATAGTGTATACTGCTAATGCTTAACCTATTGTATATAAATAGTGTATACTGCTAATGCTTAACCTATTGTATATAAATAGTGTATACTGCTAATGCTTAACCTATTGTATATAAATAGTGTATACTGCTAATGCTTAACCTATTGTATATAAATAGTGTATACTGCTAATGCTTAACCTATTGTATATAAATAGTGTATACTGCTAATGCTTAACCTATTGTATATAAATAGTGTACACTGCTAATGCTTAACCTATTGTATATAAATAGTGTATACTGCTAATGCTTAACCTATTGTATATAAATAGTACGCTAATGCTTAACCTATTGTATAAATAGTGTATACTGCTAATGCTTAACCTATTGTATATAAATAGTGTATACTGCTAATGCTTAACCTATTGTATATAAATAGTGTATACTGCTAATGCTTAACCTATTGTATATAAATAGTGTATACTGCTAATGCTTAACCTATTGTATATAAATAGTGTATACTGCTAATGCTTAACCTATTGTTATAAATAGTGTATACTGCTAATGCTTAACCTATTGTATATAAATAGTGTATACTGCTAATGCTTAACCTATTGTATATAAATAGTGTATACTGCTAATGCTTAACCTATTGTATATAAATAGTGTATACTGCTAATGCTTAACCTATTGTATATAAATAGTGTATACTGCTAATGCTTAACCTATTGTATATAAATAGTGTATACTGCTAATGCTTAACCTATTGTATATAAATAGTGTATACTGCTAATGCTTAACCTATTGTATATAAATAGTGTATACTGCTAATGCTTAACCTATTGTATATAAATAGTGTATACTGCTAATGCTTAACCTATTGTATATAAATAGTGTACACTGCTAATGCTTAACCTATTGTATATAAATAGTGTATACTGCTAATGCTTAACCTATTGTATATAAATAGTGTATACTGCTAATGCTTAACCTATTGTATATAAATAGTGTATACTGCTAATGCTTAACCTATTGTATATAAATAGTGTATACTGCTAATGCTTAACCTATTGTATATAAATAGTGTATACTGCTAATGCTTAACCTATTGTATATAAATAGTGTATACTGCTAATGCTTAACCTATTGTATATAAATAGTGTATACTGCTAATGCTTAACCTATTGTATATAAATAGTGTATACTGCTAATGCTTAACCTATTGTATATAAATAGTGTATACTGCTAATGCTTAACCTATGTATATAAATAGTGTATACTGCTAATGCTTAACCTATTGTATATAAATAGTGTATACTGCTAATGCTTAACCTATTGTATATAAATAGTGTATACTGCTAATGCTTAACCTATTGTATATAAATAGTGTATACTGCTAATGCTTAACCTATTGTATATAAATAGTGTATACTGCTAATGCTTAACCTATTGTATATAAATAGTGTACACTGCTAATGCTTAACCTATTGTATATAAATAGTGTATACTGCTAATGCTTAACCTATTGTATATAAATAGTGTATACTGCTAATGCTTAACCTATTGTATATAAATAGTGTACTGCTAATGCTTAACCTATTGTATATAAATAGTGTATACTGCTAATGCTTAACCTATTGTATATAAATAGTGTATACTGCTAATGCTTAACCTATTGTATATAAATAGTGTACACTGCTAATGCTTAACCTATTGTATATAAATAGTGTATACTGCTAATGCTTAACCTATTGTATATAAATAGTGTATACTGCTAATGCTTAACCTATTGTATATAAATAGTGTATACTGCTAATGCTTAACCTATTGTATATAAATAGTGTATACTGCTAATGCTTAACCTATTGTATATAAATAGTGTATACTGCTAATGCTTAACCTATTGTATATAAATAGTGTATACTGCTAATGCTTAACCTATTGTATATAAATAGTGTATACTGCTAATGCTTAACCTATTGTATATAAATAGTGTATACTGCTAATGCTTAACCTATTGTATATAAATAGTGTATACTGCTAATGCTTAACCTATTGTATATAAATAGTGTATACTGCTAATGCTTAACCTATTGTATATAAATAGTGTATACTGCTAATGCTTAACCTATTGTATAAATAGTGTATACTGCTAATGCTTAACCTATTGTATATAAATAGTGTATACTGCTAATGCTTAACCTATTGTATATAAATAGTGTATACTGCTAATGCTTAACCTATTGTATATAAATAGTGTATACTGCTAATGCTTAACCTATTGTATATAAATAGTGTATACTGCTAATGCTTAACCTATTGTATATAAATAGTGTACACTGCTAATGCTTAACCTATTGTATATAAATAGTGTATAACTGCTAATGCTTAACCTATTGTATATAAATAGTGTACACTGCTAATGCTTAACCTATTGTATATAAATAGTGTATACTGCTAATGCTTAACCTATTGTATATAAATAGTGTATACTGCTAATGCTTAACCTATTGTATATAAATAGTGTACACTGCTAATGCTTAACCTATTGTATATAAATAGTGTATACTGCTAATGCTTAACCTATTGTATATAAATAGTGTATACTGCTAATGCTTAACCTATTGTATATAAATAGTGTACACTGCTAATGCTTAACCTATTGTATATAAATAGTGTATACTGCTAATGCTTAACCTATTGTATATAAATAGTGTATACTGCTAATGCTTAACCTATTGTATATAAATAGTGTATACTGCTAATGCTTAACCTATTGTATATAATAGTGTATACTGCTAATGCTTAACCTATTGTATATAAATAGTGTACACTGCTAATGCTTAACCTATTGTATATAAATAGTGTACACTGCTAATGCTTAACCTATTGTATATAAATAGTGTATACTGCTAATGCTTAACCTATTGTATATAAATAGTGTATACTGCTAATGCTTAACCTATTGTATATAAATAGTGTATACTGCTAATGCTTAACCTATTGTATATAAATAGTGTATACTGCTAATGCTTAACCTATTGTATAAATAGTGTATACTGCTAATGCTTAACCTATTGTATATAAATAGTGTATACTGCTAATGCTTAACCTATTGTATATAAATAGTGTATACTGCTAATGCTTAACCTATTGTATATAAATAGTGTATACTGCTAATGCTTAACCTATTGTATATAAATAGTGTATACTGCTAATGCTTAACCTATTGTATATAAATAGTGTATACTGCTAATGCTTAACCTATTGTATATAAATAGTGTATACTGCTAATGCTTAACCTATTGTATATAAATAGTGTATACTGCTAATGCTTAACCTATTGTATATAAATAGTGTATACTGCTAATGCTTAACCTATTGTATATAAATAGTGTATACTGCTAATGCTTAACCTATTGTATATAAATAGTGTATACTGCTAATGCTTAACCTATTGTATATAAATAGTGTATACTGCTAATGCTTAACCTATTGTATATAAATAGTGTATACTGCTAATGCTTAACCTATTGTATATAAATAGTGTATACTGCTAATGCTTAACCTATTGTATATAAATAGTGTATACTGCTAATGCTTAACCTATTGTATATAAATAGTGTATACTGCTAATGCTTAACCTATTGTATATAAATAGTGTATACTGCTAATGCTTAACCTATTGTATATAAATAGTGTATACTGCTAATGCTTAACCTATTGTATATAAATAGTGTATACTGCTAATGCTTAACCTATTGTATATAAATAGTGTATACTGCTAATGCTTAACCTATTGTATATAAATAGTGTATACTGCTAATGCTTAACCTATTGTATATAAATAGTGTATACTGCTAATGCTTAACCTATTGTATATAAATAGTGTATACTGCTAATGCTTAACCTATTGTATATAAATAGTGTATACTGCTAATGCTTAACCTATTGTATATAAATAGTGTATACTGCTAATGCTTAACCTATTGTATATAAATAGTGTACACTGCTAATGCTTAACCTATTGTATATAAATAGTGTATACTGCTAATGCTTAACCTATTGTATATAAATAGTGTACACTGCTAATGCTTAACCTATTGTATATAAATAGTGTATACTGCTAATGCTTAACCTATTGTATATAAATAGTGTACACTGCTAATGCTTAACCTATTGTATATAAATAGTGTACACTGCTAATGCTTAACCTATTGTATATAAATAGTGTATACTGCTAATGCTTAACCTATTGTATATAAATAGTGTATACTGCTAATGCTTAACCTATTGTATATAAATAGTGTATACTGCTAATGCTTAACCTATTGTATATAAATAGTGTATACTGCTAATGCTTAACCTATTGTATATAAATAGTGTATACTGCTAATGCTTAACCTATTGTATATAAATAGTGTATACTGCTAATGCTTAACCTATTGTATATAAATAGTGTATACTGCTAATGCTTAACCTATTGTATATAAATAGTGTATACTGCTAATGCTTAACCTATTGTATATAAATAGTGTATACTGCTAATGCTTAACCTATTGTATATAAATAGTGTATACTGCTAATGCTTAACCTATTGTATATAAATAGTGTATACTGCTAATGCTTAACCTATTGTATATAAATAGTGTATACTGCTAATGCTTAACCTATTGTATATAAATAGTGTACACTGCTAATGCTTAACCTATTGTATATAAATAGTGTATACTGCTAATGCTTAACCTATTGTATATAAATAGTGTACACTGCTAATGCTTAACCTATTGTATATAAATAGTGTATACTGCTAATGCTTAACCTATTGTATATAAATAGTGTACACTGCTAATGCTTAACCTATTGTATATAAATAGTGTATACTGCTAATGCTTAACCTATTGTATATAAATAGTGTATACTGCTAATGCTTAACCTATTGTATAAAATAGTGTACTGCTAATGCTTAACCTATTGTATATAAATAGTGTATACTGCTAATGCTTAACCTATTGTATATAAATAGTGTACACTGCTAATGCTTAACCTATTGTATATAAATAGTGTATACTGCTAATGCTTAACCTATTGTATATAAATAGTGTATACTGCTAATGCTTAACCTATTGTATATAAATAGTGTATACTGCTAATGCTTAACCTATTGTATATAAATAGTGTATACTGCTAATGCTTAACCTATTGTATATAATAGTGTATACTGCTAATGCTTAACCTATTGTATATAAATAGTGTATACTGCTAATGCTTAACCTATTGTAT
Organism: Paralithodes platypus; assembly: GCA_032716605.1. Taxonomy (NCBI): domain Eukaryota; kingdom Metazoa; phylum Arthropoda; class Malacostraca; order Decapoda; family Lithodidae; genus Paralithodes; species Paralithodes platypus. The sequence continues at coordinate 19,895,006 of CM064486.1, forward strand.
ATAAATAGTGTATACTGCTAATGCTTAACCTATTGTATATAAATAGTGTATACTGCTAATGCTTAACCTATTGTATATAAATAGTGTATACTGCTAATGCTTAACCTATTGTATATAAATAGTGTATACTGCTAATGCTTAACCTATTGTATATAAATAGTGTATACTGCTAATGCTTAACCTATTGTATATAAATAGTGTATACTGCTAATGCTTAACCTATTGTATATAAATAGTGTATACTGCTAATGCTTAACCTATTGTATATAAATAGTGTATACTGCTAATGCTTAACCTATTGTATATAAATAGTGTATACTGCTAATGCTTAACCTATTGTATATAAATAGTGTATACTGCTAATGCTTAACCTATTGTATATAAATAGTGTATACTGCTAATGCTTAACCTATTGTATATAAATAGTGTATACTGCTAATGCTTAACCTATTGTATATAAATAGTGTATACTGCTAATGCTTAACCTATTGTATATAATAGTGTATACTGCTAATGCTTAACCTATTGTATATAAATAGTGTATACTGCTAATGCTTAACCTATTGTATATAAATAGTGTATACTGCTAATGCTTAACCTATTGTATATAAATAGTGTATACTGCTAATGCTTAACCTATTGTATATAAATAGTGTATACTGCTAATGCTTAACCTATTGTATATAAATAGTGTATACTGCTAATGCTTAACCTATTGTATATAATAGTGTATACTGCTAATGCTTAACCTATTGTATATAAATAGTGTATACTGCTAATGCTTAACCTATTGTATATAAATAGTGTATACTGCTAATGCTTAACCTATTGTATATAAATAGTGTATACTGCTAATGCTTAACCTATTGTATATAAATAGTGTATACTGCTAATGCTTAACCTATTGTATATAAATAGTGTATACTGCTAATGCTTAACCTATTGTATATAAATAGTGTATACTGCTAATGCTTAACCTATTGTATATAAATAGTGTATACTGCTAATGCTTAACCTATTGTATATAAATAGTGTACACTGCTAATGCTTAACCTATTGTATATAAATAGTGTATACTGCTAATGCTTAACCTATTGTATATAAATAGTGTATACTGCTAATGCTTAACCTATTGTATATAAATAGTGTATACTGCTAATGCTTAACCTATTGTATATAAATAGTGTATACTGCTAATGCTTAACCTATTGTATATAAATAGTGTATACTGCTAATGCTTAACCTATTGTATATAAATAGTGTATACTGCTAATGCTTAACCTATTGTATATAAATAGTGTACACTGCTAATGCTTAACCTATTGTATATAAATAGTGTATACTGCTAATGCTTAACCTATTGTATATAAATAGTGTACACTGCTAATGCTTAACCTATTGTATATAAATAGTGTACACTGCTAATGCTTAACCTATTGTATATAAATAGTGTATACTGCTAATGCTTAACCTATTGTATATAAATAGTGTATACTGCTAATGCTTAACCTATTGTATATAAATAGTGTATACTGCTAATGCTTAACCTATTGTATATAAATAGTGTACACTGCTAATGCTTAACCTATTGTATATAAATAGTGTATACTGCTAATGCTTAACCTATTGTATATAAATAGTGTATACTGCTAATGCTTAACCTATTGTATATAAATAGTGTACTGCTAATGCTTAACCTATTGTATATAAATAGTGTTATACTGCTAATGCTTAACCTATTGTATATAAATAGTGTACACTGCTAATGCTTAACCTATTGTATATAAATAGTGTATACTGCTAATGCTTAACCTATTGTATATAAATAGTGTACACTGCTAATGCTTAACCTATTGTATATAAATAGTGTATACTGCTAATGCTTAACCTATTGTATATAAATAGTGTATACTGCTAATGCTTAACCTATTGTATATAAATAGTGTATACTGCTAATGCTTAACCTATTGTATATAAATAGTGTACACTGCTAATGCTTAACCTATTGTATATAAATAGTGTATACTGCTAATGCTTAACCTATTGTATATAAATAGTGTATACTGCTAATGCTTAACCTATTGTATATAAATAGTGTACACTGCTAATGCTTAACCTATTGTATATAAATAGTGTATACTGCTAATGCTTAACCTATTGTATATAAATAGTGTATACTGCTAATGCTTAACCTATTGTATATAAATAGTGTACACTGCTAATGCTTAACCTATTGTATATAAATAGTGTATACTGCTAATGCTTAACCTATTGTATATAAATAGTGTACACTGCTAATGCTTAACCTATTGTATATAAATAGTGTATACTGCTAATGCTTAACCTATTGTATATAAATAGTGTATACTGCTAATGCTTAACCTATTGTATATAAATAGTGTATACTGCTAATGCTTAACCTATTGTATATAAATAGTGTATACTGCTAATGCTTAACCTATTGTATATAAATAGTGTATACTGCTAATGCTTAACCTATTGTATATAAATAGTGTATACTGCTAATGCTTAACCTATTGTATATAAATAGTGTACACTGCTAATGCTTAACCTATTGTATATAAATAGTGTATACTGCTAATGCTTAACCTATTGTATATAAATAGTGTATACTGCTAATGCTTAACCTATTGTATATAAATAGTGTATACTGCTAATGCTTAACCTATTGTATATAAATAGTGTATACACTGCTAATGCTTAACCTATTGTATATAAATAGTGTATACTGCTAATGCTTAACCTATTGTATATAATAGTGTACACTGCTAATGCTTAACCTATTGTATATAAATAGTGTATACTGCTAATGCTTAACCTATTGTATATAAATAGTGTATACTGCTAATGCTTAACCTATTGTATATAAATAGTGTATACTGCTAATGCTTAACCTATTGTATATAAATAGTGTATACTGCTAATGCTTAACCTATTGTATATAAATAGTGTATACTGCTAATGCTTAACCTATTGTATATAAATAGTGTATACTGCTAATGCTTAACCTATTGTATATAAATAGTGTATACTGCTAATGCTTAACCTATTGTATATAAATAGTGTACACTGCTAATGCTTAACCTATTGTATATAAATAGTGTATACTGCTAATGCTTAACCTATTGTATATAAATAGTGTACACTGCTAATGCTTAACCTATTGTATATAAATAGTGTACACTGCTAATGCTTAACCTATTGTATATAAATAGTGTATACTGCTAATGCTTAACCTATTGTATATAAATAGTGTATACTGCTAATGCTTAACCTATTGTATATAAATAGTGTACACTGCTAATGCTTAACCTATTGTATATAAATAGTGTATACTGCTAATGCTTAACCTATTGTATATAAATAGTGTATACTGCTAATGCTTAACCTATTGTATATAAATAGTGTACACTGCTAATGCTTAACCTATTGTATATAAATAGTGTATACTGCTAATGCTTAACCTATTGTATATAAATAGTGTACACTGCTAATGCTTAACCTATTGTATATAAATAGTGTATACTGCTAATGCTTAACCTATTGTATATAAATAGTGTATACTGCTAATGCTTAACCTATTGTATATAAATAGTGTACACTGCTAATGCTTAACCTATTGTATATAAATAGTGTATACTGCTAATGCTTAACCTATTGTATATAAATAGTGTACACTGCTAATGCTTAACCTATTGTATATAAATAGTGTACACTGCTAATGCTTAACCTATTGTATATAAATAGTGTACACTGCTAATGCTTAACCTATTGTATATAAATAGTGTATACTGCTAATGCTTAACCTATTGTATATAAATAGTGTATACTGCTAATGCTTAACCTATTGTATATAAATAGTGTATACTGCTAATGCTTAACCTATTGTATATAAATAGTGTATACTGCTAATGCTTAACCTATTGTATATAAATAGTGTATACTGCTAATGCTTAACCTATTGTATATAAATAGTGTATACTGCTAATGCTTAACCTATTGTATATAAATAGTGTATACTGCTAATGCTTAACCTATTGTATATAAATAGTGTACACTGCTAATGCTTAACCTATTGTATATAATAGTGTATACTGCTAATGCTTAACCTATTGTATATAAATAGTGTACACTGCTAATGCTTAACCTATTGTATATAAATAGTGTACACTGCTAATGCTTAACCTATTGTATATAAATAGTGTATACTGCTAATGCTTAACCTATTGTATATAAATAGTGTATACTGCTAATGCTTAACCTATTGTATATAAATAGTGTACACTGCTAATGCTTAACCTATTGTATATAAATAGTGTACACTGCTAATGCTTAACCTATTGTATATAAATAGTGTACACTGCTAATGCTTAACCTATTGTATATAAATAGTGTATACTGCTAATGCTTAACCTATTGTATATAAATAGTGTATACTGCTAATGCTTAACCTATTGTATATAAATAGTGTATACTGCTAATGCTTAACCTATTGTATATAAATAGTGTATACTGCTAATGCTTAACCTATTGTATATAAATAGTGTATACTGCTAATGCTTAACCTATTGTATATAAATAGTGTACACTGCTAATGCTTAACCTATTGTATATAAATAGTGTATACTGCTAATGCTTAACCTATTGTATATAAATAGTGTACACTGCTAATGCTTAACCTATTGTATATAAATAGTGTACACTGCTAATGCTTAACCTATTGTATATAAATAGTGTACACTGCTAATGCTTAACCTATTGTATATAAATAGTGTACACTGCTAATGCTTAACCTATTGTATATAAATAGTGTACACTGCTAATGCTTAACCTATTGTATATAAATAGTGTACACTGCTAATGCTTAACCTATTGTATATAAATAGTGTACACTGCTAATGCTTAACCTATTGTATATAAATAGTGTACACTGCTAATGCTTAACCTATTGTATATAAATAGTGTATACTGCTAATGCTTAACCTATTGTATATAAATAGTGTATACTGCTAATGCTTAACCTATTGTATATAAATAGTGTATACTGCTAATGCTTAAACTATTGTATATAAATAGTGTATACTGCTAATGCTTAACCTATTGTATATAAATAGTGTATACTGCTAATGCTTAACCTATTGTATATAAATAGTGTATACTGCTAATGCTTAACCTATTGTATATAAATAGTGTACACTGCTAATGCTTAACCTATTGTATATAAATAGTGTACACTGCTAATGCTTAACCTATTGTATATAAATAGTGTACACTGCTAATGCTTAACCTATTGTATATAAATAGTGTACACTGCTAATGCTTAACCTATTGTATATAAATAGTGTATACTGCTAATGCTTAACCTATTGTATATAAATAGTGTATACTGCTAATGCTTAACCTATTGTATATAAATAGTGTATACTGCTAATGCTTAACCTATTGTATATAAATAGTGTACACTGCTAATGCTTAACCTATTGTATATAAATAGTGTACACTGCTAATGCTTAACCTATTGTATATAAATAGTGTATACTGCTAATGCTTAACCTATTGTATATAAATAGTGTATACTGCTAATGCTTAACCTATTGTATATAAATAGTGTATACTGCTAATGCTTAACCTATTGTATATAAATAGTGTATACTGCTAATGCTTAACCTATTGTATATAAATAGTGTATACTGCTAATGCTTAACCTATTGTATATAAATAGTGTATACTGCTAATGCTTAACCTATTGTATATAAATAGTGTATACTGCTAATGCTTAACCTATTGTATATAAATAGTGTACACTGCTAATGCTTAACCTATTGTATATAAATAGTGTACACTGCTAATGCTTAACCTATTGTATATAAATAGTGTACACTGCTAATGCTTAACCTATTGTATATAATAGTGTACACTGCTAATGCTTAACCTATTGTATATAAATAGTGTATACTGCTAATGCTTAACCTATTGTATATAAATAGTGTATACTGCTAATGCTTAACCTATTGTATATAAATAGTGTATACTGCTAATGCTTAACCTATTGTATATAAATAGTGTATACTGCTAATGCTTAACCTATTGTATATAAATAGTGTATACTGCTAATGCTTAACCTATTGTATATAAATAGTGTATACTGCTAATGCTTAACCTATTGTATATAAATAGTGTATACTGCTAATGCTTAACCTATTGTATATAAATAGTGTATACTGCTAATGCTTAACCTATTGTATATAAATAGTGTATACTGCTAATGCTTAACCTATTGTATATAAATAGTGTATACTGCTAATGCTTAACCTATTGTATATAAATAGTGTACACTGCTAATGCTTAAACTATTGTATATAAATAGTGTACACTGCTAATGCTTAACCTATTGTATATAAATAGTGTATACTGCTAATGCTTAACCTATTGTATATAAATAGTGTATACTGCTAATGCTTAACCTATTGTATATAAATAGTGTATACTGCTAATGCTTAACCTATTGTATATAAATAGTGTATACTGCTAATGCTTAACCTATTGTATATAAATAGTGTATACTGCTAATGCTTAACCTGTTGTATATAAATAGTGTATACTGCTAATGCTTAACCTATTGTATATAAATAGTGTACACTGCTAATGCTTAACCTATTGTATATAAATAGTGTACACTGCTAATGCTTAACCTATTGTATATAAATAGTGTATACTGCTAATGCTTAACCTATTGTATATAATAAGTGTATACTGCTGATGCATAACCTTTTGAATATAAATAGTGTACACTGCTAATGCTTAACCTATTGTTATAAATAGTGTATACTGCTAATGCTTAACCTATTGTATATAAATAGTGTATACTGCTAATGCTTAACCTATTGTATATAAATAGTGTATACTGCTAATGCTTAACCTATTGTATATAAATAGTGTATACTGCTAATGCTTAACCTATTGTATATAAATAGTGTATACTGCTAATGCTTAACCTATTGTATATAAATAGTGTATACTGCTAATGCTTAACCTATTGTATATAAATAGTGTACACTGCTAATGCTTTCCTTATTGTATATAAATAGTGTACACTGCTAATGCTTAACCTATTGTATATAAATAGTGTATACTGCTAATGCTTAACCTATTGTATATAAATAGTGTATACTGCTAATGCTTAACCTATTGTATATAAATAGTGTATACTGCTAATGCTTAACCTATTGTATATAAATAGTGTATACTGCTAATGCTTAACCTATTGTATATAAATAGTGTATACTGCTAATGCTTAACCTATTGTATATAAATAGTGTATACTGCTAATGCTTAACCTATTGTATATAAATAGTGTATACTGCTAATGCTTAACCTATTGTATATAAATAGTGTACACTGCTAATGCTTAACCTATTGTATAAATAGTGTACACTGCTAATGCTTAACCTATTGTATATAAATAGTGTACACTGCTAATGCTTAACCTATTGTATATAAATAGTGTATACTGCTAATGCTTAACCTATTGTATCAATAGTGTTACACTGCTAATGCTTAACCTATTGTATATAAATAGTGTACACTGCTAATGCTTAACCTATTGTATATAAATAGTGTACACTGCTAATGCTTAACCTATTGTATATAAATAGTGTACACTGCTAATGCTTAACCTATTGTATATAAATAGTGTATACTGCTAATGCTTAACCTATTGTATATAAATAGTGTATACTGCTAATGCTTAACCTATTGTATATAAATAGTGTATACTGCTAATGCTTAACCTATTGTATATAAATAGTGTATACTGCTAATGCTTAACCTATTGTATATAAATAGTGTATACTGCTAATGCTTAACCTATTGTATATAAATAGTGTACTGCTAATGCTTAACCTATTGTATATACATAGTGTACACTGCTAATGCTTAACCTATTGTATATAAATAGTGTACACTGCTAATGCTTAACCTATTGTATATAAATAGTGTATACTGCTAATGCTTAACCTATTGTATATAAATAGTGTATACTGCTAATGCTTAACCTATTGTATATAAATAGTGTACACTGCTAATGCTTAACCTATTGTATATAAATAGTGTATACTGCTAATGCTTAACCTATTGTATATAAATAGTGTACACTGCTAATGCTTAACCTATTGTATATAAATAGTGTACACTGCTAATGCTTAACCTATTGTATATAAATAGTGTATACTGCTAATGCTTAACCTATTGTATATAAATAGTGTACACTGCTAATGCTTAACCTATTGTATATAAATAGTGTACACTGCTAATGCTTAACCTATTGTATATAAATAGTGTATACTGCTAATGCTTAACCTATTGTATATAAATAGTGTACACTGCTAATGCTTAACCTATTGTATATAAATAGTGTATACTGCTAATGCTTAACCTATTGTATATAAATAGTGTACACTGCTAATGCTTAACCTATTGTATATAAATAGTGTACACTGCTAATGCTTAACCTATTGTATATAAATAGTGTATACTGCTAATGCTTAACCTATTGTATAAATAGTGTATACTGCTAATGCTTAACCTATTGTATATAAATAGTGTATACTGCTAATGCTTAACCTATTGTATATAAATAGTGTATACTGCTAATGCTTAACCTATTGTATATAAATAGTGTATACTGCTAATGCTTAACCTATTGTATATAAATAGTGTATACTGCTAATGCTTAACCTATTGTATATAAATAGTGTATACTGCTAATGCTTAACCTATTGTATATAAATAGTGTATACTGCTAATGCTTAACCTATTGTATAAATAGTGTATACTGCTAATGCTTAACCTATTGTATATAAATAGTGTATACTGCTAATGCTTAACCTATTGTATATAAATAGTGTATACTGCTAATGCTTAACCTATTGTATATACATTTATATATTTATTTATGTATTTATTTATATATATTTTGTGCTACTTATAAAACTCCAAGCTCCTGGAAATGGATGTCTAGATTCCTTTTGAATGTGTCAATTGTAATACATTGTACCACTTTCGCTGGCAGTTTATTTGTTCACTCGTTGACCACACTGTAGGTGAAGAACTGCTTTGTGACGTAGAGAGAGAGAGAGAGAGAGATTATACAAGTTGAATAAAAGGACAGAAGAGGGAAGAAAAGGGAAAGTGAGAGAAGAAACAGTTAAGGGCAATATTGACATCTAATATGGAGGCAACGAAATATAGAAGACGAAAAGAGAAGGAGGAAGAGGAGAGGAGGAGGAGGAAGAAGTGAAGAAAGATGGAGGAAGAGGAGGAGAAGGAGGAGGAAGAAGAGAAGAAAACGGAGGAAGAGAAGAAAGAAGGAGGTGGTGGAGGTGGAGGAGGAGGAAGGAAGAAGAAAAGATATGTGGAAGATGGGAAGAGTAGAGTAAGAAGATTGAAAGAGTAGGAGGCGAATGAAGAGGAGGAGGAGGAAGAATATAAGAAAGAAGGAGGAAGATAAGAAAGAAGGAGGAAGGAGGAAGAAAGGAAGATGAGAAGGAGATAAGGAAGATGTGGAGAGTAGGGTCAGAAGAACGGATGAGGAGAAGGAGGAAGAAGAGAAGATGGCAGTAGGAGGAAGAAAGAAGGACAACAAAGGAGATAACTAAGAGGAGAAGAGTAGGGTAAGAGGAACGGAGGAGGAGGAAGAAGAGAAGAAAGACGAGAAGGAAGGAAGGAGGTAGAGAATAGTAAGTGGAGATGAGTAGTGTGAGTAGAATAAAGGAGGAGGAGAAGAAGAAGAAGAATGAGAAGGAAGAAGTAGCACAAAGGAGGAAGAAAGGGAAAGGAGGAGATAAGGAAGAGGAGAAGAGTAGGATAAGAATAACGAAGGAGGAGGAGATGAAGAAGGAAGACGAATAGAATATAGAAAGAAGAGAAGGAAAGGAGGAGGAAGAGGAGGAGAAAGTAGGATAAGACGAACGAAGGAGGAGGAGAAGGGGGAAGAAGAGTAGGAGGAGGAGGGGGAAGAGTAAGACGATCTGGACCAAATTGTTTTATAAGGAGGTGTATGGGAAAATTGATACGGCCGGAGAAAGTCAAAATAGTGGAAAGTAGTGGAGGGGGAAAGTAGTGGCAGTAGTTAGTGAAGAAAGTAGAGGGGGTAGACAAAATAGTAGAAAGTAGTGGCAGTAGTTAGTGAAGAAAGTAGAGGTGGTGGATAGAATAGTAGAAATTAGTGAAGGGGGAGAGTAGTGGCAGTAGCTAGGGAGGAAAGCAGAGGTGGTGGATAGAATAGTAGAAAGTAGTGGAGGGGGAGAGTATAGCGACAGTAGTTAGGAAAGAAAGTAGAAGGGATAGAACAAATAGTAGACAGTTAGAGGATAAGGAAGACAGTGGCAGTAGTTAGGGAAAAAAAAGTAGAGGTGATGAATACAGTAGCATAACGTAATGGAAGATAGTACACAGTAAAAAAAAAAAAAAAAAAAATGTGGGTATAAAATGGTTAATTAAGGTGTCCAGAATAATCTACCCATTTAAAGGTATACTGGTGGTAAAACAACAAAACATCTAACAGAAGGATGTATACCCAATTATTTTATATACCTTTTTCATTCCCTTCTTATGTCCTTAACCCTTTCGCTGCGGGTGATGTTCTGGAACGTCCTGACAAGTTACAGCAATTTCCAGGCTTTAAAAGCCTGTAAAAAACGTAAAAATTGAGTGTCAGTGGGCGGGAGCGTGAGGGGCCCACCTCCGACCCTCAGAGCACCGAGCGGCTCACTGATGTTGACTGTGTTTCGCGCGGGTCTCTCTCTGTATCTCTCAACAGTGTAGCCAAGCGAGCGAGTGTTACATAATAGTGGGTTTCCCGCGTTTCACTGGCACCGCTGCGGGTGAACCAGACCACATACAGGGCCCGTTTTGGTCTCATTTTGAAGCTATTTTCGCCTAGTTTTCGGCAGAATACACTTCATTTAATGCAGATGCTTGATTTATCATTCAGGAGTGCCTGAATATGCCCTAAATAGCCCAAACATAGCCGCAGCCAATGGGTTAAGGGAGCCCACCCTCTCTCTTTGGTTTGTATCCATTCGGCCTCATTCAGCCTACTGTTTTAAGACGTTTACCCCCATCCAGGTGTCAATATTTAACTGCGAGCCAGCATATACAGTATATATTTTTGTTTTGACAAGCTAAATTTGTAAATTTTTCGTCAAAAAAAATTCTCCGGCGAAGCCGGATTTCTCCATACAATGCTGGCTCGCTATCGCTCGCCAGGAAGAAATCAACACCTGGATGGAGATAAACGTCTTAAAACAGTAGGCTGAATGGGGCCGAATGGATACAAGCCAAAGAGAGAGGGAGAGAAGGAGAAAAAAAGCGAAATACAAAGACATCAGATATAGTGGTATTCGCAAATAACCACAAATTAAGGAGGAAATCACCTGACCAGACCAGGACCCTGAATATGACGATGACACGAGAAAAGGTCGAAACGTTGGACAATAAATAAGTTTTCTGCTATCCTCTCCCTGGTGATGGTTGCCCTCCTCGAATAAAACAATACAAACATAAAAATAAAATAGAATACATTGAAATATAATAAAATAGAATACATTGAAATATAATAAAATAGAATACATTGAAATATAACACACATATATAAACAGCAAATGGTAAGTCAAGTTTAAGGGGAGATATTTAGTTTGTTCCCTAGACCTCCATCAAGCTTAAAATTACACCCCCTTGAGTCCCTTTCAAGAAAAATTTGTACATTTTTCGGTAGAAAAATTTCCCGGCCGAAGGCTGGTTCCTCTTAAATTACAGGCTCGCTATCGCTCGCCAGGATAAAATTGACACCTGAATGGCACGAAAGGTCTTAATATGGGGTGAAAGTTCTTAAAATCGATGGAGCAAACGTTTTATAATATCAAAAGCAATGGGGCTAAACATGAGGGAGAAAGGGGTCAAGAAAAAAAATCCCTCAAGTGGAGATCTCCCCTTAAATATGATGACACTAAAATACTATGAATGTGTGATGAACAAACTATGTAGATTTGGTTTATCAGTAGGTAGCATAAAACAAAAGTAAAGAACCAAATCATAAAACCAGATATAATACCAAATGAAGAATCACGCCGAAAAAACCGATGTACGAAAAAACGTGGATAGAAATGGAGGAAAAAAATCAGTAGAACTGAATAATTATACTTTTTACTGTGCAATCAATATCTCGTAATTTGTCTTAAGAGGGCGTAATTTATTCAATTACCAATTAAATCGACCGTAGCCTTGCAAGAGAGAGAGAGAGAGAGAGAGAGAGAGAGAGAGAGAGAGGCCAAAGAAGGAATAAATTGGAGTTAGAAAGAGACAAGGTATATTAAAAGAAAACAACAAATGAGAAGAGAAGGAAGGGAGGAGAAAGGAGAGGAACTGTAGAGGAATTAACAGGAAGAACAAGGGAAAAGGAAGAAAGCGACGAAGGAGGGAATAAGGAAGGGTGGAGAAAGGAGAGGAACTGTAGAGGAATGGACAGGGAGAACAAGGGAAAAGGAAGAAAGCGACGAAGGAGGGAATAAGAAAGGGAGGAGAAAGGAGAGGAACTGTAGAGGAATGGACAGGGAGAACAAGGGAAAAGGAAGAAACAACGAAGGAGGGAATAAGGATGGGAGGAGAAAGGAGAGGAACTGTAGAGGAATTAACAGGGAGAACGGGAAACGGAGAAAACAACGAAGAGGGAATAAGGAAGGGAGGAAAGTAGAGCATCTATAGAGAGACTGGATGATGATGAAGAAGAAGAAGAAGAAGAAGAAGAAGAAGAAGAAGAAAGGCAAAGGAAACAGAAGATAAGAGAACAGTAAAAGGAAATGAGAGAGAAAATGACGGAGACGAATGAAGGAAGAGATAAAAACGAAAGTGATAATAAGAAAGAACAAAGGAAAATGAGAGGTTGTAGATCGACAATATAAGGAAGGCAAAAATGGAAGCGGAGAAGAGAACGAATGAGAAGAGAAAGGCGAAAGAGGGAGACAGGAGAAGGAAAACACAACGAAGGAGGGGATAAGGCAGAGATAGGCAAGAATCTGTAGTTAGAAAGGAAGGAAGAAGGGAAGTTGAGAAGATAATGAAGACAAGGAAAGAGAGGAGAAGCAAGAAGGATAAGAAAATTAAGACAAGGAAGGAAGGGAGTAAGAAGAAGAAATGAAGACAACGAAAAAAGAGAATAGCAAGAAAAGGAACAACATGAAGACAAGGAAGGAAGGGAGGAACAAGAAGAAGACAATGGCGGATGGGAGGAACAAGAAGAAGACAATGGCGGATGGGAGGAACAAGAATAAGCAAATGAAGACAAGGAAGGAAGGGAGTAAGAAGACGATATGAAGACAACGAAGAAAGAGAATAGCATGAAAAATAAGAACATAAAGAGAAGGAAGGAAGGAACAAGAAGAAGAAAATTAAGACAAGGAAGGGAAGAACAGCAAGAAGAAAAAGAAGACAAGGAAGGAAGGGAGGAACAACAAAAACAAATGAAGACAACGAAGGAAGGGAACAGGAAGAAGAGAAATAAGACAAGGGAGGAACAAGAAGAAGAAATGAAGACAACGAAGGATGGCAATAGCAAAATTAAGATAAAGGAGGAAGATAGGAGCAAAATTGAGAAGATATGAAGACAACGAAGGAAGGGAACAGGAAAAAGGAGAAGAAATTAAGACAAGGAAGGAATGGAGGAACAAGAAGAAATGAAGAAAACGAGCAAGAAGAAAGGAAAACATGAAGACAACGAAGGAAGAGAACAGGAAGAAGAAGAAGAACATGAAGACAAGGAAGGAAGAGAACAGGAAGAAGAAGAACATGAAGACAAGGAAGGCAGGAAGGGAGGAGCAAGGAGGGGAGCTGCTGTGAGAAGGAGAGAGTGTTTTGTTACATAGTGTGATGTTACTGCCACTGCTTGTGTTACTGTTACTGTTACCGTTACTCCTTGTTACTGTTACTATTACTGTTTGTGATATTGTTACTGTTTGTGATATTGTTACTGTTTATGATATTGTTACTGTTTGTGATATTGTTACTGTTTATGATATTGTTACTGTTTGTGATATTGTTACTGTTTGTGATATTGTTACTGTTTATGATATTGTTACTGTTTGTGATATTGTTACTGTTTGTGATATTGTTACTGTTTATGATATTGTTACTGTTTGTGATATTGTTACTGTTTGTGATATTGTTACTGTTTATGATATTGTTACTGTTTGTGATATTGTTACTGTTTGTGATATTGTTACTGTTTGTGATATTGTTACTGTTTATGATATTGTTACTGTTTGTGATATTGTTACTGTTTGTGATATTGTTACTGTTTATGATATTGTTACTGTTTGTGATATTGTTACTGTTTGTGTTACTGTTACTGTTCGTGTTACCGTCACTTTTACTCCTTGTTACTGTTACTGTTTGTGATATTGGTACTGCTTGTGATACTGTTACCGTTTGTGTTACCGTCACTGTTACTCTTTGTTACTGTTACTGTATATATTACCGTCACAACCAATCCTTGTTACTGTTTGTGTTACTGTCACACCCACTATTTCCACTGCTTGTTACGGATTATGTACCCACCGTTTGTTACCGTTGTCATTACTTGTGGTTCTGTTTCTCTGTCTACCTCTTGCTATTGCTACTGTTTACAATACTGGTGTTTCTCTTACTGTTTTCACGGCTTGCTACAATTATTAATTTTATTCTGGGCGAGCGATAGCAACCCTGTAAGTTAGAAGAAAGCCTGGAACATATTTCTATCGAAAATTGTGCAAATTTAGCTTGAACGAGGTCAGGGTGGACATTTATTAGTTTGAAGGAAGTCTGGGAAGGCATTATTGCTAGCCTAGGGGACAAGCTAAAATACATTGCTCGATAATGTAAAAAACAAAAAAGCTAACCTAAACAATAATTAAACAAAAGCTAAATCATAAACAATAATTAAACAAAAGCTAAATCCTAAACAATAATTAAACAAAAGCTAACCTAAACAATAATTAAACAAAAGCTAACCTAAACAATAATTAAACAAAAGCTAAATCCTAAACAATAATTAAACAAAAGCTAAATCCTAAACAATAATTAAACAAAAGCTAAATCCTAAACAATAATTAAACAAAAGCTAAATCCTAAACAATAATTAAACAAAAGCTCAATCCTAAACAATAATTAAACAAAAGCTAAATCATAAACAATAATTAAACAAAAGCTAACCTAAACAATAATTAAACAAAAGCTAACCTAATTAATAATTAAACAAAAGCTAAATCCTAAACAATAATTTAACAAAAGCTAAATCCTAAACAATAATTAAACAAAAGCTAAATCCTAAACAATAATTAAACAAAAGCTAAATCATAAACAATAATTAAACAAAAGCTAAATCCTAAACAATAATTAAACAAAAGCTAAATCCTAAACAATAATTAAACAAAAGCTAAATCCTAAACAATAATTAAACAAAAGCTAAATCCTAAACAATAATTAAACAAAAGCTAAATCCTAAACAATAATTAAACAAAAGCTAAATCATAAACAATAATTAAACAAAAGCTAAATCATAAACAATAATTAAACAAAAGCTAAATCATAAACAATAATTAAACAAAAGCTAAATCCTAAACAATAATTAAACAAAAAAGTTAAATCCTAAACGATAATTAAACAAAAGCTAAATCCTAAACAATAATTAAACAAAAGCTAAATCCTAAACAATAATTAAACAAAAGCTAAATCATAAACAATAATTAAACAAAAGCTAAATCATAAACAATAATTAAACAAAAGCTAAATCATAAACAATAATTAAACAAAAGCTAAATCCTAAACAATAATTAAACAAAAGCTAAATCCTAAACAATAATTAAACAAAAAAGTTAAATCCTAAACGATAATTAAACAAAAGCTAAATCCTAAACAATAATTAAACAAAAGCTAAATCCTAAACAATAATTAAACAAAAGCTAAATCCTAAACAATAATTAAACAAAAGCTAAATCCTAAACAATAATTAAACAAAAGCTAAATCCTAAACAATAATTAAACAAAAGCTAAATCCTAAACAATAATTAAACAAAAGCTAAATCCTAAACAATAATTAAACAAAATACCATAACTTACACGACGTTGGACAAGCTAGTGTTAAGTTATGAGAACCTTGCAGTTACTCTTAATAAACATCAAATTCAATCAGCCATACATATAGTTTTAGCTAGAGTGCCTTTATATAGATAGAGGTTCCTCTTAAATTCAATCGGCCATACATATAGTTTTAGCTAGAGTGCCTTTATATAGATAGAGGTTCCTCTTAAATTCAATCGGCCATACATATAGTTTTAGCTAGAGTGCCTTTATATAGATAGAGGTTCCTCTTAAATTCAATCGGCCATACATATAGTTTTAGCTAGAGTGCCTTTATATAGATAGAGGTTCCTCTTAAATTCAATCGGCCATACATATAGTTTTAGCTAGAGTGCCTTTATATAGATAGAGGTTCCTCTTAAATTCAATCGGCCATACATATAGTTTTAGCTAGAGTGCCTTTATATAGATAGAGGTTCCTCTTAAATTCAATCGGCCATACATATAGTTTTAGCTAGAGTGCCTTTATGTAGATAGAGGTTCCTCTTAAATTTCAGGCTCGCTGTCGCTCGCCAGGAACAAAAAAAAAATCCACACCTAAATGACACGAAAAGTTTTTATATTGACAAAAGAAATGGGACGAAAGGTCTTAAAATCGCCAAACTAATAGGCCGAACGTCTTAAAATCCGAAAACTAATGGGGTGAAAGGTGAGGAAGAAGGGGACCAGAAAAATGACCCATCTCCCCTTAAGACTATATGGCCGTATCTTTCCATATCATAACCACAGCCATTAATTACAAGCAATTTAAAACACTTAACATTATAGCACAATTATTACCAGGGAGCCCACATCATCATAAAGGTCCTTATCTTTACTACCAACAGTCACCATCACCACTATCATCATTATAGCACAATTATTACCAGGGAGCCCACATCATCATAAAGGTCCTTATCTTTACTACCAACAGTCACCATCACCACTATCATCATTATAGCACAATTATTACCAGGGAGCCCACATCATCATAAAGGTCCTTATCTTTACTACCAACAGTCACCATCACCACTATCATCATTATAGCACAATTATTACCAGGGAGCCCACATCATCATAAAGGTCCTTATCTTTACTACCAACAGTCACCATCACCACTATCATCATTATAGCACAATTATTACCAGGGAGCCCACATCATCATAAAGGTCCTTATCTTTACTACCAACAGTCACCATCACCACTATCATCATTATAGCACAATTATTACCAGGGAGCCCACATCATCATAAAGGTCCTTATCTTTACTACCAACAGTCACCATCACCACTATCATCATTATAGCACAATTATTACCAGGGAGCCCACATCATCATAAAGGTCCTTATCTTTACTACCAACAGTCACCATCACCACTATCATCATTATAGCACAATTATTACCAGGGAGCCCACATCATCATAAAGGTCCTTATCTTTACTACCAACAGTCACCATCACCACTATCATCATTATAGCACAATTATTACCAGGGAGCCCACATCATCATAAAGGTCCTTATATTTACTACCAACAGTCACCATCACCACTATCATCATTATAGCACAATTATTACCAGGGAGCCCACATCATCATAAAGGTCCTTATCTTTACTACCAACAGTCACCATCACCACTATCATCATTATAGCACAATTATTACCAGGGAGCCCACATCATCATAAAGGTCCTTATCTTTACTACCAACAGTCACCATCACCACTATCATCATTATAGCACAATTATTACCAGGGAGCCCACATCATCATAAAGGTCCTTATCTTTACTACCAACAGTCACCATCACCACTATCATCATTATAGCACAATTATTACCAGGGAGCCCACATCATCATAAAGGTCCTTATCTTTACTACCAACAGTCACCATCACCACTATCATCATTATAGCACAATTATTACCAGGGAGCCCACATCATCATAAAGGTCCTTATCTTTACTACCAACAGTCACCATCACCACTATCATCATTATAGCACAATTATTACCAGGGAGCCCACATCATCATAAAGGTCCTTATCTTTACTACCAACAGTCACCATCACCACTATCATCATTATAGCACAATTATTACCAGGGAGCCCACATCATCATAAAGGTCCTTATCTTTACTACCAACAGTCACCATCACCACTATCATCATTATAGCACAATTATTACCAGGGAGCCCACATCATCATAAAGGTCCTTATCTTTACTACCAACAGTCACCATCACCACTATCATCATTATAGCACAATTATTACCAGGGAGCCCACATCATCATAAAGGTCCTTATCTTTACTACCAACAGTCACCATCACCACTATCATCATTATAGCACAATTATTACCAGGGAGCCCACATCATCATAAAGGTCCTTATCTTTACTACCAACAGTCACCATCACCACTATCATCATTATAGCACAATTATTACCAGGGAGCCCACATCATCATAAAGGTCCTTATCTTTACTACCAACAGTCACCATCACCACTATCATCATTATAGCACAATTATTACCAGGGAGCCCACATCATCATAAAGGTCCTTATCTTTACTACCAACAGTCACCATCACCACTATCATCATTATAGCACAATTATTACCAGGGAGCCCACATCATCATAAAGGTCCTTATCTTTACTACCAACAGTCACCATCACCACTATCATCATTATAGCACAATTATTACCAGGGAGCCCACATCATCATAAAGGTCCTTATCTTTACTACCAACAGTCACCATCACCACTATCATCATTATAGCACAATTATTACCAGGGAGCCCACATCATCATAAAGGTCCTTATCTTTACTACCAACAGTCACCATCACCACTATCATCATTATAGCACAATTATTACCAGGGAGCCCACATCATCATAAAGGTCCTTATCTTTACTACCAACAGTCACCATCACCACTATCATCATTATAGCACAATTATTACCAGGGAGCCCACATCATCATAAAGGTCCTTATCTTTACTACCAACAGTCACCATCACCACTATCATCATTATAGCACAATTATTACCAGGGAGCCCACATCATCATAAAGGTCCTTATCTTTACTACCAACAGTCACCATCACCACTATCATCATTATAGCACAATTATTACCAGGGAGCCCACATCATCATAAAGGTCCTTATCTTTACTACCAACAGTCACCATCACCACTATCATCATTATAGCACAATTATTACCAGGGAGCCCACATCATCATAAAGGTCCTTATCTTTACTACCAACAGTCACCATCACCACTATCATCATTATAGCACAATTATTACCAGGGAGCCCACATCATAAAGGTCCTTATCTTTACTACCAACAGTCACCATCACCACTATCATCATTATAGCACAATTATTACCAGGGAGCCCACATCATCATAAAGGTCCTTATCTTTACTACCAACAGTCACCATCACCACTATCATCATTATAGCACAATTATTACCAGGGAGCCCACATCATCATAAAGGTCCTTATCTTTACTACCAACAGTCACCATCACCACTATCATCATTATAGCACAATTATTACCAGGGAGCCCACATCATCATAAAGGTCCTTATCTTTACTACCAACAGTCACCATCACCACTATCATCATTATAGCACAATTATTACCAGGGAGCCCACATCATCATAAAGGTCCTTATCTTTACTACCAACAGTCCACCATCACCACTATCATCATTATAGCACAATTATTACCAGGGAGCCCACATCATCATAAAGGTCCTTATCTTTACTACCAACACCATCACCACTATCATCATTATAGCACAATTATTACCAGGGAGCCCACATCATCATAAAGGTCCTTATCTTTACTACCAACAGTCACCATCACCACTATCATCATTATAGCACAATTATTACCAGGGAGCCCACATCATCATAAAGGTCCTTATCTTTACTACCAACAGTCACCATCACCACTATCATCATCATCATCATCATCATCATCGCCACCAACACCATAATTGTAATCATCATCATCATCGTCATCATCATAATCATCATCATCGCCGTCATTATCATCATTAACAAGAATTCCCCCACATCAACAACCTATCATCACTCCAAATAAGTTCTATTCCTCTCTATGATCTTATACGTGGCAATATAATACGCATGGCTGAATTACGAGTGTAGTTTCGAATGCTGTGGTCAACTCATCTGACTAGTGAACTGATAATTAAATGAAACCACACTCGTAATTCACTTATACAATTATACTTTCATACATAAGATCACGACGAGGAACAGAACTTATGTGGGTATCTGTACATTATCAACAGACTCTTCATAATATTGATAATCGTAATCATAATCACCACCTCATAACATAACATTAATAGCATTGGGATTTAAGCTTTTATTGAAATAAAACTACGAAGTTTAGGGAAAGGAGAGATACATGAATGGTAATACCTGTAATTATAAAAAAGGCATTGGTAGAAAAAAGGATAACACTAGGATATTATAAATATGGGGAAGAGGGGGGAATTGGCATAAGTTAGTAGAGGTAAAATGAAATAAGTAGAGACTTACGTTTGAGAGAGCGAGAGAGAGAGTGAGAGATATATAGAGAGAGCGAGAGCTATATATATATATATATATATATATATATATATATATATATATATATATAGAGAGAGAGAGAGAGAGATATTACAAAGGAGTACAAAAGAAGTCAAGCAACAACAGGTCTAGCGACCCCTCGACGTTGCTTGCCCTCTAACTCACTGCTGTGAGAGAGAGAGAGCGAGAGTACAAAGGAGTACAAAGGAAATCAAGCAACAACAGGTCTAGTGACCCTTCTAGGTTGCTTGTCCTCCAAAACACTGAGGATCAAGTGTCCAAACAGTGGTTTAGAGTGGGTAAGGGAACATTGGAAAGGGAACTACTGCCCTGGAACTAATGTCCGTGGCAGGATTAGGAAGTTAGTAGGGGACAGATGGGTTAGTAACTGAGGGGGGGATAAAATAAAGTTATTCATTTACAAACGCAGTCAGTCGCGGGTTTGATGCGAGATATTTGTCTAAGCGGAGTTTAAATGAATCAACGGTTCTGCAGTCTATAACGTCTCGGGGAAGCCCATTCCACAAGTTGACAACTCGATTGAAGAAGAAATTCTTAGATTCGTGTGAGTTAAAAGATTTACCAATAATTTTGCAACCGTTTCCCCGCGTGTAATTAGATTGGTCGATAGTGAAGTACTTACTACAGTTCATATTGTCGATGCCTTTGATGATTTTGAACACTTGAATTAAGTCACCTCTTAATCTGCGCTGGGTTAAAGGAAATAGATTTAATTCTCTAAGACGCTCTTCATATGGTTTGTTCTTTAGGCTAGGTATCATTTTGGTAACTCTACGTTGAACTCGTTCTAGCTTGTTTATATCTTTTTGGTAATAAGGGCACCAGGATTGAACGCAGTATTCCAGAAGAGGGCGGACTAAGGAATTGTAAAGGGTTAGGATGACTTCTTTGGATTTATGCTCAAATGACCTGCCTATAAAGCCAATTATTTTGTTTGCCTTCTTAACAACTTCTGAACATTGTTGAAGAGAGAGAGAGAGAGAAGGAGGAGAGAGAAAGAAAGAAGGAGGAGAGAGAGAAAGAAAGAAGGAGGAGAGAGAGAGAGAAATGAAAAACTGATGAAAATATATGGAAAATGGGAGTGAGGGTAGTAGATCGAAATATACAAAATATACAAATACAACAGAAAAATCAAGGGATAAACAAGGGATAGACAGAAAACAAGGGATAAACCAGACAAAACACAAGAGATAAAGGATATGAGAGGATGAGGTAAACGGAAAGTGGATGATTGTAAAGTGAACAAAGGGTCTAAAAGGCCTCATAATCTGCCCTTTGTGTAGTTGAGGTATTGTGTCCCCTTTATCCCCTCCACGTATATTCCCCCTCTCTCATTCTCTCTCTCTCTCACTCACATACACACACACGCTCTCTCTCACTCACTCACTCACACACATACACACACACACACACACACACTCTCTCTATCTCTCTATATATCTATCTATCTATCTATCTATCTATCTCTCTCTCTCTCTCTCTCTCCTAGAGATACCTCTAAAGAGTAGAACTTATCTTGATTATTAGTGTATGCATTAATATTGTTATTAATATTATAACGTATTTATATGTTATTATTACTCCCCTTATTTATATATTGATTATTGTTATTATTATTATTATTATTAGAAAATATATTCTACCTCTGTTGAACAACAAAGTGTGTGCTTACATATCTCTTCAACTACTGTAGGCCTTTCCACTTTCCACTTTCCGACTTGTATTATCTTTCCAGGTTTTCCACTCAACTCATTTAGCTATTTTCCTTATATACACAGTATATCATTACATCCTCTCATACTTTACATGCTTTACATCTCCCTTTGCTAATTGTTCCTAGAAGCCTTCGTAAAACTTTGTATCTTATGTATCCCTTCTTCATGCTACAGCCTCTTTTGCTAAACGTAACAATTAAACACTTTTATTGTAACAAAATGGTACAAACAAGCCGTTTTATCTATTCAAACTCTACACACACACGACTGAAACACTTATAATATTTATCCTTTGTTAAAATTAAGCATTACATTTGTGGTGTTCTCCCACCATTTTACCTTCAAGCCTTCGCATTCAAAGAATTCTAAGTATCCCTATCAATCTTTCATCACCGTACGTCCTTCCCCCTTCTATAATTCACCTATCAAACCTTCCAATAACATTATTTATCTATATATTTCTATCCTTCTCTCTTCATCCCCCCCCCCCATTCCTACCTTCCCTGGGGCTTCCTAATAAATTTCACTCTCATTCTCCCTCCCTCCTCACCTTAATCCCTACTTACATCATTCTCTCTCTCTCTCTCTCTCTCTCTCTCTCTCTCTGTGTGCTATTTTCGTCTCACCACACTTGCTTTGACTCCTTTTCTCTCATCTATGATTTTATTTCCTCTTCTTTTTTTGCTATTACCTTTGCTTCTCCTTTTTCTTACATCTCTTCACTAACTCACTCTCATCCTTGCATTCTGTTCTCTCCTTCAACAAATATATGTACTGTGTGGATTTCTTCGTGGAGTATCTTAGTAAATATCATCTTTTCCTCGCCATTAAAGATATCTGTACATTTATCAACCCAGCTACTACCTAATAAATCTCACTTCCCTGTTACGCTCCACAATTTAATCCCTACTTACAGCAACTAAACCCCCACCCTTCTCCCTCTCTCTCTCTCTCACTCTCTCAACATTAATCAATGCTACTTCTAACACGCACTCATAACTCACTCGATATTTTATGCACTCCACATTGTCCAGAAATGTATTATTTATATCAAAATAACATTATATATATTATCACCTTCCTAACTATGTATTTGTTATTCTACATCGACAAATCGTTCTGTTTTCTCTCTCTATACAGATTGTTTTTTGGTTTGTTTTCAAATGTTGACAATTTTTCATGTACTTTATTTCTATCGTCCTTCATTCTCTCAGACTTACTTTTGTTCATAGTATTACTTGTTTACCTTGCTATTTTCCATCATTTCCTTCCTCTTTCCTCTATTTCTTACCTCTCAGTAGTTGTCCTTAAAATTCCATATAAGCCACTTTTATTGCACTCATATACTGTATATATATATATATATATATATATATATATATATATATATATACATATATATATATACTATCTAATACTCACTATCTTCCTCTTTTCAGTCCTAATGCTCTTCTTTTCTTTCTCCCACCCACTCGCTTCTCTCCCTCCCTGGACTTATCCCCCCACCAGGTCACCATGGCAACGCGAGATGCTACCTGAATGTA
Organism: Paralithodes platypus; assembly: GCA_032716605.1. Taxonomy (NCBI): domain Eukaryota; kingdom Metazoa; phylum Arthropoda; class Malacostraca; order Decapoda; family Lithodidae; genus Paralithodes; species Paralithodes platypus. The sequence goes on from CM064486.1 coordinate 19,919,052, forward strand.
AACAAAGGCTCAGCTGATGCTAACGTCACCATCATCAGCTGATCATTAGAGGCCCTACAATAAACAGAGATAGGACACTTGTCGACAATTTTGTATTTGTGTTATTTTAAGCCACTAGGCCTATATTATGAAAGAGTTACTATAGAAATAGTGCTGTATATGAAAGTTAGTATGTTCATTGACACGGACATTATAGTCAGCAGGCTCTCTGCTGGTTCAAGCTATGAAGAAGTGTTGTGCCATTTAGGTGTCTATATTTTCCTCGCAAGCGAAAGCGAGCCTGTAATTTAGGAGGAACTGGCCTTTGGCCGGGACATTTTTCTACCGAAAAATGTACAAATTGTTTTCGAAGGGGGGTCTTAAGGGTATTCTTTTAAGCTTGATGGAGGTTTTGGGAGGAAGCTAAAGAAAGTATTAAGTAGATAAATATATGAACAAATCAATACAGAACTCCCCTTAAGTTGTTGTTGTTGTTGTTGTTCCCCAAGCTGCCTGGCCGAACAGCCCCAAGGCCCCGAGCAAGGCCAAGGCCATAGCCGAGCGCCCCCACAGAACCCTCGCCTGCGGACCACAATAAAGCCTGGGTGACCGAAGCCACTCCATGGCGGGGAGCTGAGGAGGGTGCGGAAACGCCCGGGAAACCAAAGCCCCACCCAGGGCCCTGTGCCCCTCAGCAATTATGAAGAGAAAGTTGAGTGGCAAAGGAAAAATGTGACGCTTTGGCTTCCAATCTTGGTAGATTGGGAGGTCAATCCACAGAAAAGACGCCGTCACTTGGGATCTAGAAAATATATAAGTAAAAGGAACAGTCAGAGTAAGCTATGGGTATGGCAGAGATCGCTCAGTTCTCACTCTGATAGACCAGCCCATCACCACTATTGTTCACCACTCCCCTTAAGTTGTCCATACCTGTGTCTCCTGAGTGTTCTATACAACAACACCAACACCTGGCTTACCTGTACTGTGATAGTCTAGGTTCAGTCTTCAGTCTTCAGGCTAAACTAGATTTAAGTTCAGGTAAAAGACCTTCTATTAACCCTACCTGGGCCGAGGGAGATCTTATTGGACTTTCCCCGTTTCGTTCCTGTAGTTAGGATATTTTTAAACGTTTCACACATTTAGTATACCAATAAGACGCTTCATCCCATTCAAGTATTGAGTATTTTTTTAGGCGAGCGATAGCGAGCCCGTAACTTGGAAGAAATAGGCCAAAACAAAATACATGGCTCGAAAATGGCAACAGCAATAAAAATCCTCAATATTAATCGACCAAAATATCATAATAACCCCTTAGACGTCGGAGCAGATAGTGTAAAGTTGTCTCTAATACTGTATCCTAAGTGTTCCGCGTACAGTCGCGCTAATAAGTCATGGCTCAGCTGTCATTACGTTTGGCTCGCTCTGCGCTGTATCAATGTCTGTCAGATGTTGAATAGGGTGGGTAAGTGTAGGAACGTGTTTGTATATCTCACTCAAAAAGAAGAAATCATGTGTAAATATTGCTGTACCAATTATTGATCAAAACATAATTGGTGCCGAGACATCACTTATTAGCGCCACTGTACAATCGCGCTAATAAGTGATGTCTCGGCACCAAGTATGTTTTGATCAATAATTGGTATCAGCAATATCTAAGCTTCATTTCTTCATATCGAGTGAAATATACACACATTGTCCCACACTTGCCCACCCTATTCAACATTTGACAGCCTTTAATACAGCACAGAGCAAGCCAAACGTAATGACAGCTGGGACATGACTTATTAGCGCGACCGTACATAAGGTGATCATAACAACATCATCTGGTCCGTTCGTCAAAGGGCCGCAGGTGATTACAAAGGTGATTAATTAGCACCCTATAGGTCTTTATAGTGCGGGGAATAATGATAATAATAATGATAATGGTAGGGAGGCAGGGGTTTAGAGTATAGCAGGTTTGGTAGGTAATAACAAACGCACGATTCTAAATAATCTCTTCGTCATTTATTTTTTTCCACTCGTAACCCTATTATAACTGAACATTATATAACACACACACACACACACACACACACACACACACACACACACACACACACACACACACAACCCGTGTCACCCGTGGCGTAACTGATAGCGCGTCTGGCTCACAACCAGAAGGTCCCGGGTTCGAGACCCGGGCGGGGAAGAGACATTTGGGCAAGTCTCCTAACGGTGTAGCCTCTGCTCACCTAGCAGTATAAATAGGAACCTGGTATAAGTGGACGAAGCTGTGACGTCCCATCTGGGGTTTGTGATCGGTTACAAGGCGAGATGGGTATCGTACTGGTCAACCTAAGCTACTGGTCAACCTAAGCCTTCCGGTGAGACTGGTACCGTAATGAGAATGGTATCGTGCAGATTAACCCTAAGCCTTCGTTTCCAGATGTCGCCAATTGGCTAAAATACAGACTACAAACACATCCACAGCCATTCCAATGATACATAAACACTTAACATGCATTTCACGCAATACATTCCCAGTTAAGGAGGCGCGATAATAATGAGCTTAGCTCGCATTACGTGGATTCCCCTTGACGAACAAGCAACCAAGTAAGTAAGCAAGTAAACAAGCAAGTAACAAACACACTACTCTAAATAATTTCCTTCCTGCAATTACTAACCAGTGCATCGTCATGACCATTTTAGAATGAGACGTACTAACTTTTAGAACGTGTGTGTGTGTGTGTGTGTTGTTACGAACGTCAAACACTAATGTAGAGGTCTGTACGGTAGCCAGCATAATAACCAGAGGGAGGTAGCAATGATTTACAGCAGTATATACGTATTATTAAGAACGTCAAACTCTTAATGGCCGTATGACACTGGTATGGCATTTGGGCTGTCAGGGCGTATGTTTATAGGTACTCTCATATTATATTACTCTCTCTCACACACACACACACACACACACACACCATGTCTCTCTTTACACTTTCTATTTTTGTATTTAAATATGATGCATATGATACTGGTTAAAGTGAAAAAATACAATACACAATATCAGTCTAAATACCATCTCTCTCTCTTTCTCTCTCTCTCTCTCCAACTAATTACCACATTTTTTCTTCTCTGGTGAGGCTCCTATATATAAATCAAGTTAGTTCTGGAGAGAGAGTGAGAGAGTGAGAGAGAGAGAGAGAGAGAGAGAGAAATTTCAAATATGCGTACAGAGGAAAAGATCAATAAAGGAGGGAATAGAAACAAGCTAAATATAGAAAATATGCACAGATTATGTCAGAAAATCCACAGAAAGACAGTAAAGATTAGAAACTTAAAGCCTAAGGAAAAACTTAGATGCCTATGGATACTAATACCCTACCGTACGTACGTGAAATATTTGAACACACAAAAACAAAGAAATTGCTAAGATCAGAGGAATACTAACTATTTGACTGACCGGACTTGAACTTAGACCTAACACGGGATGAAATATGACCTTTAGTGACACATGTTAGGGTCAATCAATCTTACTTTGTGTTATGCCACGAAATACAACAATACCCCCTCAGCCACGACATACAACAGTCCCCCCTCAGCCTCAGCCACGATATACAACAGTCCCCCCTCAGCCTCAGCCACGACATACAACAGTCCCCCCTCAGCCTCAGCCACGATATACAACAGTCCCCCCTCAGCCTCAGCCACGACATACAACAGTCCCCCCTCAGCCTCAGCCACGACATACAACAGTCCCCCCTCAGCCTCAGCCACGATATACAACAGTCCCCCCTCAGCCTCAGCCACGACATACAACAGTCCCCCCTCAGCCTCAGCCACGATATACAACAGTCCCCCCTCAGCCTCAGCCACGACATACAACAGTCCCCCCTCAGCCTCAGCCACGATATACAACAGTCCCCCCTCAGCCTCAGCCACGATATACAACAGTCCCCCCTCAGCCTCAGCCACGACATACAAGTCCCCCTCAGCCTCAGCCACGACATACAAGTCCCCCTCAGCCTCAGCCACGACATACAACATTCCCCCCTCAGCCCCAGCCACGATATACAACAGTCCCCCCTCAGCCTCAGCCACGACATACAACAGTCCCCCCTCAGCCTCAGCCACGATATACAACAGTCCACCCTCAGCCTCAGCCACGACATACAAGTCCCCACCCTCAGCCACGACATACAACATTCCCCCCTCAGCCACGATATACAACAGTCCCTCCTCAGCCTCAGCCACGATATACAACAGTCCCCCCTCAGCCTCAGCCACGATATACAACAGTCCCCCCTCAGCCTCAGCCACGACATACAACAGTCCCCCCTCAGCCACGACATACAACAGTCCCCCCTCAGCCTCAGCCACGATATACAACAGTCCCCCCTCAGCCTCAGCCACGATATACAACAGTCCCCCCTCAGCCTCAGCCACGACATACAACAGTCCCCCCTCAGCCTCAGCCACGATATACAACAGTCCCCCCTTAGTCACAAAATATACCACGAGCGAGCTGCCATATTGTCATGTCACACCGCAGCCAGCCAGCAACGACAACTCATGATAGGCCGATAGAAGAAATGTGGCAGCGAATAGTAGGGCCACTACCACTCGTCACACTCCCACCACATACGCCACAACGAAAAGGACACATCAGCCCCACCAGTAGCTCCCATCACCATGGCCTTTTTATCTCAACTCAACGGAGCCCGGTGCTGTCAAAATGTGTAATAGGATGACAGAGGGGCACCGAAGAAATATATCTCATCTACCCCCAGAGATCTGAGTGCTTCTGGCCTCCAGAGTGCTTCGTGCCTCCTAAGTGCCTCTGGCCTAACCCTGAGTGCTTCGTGCCTCAACTCTTTACCAGCTAAAACCTGGAAACAATTTATTTAACTAAGAGACGTAGATAAATTAACCTAGGCTTGTCTGTCAAGTCCCTTCTAGAATTCATTTATAAATAAGTCGTAGGCGTGTGCATAAACCTTTAACCGTCCTGGTGGTGTATTGGTTAGAGTGTTTAAAAATCTGTGTGTGATAACCCAGGTTCGAATCCCGGTGGGTCACATGTATGCTTCATAAATTTCATTGGAGGTGTTTGGTGTTGTGGTGAAATTGATAAAAATATAGATAATTAGTAGGTTCAGGGATATAGGGTAGTGAGGCCGGTC
>CM064486.1:19929189-19956359 GCA_032716605.1 Paralithodes platypus
GAGAGAGAGAGAGAGAGAGAGAGAGAGAGAGAGAGAGAGAGAGAGAGAGAGAGAGAGAGAGAGAGAAAGAGAGAGAGAGAGATACACATAAAGACACATTTAGAGTCACCAGAGAGGCAGATATTTTCCTCTTCTTTCCCTGCACCTGTCAATGATAACAATGGAACAGACGAACAATAAAGAATGGAGAAAAAGCAAGAGAGAAAGGAAAGGATGGGGAGAGAGGAAGAATAAGAGAAAGATATAGAAGATAAAACTTTAGAGAACTGCAGAAAAGAGAGAAAGAATGGGGAGAGACGAAGACAAAAAAGAGAAAGATATAGAAGACAAAACTATGGAGAGCTGCAGAGAAGAGCGAAGGACACACAAACAAAACTATGGAGAGCTGCAGAGAAGAGCGAAGGACACACAAACAAAACTATGGAGAGCTGCAGAGAGCGAAGGACACACAAACAAACTATGGAGAGCTGCAGAGAAGAGCGAAGGACACACAACAAAACTATGGAGAGCTGCAGAGAAGAGCGAAGGACACACAAACAAAACTATGGAGAGCTGCAGAGAAGAGCGAAGGACACACAAACAAAACTATGGAGAGCTGCAGAGAAGAGCGAAGGACACACAAACAAAACTATGGAGAGCTGCAGAGAAGAGCGAAGGACACACAAACAAAACTATGGAGAGCTGCAGAGAAGAGCGAAGGACACACAAACAAAACTATGGAGAGCTGCAGAGAAGAGCGAAGGACACACAAACAAAACTATGGAGAGCTGCAGAGAAGAGCGAAGGACACACAAACAAAACTATGGAGAGCTGCAGAGAAGAGCGAAGGACACACAAACAAAACTATGGAGAGCTGCAGAGAAGAGCGAAGGACACACAAACAAAACTATGGAGGGCTGCAGAGAAGAGCGAAGGACACACAAACAAAACTATGGAGAGCTGCAGAGAAGAGCGAAGGACACACAAACAAAACTATGGAGAGCTGCAGAGAAGAGCGAAGGACACACAAACAAAACTATGGAGAGCTGCAGAGAAGAGCGAAGGACACACAAACAAAACTATGGAGAGCTGCAGAGAAGAGCGAAGGACACACAAACAGAGAAACAGAGGAGATAAAAAGATAAATTGTAGGCTTAACCCTTTCAAGATCCGATTACGCATTTCTGTTCTGTTTCCTGGCTATTATTAGACGATTTTATTCAGATTTGGAAGGGTATGTGTGGAAGTTGGAGGGTTAATTGAGATAGACTTCAACCATATAATTCCCACAGATCCTTACTAGACTGTATAAAATCCTCTAATTATAGAGAGAATATACTGTCAAAATACGTCATAATATTCAAATTAATTGGCAACTGAAGAGAGGATAGTGGAAGCGGAAAGATAAAAGTAGATAAGCAGGAGAGAGATGGGAGAGAATTGAAGATGGGAAAAATAAAGGAGAGGAAACAAATAACGGATAGGAAATATCAGAGAGAGAGAGAGAGAGAGAGAGAGAGAGAGAGAGAGAGAGAGAGAGAGAGAGAGAGAGAGAGAGAGAGAGAGAGAGAGAGAGAGAGAGGGGGGGGGGATAGGTATAGATATAAATAGATAGATTGAGTTAGATTAAGAGAGAGCTGAGAGAGAGAGAGAGCGAGAGCGAGAGAGAGAGCGAGAGCGAGAGAGAGAGCGAGAGCGAGAGAGCAAGAGCGAGAGAGAGAGCAAGAGCGAGAGAGAGAGCAAGAGCGAGAGAGAGAGCGAGAGCAAGAGAGAGCGAGAGAGATAGAGAGGTGGGGTGTGCAGCAAACGGAAGGGACTGTAGTCAGTGGAGGGGAAGGAAGGAAGGGAAAGGTACAGGCACGTTCAAGAGTTCCCTCATACCTTCATTGTGTCAACATTGGTCAACCCTCTAGTAATACACAACATATGGTCTTAAAACTTGTAATTATGTTTATTACATATTTGCTTTATTGTAGGTATCTATTGACAATTATAATTAGATTAGCAAGAAATTTAAGTACATTATACACATTTAATATATATATATATATATATATATATATATATATATATATATATATATATATATATATATATATATATATATAATTATGGATATATACTAAGTACATTGAGGACAAAAACTACAAGGTGAAAGCTACAGCGATTAGGATAACACCATGATGAATTATTATTAGGATTACATTATATTAAGCATAGGGATAAATAGGGAGAGAAGATAAAATGGGAGACAAGAGCTACTGAAGAAAAACTATGAACAAAATAGTAAGAGAATAGAAGGTACTGAAGCACAAAATATGAAGAAACACAGAATAGACAGACAAGAAGCTACTGAGGACAAACATAAGAAGTAAACAAGTAATAGGGAGAGTAAAGATGGTAGGCCTACTGAAGAAAAAAAACATGAAAACAATGAATAGGGAGAAAAAAGAAAGTACTGAAGACAATAACTGAGGGAAGCAAAATATTGAAGGAAAAGAAGCTATTATCTATAAAAAAAATAAAGAGAATAGTGAGAAAAGAAGGTACAAAGACAAACATATGAAAGCAAAGGATAACAGACAAGAAGGTACTGAAGTAAACAATGTGAAGACAAACATAATGAGAGAAAAGAAGGCATCAAAGCAAAATATATGAAAACAAAATACACAGAGAAAAGGTATTGAATAAGAGAAACAAATAAGGAAAAGAAAAAAGAAATGGAGAAAAAAAAGCTACCGAAGACATAACCATGCCAAACAAGAATAAAGAGAGAAAAGCAGGTACTGAAGACAAAAATAGGGAGAGAAAGAAGTAACAGAATACAAACATGCAAAACAAAAAATAAAAAAACTGAGTGAGATACTATTGGGTTAGACTGTACATGGGGAGGTGGTAAATCAGGAAAGGGGCAGCCTCTTTCTCTACCGTTTAGAATCCCTCTGTTGCACACACACACCTTCCCTGTAAAATGTGAAAAATTTGAAAAACGAAAATAAAAATATATACCAAAAAGATACTGACAGAACAAAAATATGAAAGAATCGAGAATGAAAAGAAGGCATTGCAGACAAAAATATTCACTAACAAAAATAGAAATGTGAAAAAAGGGAATAGGGAATTAGGCATTGAAGACACAAATAGGGAATGCAAAGAAGGCATTGAAGACACAAATATGAACAGACAGACACTGAAGGCAAAGAAGCTAGTGAGACAAAATTATAAAAGCAACACGAAGAGAGGCAAAGAGGCTGTACAATTGTTACGAGACTATTGGGTTAGACTGTACAGGGGGAGGTGGTAAGTCAGGAAAGGGGCAGCCTCTTTCTCTACCTTCTATAATCCCTCTGTTGCACACACACACACACACACACACACACACACACACACACACACACACACACACACACACACACACACACACACACACACACACACACACACACACACACCTCGCCTTGAAAATGTGAAAAATATGAAAAACGACAAACATGTGAAGTAAAAAGAAGTCTGAAAGAAAAAAGTCTGAAGACAAAAACATGACAAATTACAACAGTGAAAGAAAAGAAGTTACTGGAGACAAAAATATGAACAAGGAGGGAAAGCAAACAATCTAATGAAAACAAAACTCTGATATTAGATAAAAGAACAAACAGTGAACACAAGAAGGCACTGAAGAACACAAATATAACAAACTGGGAAAGAAGAGAAGGTATTGTATAAAATAATAGAGGCAGACCGTTTTTCTGGACCCCCTTCTCCCTAATGTTTAGCCCACTAGTTTTGAGATTATAAGACGTTCGGCTCATTAGTTTGGCGATTTTAACACCTTTTGCTCCATTTCGTTGTGAATTTTAAGACCTTTCAAGCCATTTAGGTGTGGATTTTTTCCTGGCGAGCGAAAGCGAGCCTGCAATTTTAAGAGGAACCGGCCTTCGGCCCGGACATTTTTCTACCGAAAAATGTACAAATTTATCTTGAAGGGGGGTCTAGGGGGTGTTTTTCTAAGCTTGATGGAGGTCTAGGGAGGAAATTAACAAATATATGAATAAATGAATTAATAGACCAAACAAACGGTCTGCCTCCCCTTAACAAACAGGGAGAGGAAAGAAGCTACTGAAGACAATACATTATCAACAAACATGTGAACAAACAGGGGAATTAAGAAAAGGTATTGAAGAAAAGGAAGGAACACAGAGGAACAAAGAGGCTGTGAAGGTGGAACACGACTTTTAAAATAGACTGTACAGGGGGGAGCTGGTAAGTCAAGCAAGGGGCAGCCTCTTCCTCTACCTTTTATAATCCCTCTGTTGCACACACACACACACACACACACACACACACACACACACACACACACACACACACACACACACTACGCCTTCAAAGTGTGGACAAATATATAAAGTGAAAAACATAATAATAATATGAAGAACAAAGAATAGTGAAAGAAAAGGTACTGAAGACAAAAAAAACAACAGAAAATATGAAAACAAAGCTAAAGGAAAGAAGGCACTGAAGACACACATATGAACAAACAGGAAAAGCAAAGGAGGTACCGAAGGCAAATATAATAAGGGAGCCCACCTCGTTTTTGTTATCTTTCTCTCCCTCTCTCTTTGGTTTGTATCCATTTGGCCCCATTCAGCCTACTGTTTTAAGACGTTTACCCCCATCCAGGTGTCAATGTTTTCCTGGCGAGCGGTAGCGAGCCAGCATATATTTTTTGTTTTGTTATGACAGCAAGCTAAATTTGTACATTTTTCGATAGAAAAATGCCTCTGGCGAAGCTGGATTTCTCCATACAATGCTGGCTCGCTATCGCTCGCCAGGAAGAAATCAACACCTGCATGGGGATAAACGTCTTGAAACAGTTGGCTGAATGGATACAAGCCAGGGAAAGAGAGAAAAGGAGAGAAAGATAAAACAAAAAAAACCGGTTACCCCCCTTAAGGAATGAGAGCAGAGGACGGAAGAGGCTGTGCACATGGAACGATATTATTGGGTTAGACTGTACAGGGGCGAGGTGGTAAGTCAAGAAAGGGGCAGTCTCTTTCTCTACCTTATTATAATCCCTCTAATAATAATAATAACACTAATAATAAAAACGATTTTGATTAGTTAGTTTGCCTTTATATTGTCTTGGTCCCAGTTTTGGTTTGTTTAGTTTGCAAGTTTTACATTTTAATAATACTGATGATGATGATGATGATAATAAAATACTAATACTAATAATACAAATAATGATAATAATTATTAAATTTATTATTATGATACAATCTTAATAAGAACATTAAATATGGTAGCACAATCATTGAAATCACTATCACCACATGTAATGCTACCATCAAACTCATTTGGGTGGATGGGACTCGTTAACCTTGGTCGGCAACTCATCTAGGGGAGACAACCTTATACAAATCCGGGTGGATGGGACTCGTCAGCCTTGGTTGGCAACCTGTCTAGGGGAGTAAACCTGATACAAATCCGTACTGCTTACCTAAAGGTAAGGCAGGTTAGTGGATGGATTAGCCGAACGCCCACTGTAGAAAAATAGTGCTAACAAGATACACAGAGGGCCTCGGAGTCGGACGGATCCTAAATTGAGTGGTCAATCCTGTAAGTCCTTCACTAAACTGGCCCGGGTTGTCCCTCTCACAGGGAATAGGTCCGCTTGGGGGCATTCTGTGTATGGCCACACTCGTAATAGATAGATAGATAGATAGATAGATCAAACTCATCAATATCCTAAATCATCATCGACTTCAACACAATTACGATTATCAATATCCTCACCACCACCATAATCACCATCACTTCTCACAATCACCATCAACCACCATAATCACCACCACCATCAATAATATTACCCTCATCATCATTACCACCCTCACCACCATAATCACTATCAAAATCAACCACCACCATAATCACCATCACCACTCTCACCACCACCATCACCATTAACCACCAATCACCTAAATCACAATCACCATCACTGTCAACCACCAACATCGCCACCACTGTAATCATCACCATCAGCCACCATCATAATTATACTCATAAGAACATAAGAACATAAGAAAATGGGAGTCTGCAGAAAGCCGATTGGCCTAAGCAAGGCAGATCCCTGTCCCACACAACCCCAGTTCAATTACAAAGCCCAATTATAGGCTCAACACTCTAATACCCTGAGGATCATCTTACCAAAACGGTTAGAGATTAACGCAGGATTATGGGGGTATGCAGAGTGCTGATTGGCCCAACCCGGCTGATCCCCCTTCACACCCAACCCTTCTCGTCCATATGCTTATCCAATTTTATCTTAAAGCTCCCTACCGTTTTAGACCCCACTATAGCACTTGGTAGTCCATTCCACCCATCTACAACTCTGTTACCAAACCAATATCTGCCTATATCTTTTCTGAAACGAAATTTATCTAATTTGAAACCATTGGTATGAGTTCTTTCGCTATCACTGAGCTTTAGTACATTTGTCATGTCCCCTTTGTTAATCCCACTAACCCACTTGAACACCTCTATCATATCCCATTTAACTCTGCGTCTCTCTAACGAATGTAAACCTAATTTCTTCAACCTTTCTTCATACGAAAGATTTCTAATATTATGGATCATTTTTGTCATTCTACGCTGTACTCTCTCCAATGAATCTATGTCCATTCTGTAATAAGGACACCAAAATTGGACAGCATAATCCATATGGGGTCTCACTAATGACAAGTAAAGTTTTAAGATAACATCAGCAGTTCTGTTACTCACACTCCTAGAGATGAACCCGAGAATCCTGTTTGCCTTATTACGAACGCTTATACACTGTTTTCTAGGCTTCAAATCATTGCTAACAAACACACCTAGATCTTTCTCACAGTCTGAATTTTCTAATTCTAAATTAGCTAGTTTATATTTAACATTTGTATGCATCTTCCCTATCTTTAATACCTTGCATTTGTCAATGTTAAACTTCATCTGCCAATTTACTGACCATTCATGTAAGGTATCTAGATCCCTTTGGAGGCACTCTATATTGCTATCTGAATCAATTGATCTCCCCATTTTAGTATCGTCTGCGAATTTACTTATCCTACTAGTTATACCTAAATCTAGGTCATTTATGTATATAAGAAACAACAGGGGACCTAATACTGATCCCTGGGGGACACCACTTTTGACTGCTCCCCACTCTGACTTGGTACCATTTATGCTGACTCTCTGTTTCCTACCAATTAGCCATGACCTAATCCATCCCAACAACGATCCTCCTATTCCATGTGCCTCAACCTTTCTCATCAATCTCTCATGAGGGACTCTGTCGAAAGCTTTACTGAAATCTAAATAAATAATATCATATGACTTGTCACTATCTACTGCTTCATATACCTCTGAGAAAAAGCTAAGCAAATTAGTAAGGCAAGAACGTCCCTGAGTGAATCCATGCTGAGAAGAATTTATTAAGTTAAATTTGTCTAAGTGGCTTCTAATTTTCCTAGCAATAATAGACTCTAGCAACTTTCCTATGATTGATGTGAGACTAATGGGACGGTAATTGGATGCTATCGATTTATCACCTTTTTTGAAGATCGGAACTACATTTGCAAGCTTCCAAGCTTCTGGAACTAAACCTGTTTCTAAAGACTTGTTAAATAAAAATGCTAATGGGCTACTTAACTCATCTCTGCATTCTTTTAATACTCTAGCATATACCTCGTTATGACCAGGCGATTTTTGAGGTTTCAGTCTGTCAATTTCCTTAAGCACATCATTTCTACTTATACTAACTGTACTTAACATATTTTCTATACTATCACTATATACCATATTGACTTCTGGAATCTGTGCCAAATTTTCATTAGTGAAAACGGAAAGAAACTGACTATTTAATGTACTGCACATTTCTAAATCATTTTCTGTTATTTCTCCTATTGAAGTTTTTAGGGGGCCTATTACATCTCTAACTTTAGATTTATATAGTTGGTAAAAAGCTTTAGGGTTATTTTTTGAGTCACTGGCTATCCTTATTTCATAATTTCTTTTTGCTTTCCTGATTTCCTTTTTGACCTGTCTTGATAGAGTCTGATAGTATATATGTAGATGATTTTCGCCTTTCTTTATTTTTCTATATATTCCTTTCTTTTTTCCTATAAGATCTATTAGCTTATTAGTCATCCATTTTGGTTGGTTCTGCGGCGATCTAAATTTTCTTTTAGGGATATATTTATTTTGAGCATTGTGGAGTGAAGCAATAAACTGGTTATATGTAGGTGGCAAGTTTAACTCTGGCATATCCTTACTTAATTGCTTAACAATAGGGTCCACCCTTAAGTCTCTTCTTAGCCCACCATAATCGGTTTTTCTGAAATCTGGGATAAGTGTCGTATTCTCTTTAGCATTCCCTGTCCATTGTATATTAAAATAAATAGATTTATGATCGCTATTTCCTAGGTGGTCACCAATCTCTACATCATTTATCATATGTTCATTGTTACTGAAAACTAAATCAAGAATATTAATACCTCTAGTCGGCGTATCTATGAATTGAAATAAAAAACTATCTTGTACAACCTCAATAAACTCTACTGAATCGGAGTCGCCTATTTGGTGCTGCCAATCAATGTTCGGAAAATTAAAATCCCCCATAATGCACACATTGCTAAACTTTGATGCTATTTTAATTTCCTCCCATAACGATGTTCCGCCATTTCTACTCATATTAGGCGGTCTATATAACTCCAATAACTATGGTATCACTACCTTCGTTAACCTCTACCCAAACACTTTCATTATCATTATTTAGTCTAATACCTGATTTAATACAGCTTTTTAATGTACTCCTGACAAACACTGCTATACCCCCGCCCCTCCTACTTGTTCGGTCATATTTAAACAAACTATATCCTGGAATATCAAATTCTGCTAAAAAATGCCTAGATTCTGTATTAATCCACGTTTCAGTTAGCGCTATTATGTCTATATTTTCTGTGCTAACGAGTGCTCTAAGTTCGTTCATTTTGTTACATAAACTCCTACAATTTGTATAATATACCCTCAACCTATTACTTTTATTTGCATCACCCAACACCAACACCACCACCACCACCACCATCAATCACCATCACCATCAACCACCAACATCAATATAATCATCATTCATCACCACCACTACCATCAATCACCATCACCATGAACCACCAACATCACTACAGTCATCACTCAACACCACCCCCAACAACCACCAAAATCACCACCATCACTATCAATCACCATCACCCACCAACATCACTATAATCATCACCCAACACCACCATCAACATCACCACCATCATCATCAACCACCATCACCTCTATAATCATCATTCAACACCATTACCCACATCACCAACATCACTATAATCATCACCCAACACCACCACCATCAATTACCATCATCATCACCCCTATAGTCATCTCTCAACACCACCCCAACATCCACCAAAATCACCGTCAACCACCACCACCACTTCAACCATCACCCACCACTGAGTAACCATGGCAACCTAAACTAGCGGATGGATAGATAGATAGATAGATGGTTAGATAAAGAGCAGTGACTGGAGGGTTGAATGGATCAATGGAGCCAGGGATAGAGGGCGAGGAGCAGTGATGTAAGTGGACTGGGAGAAACGGATCGGAAAATAGATAGGATGAACAGACCGATAGATAGGTAGATATAAATAGATGGATAGTAGTTGATAGATAGCGTTTAACAAGTTTAACAAGAAATACCTATATACAGATAGGGAAGTGATATATATATATATATATATATATATATATATATATATATATATATATATATATATATACACTGTATGTGTGTGTGTTAACAACTTTTCAATTGTTTTTACCAATTCGTTTGTAGGCTACAATACTTCAAATGAAAATAATGTATATGATCTGTATAGTATCTGTATAATATCTGCTGCAGATACATCAGAACTATATTAACCTTTCTTATAGAAAAACTTATCTCCCAAACATTTTGAGTCACATTCACCCTCAACCTTCATACTTATAACAGAACTGCTGATGTTATCTTAAAACTTTACTTGTCATTAGTGAGACCCCATATGGATTATGCTGTCCAATTTTGGTGTCCTTATTACAGAATGGACATAGATTCATTGGAGAGAATTCAGCGTAGAATGACAAAAATGATCTATAATATTAGAAATTTTCCGTATGAAGAAAGGTTGAAGAAATTAGGTTTACATTCGTTAGAGAGACGCAGAGTTAGAGGGGATATGATAGAGGTGTTCAAGTGGGTTAGTGGGATTAACAAAGGGGACATGACAAATGTACTAAAGCTCAGTGATAGCGAAAGAACTCGTACCAATGGTTTCAAATTAGATAAATTTCGTTTCAGAAAAGATATAGGCAAATATTGGTTTGGTAACAGAGTTGTAGATGGGTGGAATAGGCTACCAAGTGATATAGTGGGATCAAGAACGATAGGGAGCTTTAAGAAAAAATTGGATAAGCATATGGACGAGAAGGGTTGGGTGTGAAGGGGGATCAGCCGGGTTGGGCCAATCAGCGCTCTGCAGACCCCGTAATCCTGCGTTAATCTCTAACCGGTTTGGTAAGATGATCCTCAGGGTATTAGAGTGTTGAGCCTATAATTGGGCTTTGTAATTGGGGTTGTGTGGGACAGGGATCTGCCTTGCTTAGGCCAATCGGCTTTCTGCAGACTCCCATTTTCTTATGTTCTTATGTTCTTATGTTCTTATAAAAACTTTATTATTCTGTATAAATTGTAACTGGTTTCCAAAATGATTTCAAAATCATATTAGATAAATTGATAGATAGATAGATAGATAGACAGATAGATACAGAAATAGATATAAATTCATAGATAGAAAAGATGCATAGATAAACAGACAAAGCAATAAAGTCAGATATACTGTACTTATATGTAGGTACACTCGGGTACCATAGTTTCTAGCCCACACAGGATAATTCCTGGACACCCTATGTTTTCCTCTATGCAATTATATCTATCCGGATTGATTTTTGGATAGAACTTGCTTTTCAATAAATAGTATATATAGTTTTAAAGTTGAATTATAGACAATTATATTCATAAATTAGTTTAAAGAGATATGCTTTCATAAATAGAAATAAGTGAAGTACAATTATATAATTTGTATGAGAGGGCTAGAGACCATGGTATCCGAGTGTACAATTATATAATTTGTAAGAGAGGGCTAGAGACCATGGTATCCGAGTGTACAATTATAGAATTTGTATGAGAGGGCTAGAGACCATGGTATCCGAGTGTACAATTATAGAATTTGTATGAGAGGGCTAGAGACCATGGTATCCGAGTGTACAATTATAGAATTTGTAAGAGAGGGCTAGAGACCATGGTATCCGAGTGTACAATTATAGAATTTGTATGAGAGGGCTAGAGACCATGGTATCCGAGTGTACAATTATAGAATTTGTATGAGAGGGCTAGAGACCATGGTATCCGAGTGTACAATTATAGAATTTGTATGAGAGGGCTAGAGACCATGGTATCCGAGTGTACAATTATATAATTTGTATGAGAGGGCTAGAGACCATGGTATCCGAGTGTACAATTATAGAATTTGTATGAGAGGGCTAGAGACCATGGTATCCGAGTGTACAATTATAGATAGAGAGAGAGAGAGAGAGAGAGAGAGAGAGAGAGAAAGAGAGAGAGAGAGAGAGAAATAGATTATATATTAATAGATAGATATAGATTAGATAGACTGGCTGTTTTTTGTTTTTTTGGTTTTTTTTAAGAGACAATGAACGGAGGAAGGAAAAACACAGATAAAACAAAAAGGTCCATGTGCCTAAAGGCATCCTCCATTCATAAAATGTTTGTAACAACTGGATTTAAACATTTGTAGATTGTAAGTTTGTGGAAAGCAATTCGAGGGAAGTGAATTCCAAAGAGTAGTAGCTCTGGGGATAAATGAATTCTGATAAGCAGAAGTTCTGCATTGTGGAGGAGAAAGTGTAAATTCATGGGCGCTCTCAGCTGCCCTAGTTCTACGGGGAAAGATGTGGAGAGGCGGCACAATTGAAGCAAGTTCCTCGGAACAATTGCTGTGAAAATATCTGTAGAATAATGCAAGGGATGCAACGTTTCTTCGTATGGATAATGTAGGAAGGTCCTGTGTGATTGCAGGGTTATTGATTAATCTAATAGCTTTATTTTGAATTTTGTCCAACTGCCTCAATGCAACCACTCCACTTCCACCCCACAGAGGTGAACAGTAATCTATCTGAGAACGCACATGACTTTTATATATTACGGCCAACTGCTCGTCAGTGAAGAATTCTCGAACTCTGTACAGGAGTCCCAGTTTTTTAGAGGCATTCTTAGCAATGCTTCTAACATAATGTGTCCAGCTCAAGTTAGTAGTTAATGTTACACCGAGAATGTCAATACTAGGGGAAGTGGGAATATTTACATCATTAAAAAATATGTGGGAGTCAGTGAGATTCTGTCGGTTAGAAAATTGAATATACTTGGTTTTCTGTGCATTAAAGGAAACTAGATTCTTTTGTCCCCATTCATCAATTCTAGAAAGGTCCTGGTTCAGAGAAATTGCAGTGTTTATTTTTGAATTTATAAGATCGGGTTGGGTGAAAGAATTGGTAAATGTGAAGGAACTGTGGAGTGTTGAGTCATCTGCGTAGGAATGTATTGGATTATGAGTGGTAGACATGAGATCATTGATATGAATGAGGAACAGAGTTGGGGCCAAAACTGATCCCTGGGGAACACCAGCATTTATTGAGTGAAATTGAGAATAAAGGCCATCTACCATTACACGTATTTTTCTGTTATGAAGAAATTAGTGGAACTAATGATGCAAGGCCGTAGTGTGACATCTTCGACAATAAGGATTGATGCCAGACTCTATCAAATGCCTTTGATATATCCAGTGCTATTGTATGTGTTTCACCATGTTGGTCTGTAGCTTGGTTGATTTGATGCGTAAGAAGGCAAAGAATGTCTGCAGTTGATCGACATCGTCTAAAACCATATTGCCTATCACTGATTAATTTATTATTCTCAAGATGCTTAATTATGTGATTATTTAATATAATTTCAAAGACTTTACCAAGAGTGGAAGTTATAGCTATTGGTCTGTAGTTTGATGGATCTGAAGATGCACCTTTTTTAGGAACTGGATGGATGTTTGCTTCTTTCCAGGGTACTGGGAAGCATGAGGTATGAGTACACAGACGGAAATTTTTTGCCAATACAGGAGCGAGCACCAAGGAGCAATTCTTAAGTACTATTGGAGGAATTTCATCTGGACCAGGAGCCTTATCTACTGAGAGATTCTGCAAAATAGTTTTGACATGTCTGGTGTGGATCTTAAGTGAGGGAATTTCAGGCGAATTAAAATTAAGTACAGGGACATCTTGATTTATTTCATCTAAGGTTGAGTTGGTGGAGAAAATATCCGCAAGAAGGTTAGCTTTACCTCGTGGGTCACTTACAAGATTGCCAGTCGGAGATTTTAATGGTGGAATGGATGAAGCAGTAGTGAAGTTGGATTTGAATGAGTTAAGAGTAGACCAAAATCGAAATGGAAAGCATAAATGGATAAATTCGAGATTGATACTATGGCTACTAATATATATTGGTGGACTTCTACCAAGATGAATGTGATAGTGGTATTTGTTCCAACTTTATAAACGGGTCTGAAAGTTTGGGACCAACTCTGAGTAGTTTATTGGAAGACCAGCAAATAATATATGGATTAGCTCTCTCTCTCTCTCTCTCTCTCTCTCTCTCTCTCTCTCTCTTTCTCTTTCTCCCTCTCTCTCTTTCTCTCTCTCTCTCTCTCTCTCTCTCTCTCTCTCTCTCTCAACAGGCAGCTGCAATATAGTTTGAGGTTCGTGTAAACTCCTCTACTTTTTCCCTACCCCCCCCCCCCATCCTCCCTTCCCTTCCCCTCCTTTTTCTCTCATCTCTTTCCTCCCTCCCTCCCTCCCACATTCCCCCCACTGCTTTCCTTTTTTCCTTCCTTCCAATTTCACACTCGCTCGCACGCACGCACGCACACACGAATGGTTATGATCCCGTACTATAGTTTATTCATCATACTTTGGCCAGAAATCTTGACCAATACCCTCTGTAACTAAAGATAAGCAAATGGGTTGTAATATTCCACACATATACTGAATACTCGTACCCTGGCTGACTCTTCCCAAATGGTAGACATATTAGCTCAATTACTCTAGTCCTTTTTTAGTTATAGGTTAGTAGTAAAAGATTCTGCCTTAATTATAATTAATACAATTTAAATCCTAATGAATCTATGACCTATTTTCTTGAGATAAATTAATGTTGTATTTACGTTCTGTGTTTAACCATATATATATGCCCTGCCCGGTTCCCGGTTCCTCCTATATTAAAGACTCGCTATCGTTCGCCAGGAAAAAAACTGAAACCTGAATGGCAGGAAAGGTCTTAATATTGACAAGGAAATGGGGCAAAAAGTCTTAAAATCGCCAAACTAATGGGGCTAACACCTTAAAATCTCAAAACTAATGGAGCTAAGCATGAGGGAGATGACAAGTAAGTGGAAGGGAAACAGAAAGATAATGATTTATCTTTTACTCTATCGCAACCGGCAAAGTTAGAGCAATATAAAGTCTGGCTCTTTTCTGCTTTGTGTTTCCTTTACACCCAGTTTACGAAGGAGGGTTTTGCCTAATGTCAAATATTCGTCTATAATTTAAACTACTGGACCTCATCTTACGCCAGAGGTTATTGAAAAGCAGATGTTCAGCGGGTTCACACACACACACACACACACACTTATCTCTCATATGTAATTTCCCACCATTGTATTTGTCTCCCTTTCAAATTCCTCTTCTTTTCCCTCATTCATCCTCTCTCTCTCTCTCTCTCTCTCTCTCTCTCTCTCTCTCTCTCTCTCTCTCTCTCTCTCTCTCTCTCTCTCTCTCTCTCTCTCTCTCTCTCTCTCTCTCTCTCTCTCTCTCTCTCTCTCTCTCTCTCTCTCTCTCTCTCTCTCTCTCTCTCTCTCTCTCTCTCTCTCTCTCTCTCTCGTTTATCCCACATTCATGGATTTTTTGCCTCATTTTCTTCCCCTTCACGAAACCCCTAAATACCTCCCATTATTCTCGCCTCATTCTTCTTCTCAGTTGCATATTCTCTTTCTCCCTCTTCCCCTTCTTGTTATTCGCATACTTGCCCCTGAACCCTTTCGCTTTATTACTCTTTTTCAGATTAATTCAATACGTCGGGGAAATTTCAGAGGGTTGTTCTCGGGCATCGTGGTTTGCGGGGTGTGTAAGTGAAGGATGAGGATAGGGAAGGTATAGGGAGTTATTATAGCTTACCCTACAGTATTGTTCAAGGTAGCATAATATTGCCTGTCATTAGTAAATATTATAGCTCGCTTGATGTCATACCTAACCTAGAATGATGCATACATTATTTGGTAAATCTCCGATATAAAGGAATTACCACGTACTCTGCTACCGTGTACACTACAGCATCAATGTCGGCCGCTATCATAATGCAACACAACAAATCAATGCAACCAACGCTAATCAGAACATCCTTAAGGGGGGGTCACCGTTTTTTTTTTATCTTTCTCTCCTTTTCTCGCTTTCCCTGTCTTGTATCCATTCGGCCCCATTCAGCCAACTGTTTTAAGACGTTTATCCCCATCCAGGTGTCGATTTCTTCCTGGCGAGCGATAGCGAGCCAGCATTGTGTGGAGAAATCCGGTTTCGCCGGAAGCATTTTTCTATCGAAAAATGTACAAATTTAGCTTGTTCTCAAAACAAAAATATATATATGCTGGCTCGCTACCGCTCGCCAGGAAAATATTGACACCTAGATGGGGGTAAACGTCTTAAAACAGTAGGCTGAATGGGGCCGAATGGATGCAATCCAAAGAGAGAGGGAGATAAAGATACAAAAAAAGCGAGGTGAGCTCCCTTAATCAGAATAGCAAGACGGAGAGCCCGCCACCTTATATCTTCTACTGCCTTCTTCCTTGCTTCACTTTTATCTTCCCTCCACCCTCTGAGAACACCTTTCCTCATATCTATTCACTCCCTATCCACCTACCTACCTACCTATCTACCTATCTACCTACTAACCTACCTACTTACCTACCAACCTACTTACCTACCAACCTACTTACCTACCAACCATCCTACATACCAACCTACTTAGCTACCTAGCTACCTACTTACCTACCTACCTACCTACTTACCTACCTACCTACCTACCTACTTACCTACCTACCTATTTAACTACCTGCCAACCTACCACCTACCTACCTGCCTACCAACCTTGAGGCCCTAAGGTGACTAAAACAGGTTGGTTAATTACAATGAACAATAAATAACAATACATCGTCATTAACTAAAGTTATTTTACTACTAGATTAAGAAAGGCTCTTCCTAAGTTGATTAATGTAGCTTGAAAGGCTACAATAAAAACATCGGGTTGAAAAAGATAAATGGAAAATAGGTGATGAACTTCTAGAGATATTTCCCAATGAATGAAATGGATTATAAAAACAAAGATCAATTTTCCTGAGCAGGGTGATAGCAGAGCAGAGATTTCATGACCTTAAAAGGGGACATTTACAGTAGTATAACCACATATGATATTCTAGGCTATCGACCCGGCAAACAGGCTCATTGTAAATTCTCAAACACCTAAAATTGGTATCGTATTGATTACACACACACACACATACACACACCCACACACACACACACACACAAAGAGAGAGACAGAGAGGGAAAGAGAGAGAGAGAGTGAGTGAGAGAGAACAGTTTTTATATCACTTGGATGACTAACCTAAAACATTAAGTTAATTACATGCACATGACAAGACACCTGCTCCATTTTTTAAACATTGTTTCTATTTGACATAAAGCTCATGCACAGTTAGTAAATATCAGGTTCCTTTTTATTATAAAAAAATATATTTATTCAACTTTCCTTTCATAGAAACAAATAATTAATCAAGCTGCATATCAGAATTAATCCAGCGCAATGATAAACTTAATTAATATATATTATTTAGATATTTAATTTTGTTCCAAACTACAGAAGAATGTATTAATATATTTGGCATATTATGATAACTTTCACGTGTTTTAATGTTGCTAAGAATAAAAATGTAGTCCAGTTGAATTTAATTTAGTAAGATATGTACCGGTATTTGGCATGCCTAGCTAAGATTAAGGTACTAGTAATATTCAGGTAGTTTCTAGGGCGTTTATTTGCATCTTCCTACCTATTCCAGCTATACCGGTAATTTGCATCTTCCTACCTATTCCCGCTATACCGGTAATTTGCATCTTCCTACCTATTCCAGCTATACCGGTAATTTGCATCTTCCTACCTATTCCCGCTATACCGGTAATTTGCATCTTCCTACCTATTCCAGCGATACCGGTAATGTGCAGCTTCCTACCTATTGCCGCTATACCGGTAATTTGCATCTTCCTACCCATTCCAGCTATACTGTAATTTGCATCTTCCTACCTATTCCCGCTATACCGGTAATTTGCATCTTCCTACCTATTCCCGCTATACCGGTAATTTGCATCTTCCTACCTATTCCAGCTATACCGGTAATTTGCATCTTCCTACCTATTCCCGCTATACCGGTAATTTGCATCTTCCTACCTATTCCCGCTATACCGGTAATTTTCCCATAGTTGTTTATTTGTTTCCCCTCAATTACAAGGTTTACGTACGGTCTTAAGGGGAGGTTTTTAGTTGGTTCCCTAGACCTCCATCAAGCTTAAAATTACACCCCCTTGAATCCCTTTCAAGATAAATTTGTACATTTTTCGGTAGAAAAATGTCCCGGCCGAAGGCCGGTTCCTCCTAAATTACAGGCTCGCTATCGCTCACCAGGATAAAATTGACACCTGAATGGCACGAAAGGTCTTAATATGGGGTGAAAGTTCTTAATATCGCTAAACTAATGGGGCAAACGTTTTATAATATCAAAAGCAATGGGGCTAAACATGAGGGAGAAAGGGGTCAAGAAAAAAATCCCTCAAGTGGAGATCTCCCCTTAATTAACTCCAGGTAGAGCTGCTGAATAATGATTAACCCTTCTGTCTATTCAATAACATTACTGACTATTGAATGACGAGGTTGACTATTGAATGACGAGGTTGACTATTGAATGACGAGGTTGACTATTGAATGACGAGGTTGACTATGAATGACGAGGTTGACTATTTGAATGACGAGGTTGACTATTGAATGACGAGGTTGACTATTGAATGACGAGGTTGACTATTGAATGACGAGGTTGACTATTGAATGACGAGGTTGACTATTGAATGACGAGGTTGACTATTGAATGACGAGGTTGACTATTGAATGACGAGGTTGACTATTGAATGACGAGGTTGACTATTGAATGACGAGGTTGACTATTGAATGACGAGGTTGACTATTGAATGACGAGGTTGACTCGAATGACGAATGACGAGGTTGACTATTGAATGACGAGGTTGACTATTGAATGACGAGGTTGACTATTGAATGACGAGGTTGACTATTGAATGACGAGGTTGACTATTGAATAACGCTGCTGACTATTGAATGACGAGGTTGACAAATTAATTAAATCGGTGACAAATTAATTAAGCTGCTGGCTATCTAATAACGCTGCTGACAACTTAATACTACTGCTGACTATATAATAACGTCGCTGACAAATTAATAACTCTGCTGACTACTAATAACGCTGCTGACTAAATAATAACGCCGCTGACAACTTAATAACGCTGATGACTGTTTAATAACGTTGCTATAACTATTAATAAAAGCTACTGACTAAATAATAACGTTTCCGACTACCTAATAACGCTGCTGACGATTTAATATCCCTAATGACTAAATAATAACATACGGTGACAACTTAATACCACTGGTGACTCTTTAATGCTTTGGGTGTTGTTATTTACAAGTTTCGCTGGTATCTCTCCATCCCGCGACACCTGTCAGCCTCCCCGTTTATTACCTGTTTATACCAGGTAAAGTGTGTGTTTGGGGTTTACTCTAACACACACACACACACACACGCACAGAGAGAGAGAGAGAGAGAGAATACACACACGACACACGCACACACACTCACACACACACACACGCACAGAGAGAGAGAGAGAGAGAATACACACACGACACACGCACAGACACTCACACACACACAGAAAAGGAGACAATACGGCGTCTAAAATGTCAAGTTTTCAGTGACCTTTTCAGATTATAAGTTAAATACGGCGACAAACCAAAACGGCCACAATCAACGCGGCCTCAACTAAAATGGCCACAACCAAAACGGCCACAACCAAAACGGCCACAAACAAAACGGTCACAACCAAAACGGCCACAATCAAAACGGCCTCAACCCCGACTAATTGTTATGTATCCAACCAGTACGCAACACTTTTAACCCCTTCAGCCCGATGACGCAATGTGTACCTTGGATTCTGGATACCATTAGATGATCAACGTCTCTAATTTGCCGAACTATTGGTGTTAAATTATGTGAAATCTAGAGAGAGGGACATTATCTCGACCCGTTAAACAAATAGCACTGTTAAGGGACCCCACCTCGCTTTTTTCTCTTTCTCTCCCTCTCTTTTTGGCTTGTATCCAATTAGGCCACATTCAGCCAAATGTTTTTAAGACGTGTATTCCCATCCAGGTATCGATTGCTTGCTGGCGAACGATAGCGAGCCAGCATTGTATGGAGAAATCCGGCTTCGCCGGAGAAATGTTTCTATCGAAAATGTACAAATTTAGGTTGCTGTCAAAACAAAATTATATGAATGCTGGCTCGCTACCGCTCGCCAGGCAAATATTGACACCTGGATGGGGGTAAACGTCTTAAACCAGTAGGCTGAATAGGGCCGAATGGATACAAGCCGAAGGGAGAGGGAGAGAAAGAGAAAAAAAGCGAGGAGGGCCCCCTTAAACAAATAGCACTGTTAAACCACTAATAGCGCTGTTCACGGGTTATTGGAAACACATGGAGACGGTCAAGGAAAAGTTCTAGTGCCATAAATGTTCAGGATGTATGAGCAAAGTTGGCCAGGGAACTATTGATATTGACTGTATGGCTTTAGTCCAGGTTATTTCGTCTACACATCTTTTCGTTCACCCTATTGACTGTATTATGTCTTTAGTTGAGGGGGGAGGTGATTTCGTCTACACAGCTTTTCTTCTACCGTATTGATTGTATGTCTTTAGTTAATTAAGGGTGGAAGTTATTTCGTCTACACCTCTTTTCGTTCACCATATTGACCTTCTTTAATCGAGGGGTGGAGGTTATTTCGTCTACACATCTTTTCGTTCACCATATTGATTGTATCATTGTATGTCTCTAGTTGAAGGGGGGGGGGGGGGTTTCGTCCACCATAGGGTTAGTTTGGCCACACTTTGGATTCAGTGTGGCCAGGATAAGTTATGTTAGATTAGGTTAGGTAAGGTAAGGATATATTAGGTTAAAGTTAGATTAGAAGGAAAGGTAAGGCTGTTAGGTTAGATTAGGAAAATGTAATATTAGATTAGGTACAGGTTATATAGATTGGGTAAAGTTAGGTTAGGCAAGATAACAATAGCTTAGGTATGGTTAGATAACAATAGCTTAGGTATGGTTAGATAAGATAGGGCTAGGTATGATTAAGTACACTAAGATTAAGGGACCCCCTTGTTTTTGTTCTGTCCTTTTCTATCTTTCTCTGGCTTGTATCCATTTGGCCCCATTCAGCCTACTGTTTTAAGACGTTTATCCCCATCCAGGTGTAAATTTTTTACTGGTGAGCGGTAGCGAGCCAACATTTTTTTATTTTTGTTTGACAGCAGGCTAAATTTGTAAATTTTTCGATAGAAACATTTCTCCGGCGAAGCCGGATTTCTTCATATAATGCTGGCTCGCTATCGCTCGCCAGGAAGAAATCGACACCTTGATGGGGATAAACGTCTTAAAATAGTTGGCTGAATGGGGCCGAATGGATACAAACCAGAGAAAGAGAGAAAAGGACAGAAATAACAAAAAGCAGGTCACCCCCCTTAAGTAAGATTAGGGTCAATTTAGCCAAGTTTAGATGAAATAAGGTTTGATAAGGTACAGTAAGTACAGTAAGTACAGTAAGTACAGTAAGTACAGTAAGTACAGTAAGGTAAGGTGATATATTAAGTTAGGTGAGATATGATTAGATTGGGAAGGGTAAGGTAAAATGTGAGCGAACTGGCCGTGGGGCGAAAAGGAAACGAAAATACTGCAAACCAAATGAAGAGTGAAGTCACGTTGAAATGTTCCTTTCTCACCTTTAAGGGGGTCCACCTCGCTTTTGTTCTCTTTATCTCCCTCTCTTTTTGGCTTGTATCCATTCGGCCCCATTCAGCCTACTGTTTTAAGACGTTTACCCCCATACAGCTGTCAATATTTTCTTGGCAAGTGGTAGCGAGCCAGCATATATATATATATATATTTTACAGCAAGCTAAATTTGTACATTTTTCGATAGAAAAATGTCCCCGACGAAGCCGGATTTCTCCATACAATGCTGGCTCGCTATCGCTCGCCAGGAAGAAATCGACACCTGGATGGGGATAAACGTCTTAAAACAGTTGGCTGAATGGGGCCGAGTGGATACAAGCCATGGAAAGAGAGAAAAGGAGAGAAAGAGAAAAAAAGCAGGTGACCCCCCTTCAACCTTTACTGTATAATTATGTTGGTGCAAGACTAGACAATACTGTAGCTCTCAACCAAACTGAACAATACTGTAGCTCTCAACCAAACTGAACAATACTGTAGCTCTCAACCAAACTGAACAATACTGTAGCTCTCAACCAAACTGAACAATACTGTAGCTCTCAACCAAACTGAACAAGCTGTAGCTCTCAACCAAACTGAACTCCTGTAGCTCTCAACCAAACTGAACAATACTGTAGCTCTCAAAATAACAATACTGTCGCTCTCAACACTGAAAATACTGTAGCTCTCAACCATGAACAATACTGTAGCTCTAACCAAAAACATACTGTAGCTCTCAACCAACCTGAACATACTGTAGCTCTCAACAAACTACCAAACTGAACAATACTGTAGCTCTCAACCAAACTGAACAATACTGTAGCTCTCAACCAAACTGAACATACTGTAGCTCTCAACCAAACTGAACAATACTGTAGCTCTCAACCAAAGTGAACAATACTGTAGCTCTCAACCAAAGTGAACAATACTGTAGCTCTCAACCAAAGTGAACATACTGTAGCTCTCAACCAAACTGAACAATACTGTAGCTCTCAACCAAACTGAACAATACTGTAGCTCTCAACCAAACTGAACATACTGTAGCTCTCAACCACAACTGAACACTACTGTAGCTCTCAACCAAACTGAACAATACTGTAGCTCTCAACCAAAGTGAACAATACTGTAGCTCTCAACCAAAGTGAACAAATACTGTAGCTCTCAACCAAAGTGAACAAATACTGTAGCTCTCAACCAAACTGAACAATACTGTAGCTCTCAACCAAAGTGAACAATACTGTAGCTCTCAACCAAACTGAACAATACTGTAGCTCTCAACCACACTGACCATAACTGTAGCTCTCAACCAAACTGAACAATACTGTAGCTCTCAACCAAACTGAACATACTGTAGCTCTCAACCAAACTGAACAATACTGTAGCTCTCAACCAAACTGAACATACTGTAGCTCTCAACCAAAGTGAACAAATACCGTAGCTCTCAACCAAACTGAACATACTGTAGCTCTCAACCAAAGTGAACAATACTGTAGCTCTCAACCAAAGTGAACAATACTGTAGCTCTCAACCAAACTGAACAATACTGTAGCTCTCAACCAAACTGAACAATACTGTAGCTCTCAACCAAACTGAACAATACTGTAGCTCTCAACCAAACTGAACAATACTGTAGCTCTCAACCAAACTGAACAATACTGTAGCTCTCAACCAAACTAGACAATACTGTAGCTCTCAACCAAACTGAACAATACTGTAGTTCTCAACCAAACTGAACAATACTGTAGCTCTCAACCAAAAGAAACAATACTGTAGCTCTCAACCAAACTGAACAATACTGTAGCTCTCAACCAAACTGAACATACTGTAGCTCTCAACCAAACTGAACAATACTGTAGCTCTCAACCAAACTGAACAATACTGTAGCTCTCAACCAAACTGAACAATACTGTAGCTCTCAACCAAACTGAACAATACTGTAGCTCTCAACCAAACTGAACAATACTGTAGCTCTCAACCAAACTGAACATACTGTAGCTCTCAACCAAACTGAACATACTGTAGCTCTCAACCAAAGTGAACAAATACTGTAGCTCTCAACCAAACTGAACAATACTGTAGCTCTCAACCAAACTGAACAATACTGTAGCTCTCAACCAAACTGAACAATACTGTAGCTCTCAACCAAACTGAACAATACTGTAGCTATCAACCAAACTGAACATACTGTAGCTCTCAACCAAAACTCGAACAATACTGTAGCTCTCAACCAAACTGAACAATACTGTAGCTCTCAACCAAACTGAACATACTTGTAGCTCTCAACCAAACTGACCATACTGTAGCTCTCAACAAAAACTGAACAATACTGTAGCTCTCAACCAAACTGAACAATACTGTAGCTCTCAACCAAACTGAACAATACTGTAGCTCTCAACCAAACTGAACAATACTGTAGCTCTCAACCAAACTGAACAATACTGTAGCTCTCAACCAAACTGAACAATACTGTAGCTCTCAACCAAACTGAACATACTGTAGCTCTCAACCAACCTGACCAATACTGTAGCTCTCAACCAAACTGAACAACTGTAGCTCTCAACCAACCTGAACACTACTGTCGCTCTCAACCAAACTGAACAATACTGTAGCTCTCAACCAAACTGAACAATACTGTAGCTCTCAACCAAACTGAACAATACTGTAGCTCAACCAAACTGAACACTACGGTAGCTCTCAACCAAACTGAACATACTGTAGCTCTCAACCAAAATGAACAATACTGTAGCTCTCAACCAAACGAAAGATACTGTAGCTCTCAACCAAACGGAACAATACTGTAGCTCTCAACCAATACTGAACATACTGTAGCTCTCAACCAAACAGAACATACTGTAGCTCTCAACCAAATTGAATCACATACGCAGCTCTCAACCAATACTGAACAAATTACTGTAGCTCCTCAACCAACACATGGAATCAATCCGACTGTAGCACCTCTCAACAAAAACCTGAACATACTGTAGCTCACAATACCAAAGTGACACCAATACTGTATGCCTCTCAACCAAACTTTCGAACAATACCTGTTAGCTCTCACCCCCACCAAAAAACGAACATACTGTAGCTTCTCAAACAACTGAACAATACTTGTGAGCTCTCAACCAAATCGGAACAAGACTGTAGCTCCTCAACCAAATTGACACCATTATTACTGTAGCCTCTCAACCAAAGCTGAAACCCAATATACGGTGGAGCTCTTTCAACCCAAAGTGAACCATTAATACTTTTTTTTTTTTTTCAGCTCTCAAACCCAATAATTTTAGTGAACAAATACTGTAGCTCTCAACCAATACATGAAACAAGACTGCTAGCTCTCAACCACAGTGAACAAATGACGTAGCTCTCAACCAAACTCAACAATACTGTAGCTCTCAACCAAAGTGAACAATACTGTAGCTCTCAACCAAAGTGAACAATACTGTAGCTCTCAACCAAAGTGAACAAATGCTGTAGCTCCTCAAAACCCACAAGGCAACTGAACAAATACTGCTATGTCTCATCAATACCAAACTGCCAACAAATACTGTAGCTCTCAACCAAAGTGAAACAAAACTGTAGTTCTCAACCAAACTGAACAGCTGTAGACTCTCAACCAACCAAGTGAACAAACAGACTGTAGCTCATCAACACCAAAATTGACCAATACTGTAGCTCTCAACCAACTAGTGCAACAAATATCTGTAGCTTTCACAACCAAACTGGAAACAATAATGTAGCTCTCAACCAAACTGAACAATGACTGGTAGCTTCTCCAACCGCCAAAGTGAACAAATACTGTAGGCTCTCAAACCAAACTGAACAAGACTGTAGCTCTCAACCAAACTGAACAAAATACTGTAGCTCTCAAACCAAACACTGAACATAACGTAAGCTCTCAACCAAACTGAACAATACTGTAGCTCTCAACCAAAGTGAACAAATAACTGTAGATCTCAACCAAACTGAACAATACTGTAAGCTCTCAACCAAACTGAAAACATACTGTAGCTCTCAACCAACTGAACAAAACTGTAGATCTCAAAACCAAACGTGAACAATACTGTAGCTCTCAACCAAACTGAAAAAAATACTGTAGCTCTGCAACCAAACGGTGAACAAATACTGTAGCTCTCAACCAAACTGAAACAATACTGCACTTCTCAACCAAACTGAACACTACTGTAGCTCTCCACCAAAGTGAACAAAACTGTAGCTCTCAACCAAAACTGAACAATACTGTAGCTCGCAACCAAAACTGAACAATACTGTAGCTCTCAACCAAACTGAACAATACTGTAGCTCTCAACCAAACTGAACAATACTGTAGCTCTCAACCAAAGTGAACAAATACTGTAGCTCTCAACCAAACTGAACAATACTGTAGCTCTCAACCAAACTGAACAATACTGTAGCTCTCAACCAAACTGAACAATACTGTAGCTCTCAACCAAACGGGAACAATACTGTAGCTCTCAACAAAGTGAACATACTGTAGCTCTCAACCAAAAATGAACAATACTGTATAGCTCGCAACCAAACTGAAGCACAATACTGTAGCTCTCAACCAAACTGAACATACTGTAGCTCTCAACCAAAGGGAACAAAATTACTGTAGCTCTCAAACCAAAACGACACAATACGGGAGCTCTCAACCAAACTGAACAATACTGTAAGCTCTCAACCACACTGAAAAATACTGTAGCTATCAACCAAAATGAACAATACTGTAGCTCTAAACCAAAAGAAACAATACTGTAGCTCTCAACCAAACTGAACAATACTGTTAGCTCTCAACCAAATGAACAATACTGTAGCTCTCAACCAAATGAAACATACTGTAGCTCTCAACCAAAGTGAACAAAATACCGTAGCTCTCAAACCAAAGCTGAAACATACTGTAGCTCTCAACCAAAGGTGAACAAATTACTGTAGCTCTCAACCAAACTGAACAATACTGTAGCCGCTCAACCAAACTGAAAATACTGTCGCTCTCAACCAAACTTAAACAATACTGTAGCTCTCAACCAAAGTGAACAAATACTGTAGCTCTCAACCAAACTGAACAATACTGTAGCTCTCAACCAAACTGAACAATACTGTAGCTCTCAACCAAAGTGAACAAATACTGTAGCTCTCAACCAAACTGAACAATACTGTAGCTCTCAACCAAACTGAACAAATACTGTAGCTCTCAACCAAACTGAACAATACTGTAGCTCTCAACCAAACTGAACATACTGTAGCTCTCAACCAAACTGAACAAATACTGTAGCTCTCAACCAAACTGAACAATACTGTAGCTCTCAACCAAACTGAACAATACTGTAGCTCTCAACCAAACTGAACAATACTGTAGCTCTCAACCAAACTGAACAAATACTGTGCCAGGGACTTATTTTTACTGGAGAGATGTTAACCCTATCTGGGCCTAGGGGGATCTTTGGGGAATCTCCCCTGTTTTGCTTCATTAATTTGGAGATTTTAAGACGCTTCGCCCCATTATTTTGACGATCATTAGAAGCTTCGCCACATTCAGGTGTCAATTTCTTTTCTGGGTGACCGATAGCGAGCCTATAAATTAGAAGACATCAGCCTTCGATCGGGACAATTTGTATGTCGAAAACATGTACATAATTAGCTTGAAGGTCTGGGTGGGCCTTTTTTTTTTTTTTTTTTTTTTTTATTTATATATTTATATATTTTTTGTATTATTGTAGTTTGAAGGAAGTTTGGGAAGGTGTATTTGTTAGTATAGTTTGGGAAGGTGTATTTGTTAGTATAGTTTGGGAAGGTG
>CM064486.1:19956459-20031459 GCA_032716605.1 Paralithodes platypus
CAGTATACTGTATATTGATATTCATATACACTGATTCCATTCATACCGCAGTTATATATGATATTCATTTACACCTGTTACCTTTAATACCGCAGTTTAATTGATATTCAGACACCCTGTGCCCTTTCATTACCGGCCAGTATAGTATATATGATTATTCATACAACCCCTGTGCCCTTGTCAGAATTGTAGTAATAGAGTTTTATCTTACTTACAAATCAATAGTGCATTTCTCACATGGTCCCTATCCAAAATACGGGGTCAGATTTTGTTTCCATACTACATGGTATTTTTCCAAACTGTTTCCATGCCAGCATTAGATGGAGGGAGTGGATGGTGGGGAGGGAGCCTTCTTCTTTGCTATCCTTTTATCTACCCTCGTAGTCAATAGATTAGTAGGATTTTAGATAGCCAAACCTGCCCGTAAGGACGCAATGTAGGTCTGGTGGCAGGTTTGTTCTCCTGTGTTATTTTCCCCTCTATCCGAAAACGATCCGCACACACACCTCTGGGGCAACAGTGTAGGGTCTGTGCAGTTTCCATATACTCTCGAATGTATGTGTGGCCACATCCTTTGTGTTACTCAAAAACCTTCGTCCAGTATAATTTTATATCCCTTCCAATCACATCCTCTCTCCCCTCTCTCTCTCTCTCTCTCTCTCTCTCTCTCTCTCTCTCTCTCTCTCTCTCTCTTTCCTCCTCCTCCTCCACCACCACGAGTGCCTCTCCACCAAATTGATCCTTGAAGGCATTGTACTCTAGCCAGCTGCCCTCCCTCCCCCTCTGCCTATATGGACCCCTCTACTTTAGCCGCCCCTCTTCTATTTACACTCTTCCATTTTATATTTGCCCAATTTCATTCAACATTCATGGACTTCCTCTACACATTTCCTTTATTGACCCATTTCCGTTAGACATATTAATGTATGAAGGCTTCCATATCTGCACCTCTCCTACATATTAATGTATGAAGGCTTCCATATCTGCACCTCTCCTACATATTAATGTATGAAGGCTTCCATATCTGCACCTCTCCTACATATTAATGTATGAAGGCTTCCATATCTGCACCTCTCCTACATATTAATGTATGAAGGCTTCACCTAATCTGCACCTCTCATACCTATTAATGTATGAAAGGGCCTTCCCATAGCGCTGCACCGTCTTCCTACATATTAATGTATGAATGGCTGGCTTCCATATCTGCACCTATAATACATATTTAATGTATGAAAGGCTTCCTCTATGAACCCCTCTAAACAGATTTTTAATGTATGAAGGCTTCCATATCTGCACCTCTCCTACATATTAATGTATGAAGGCTTCCATATCTGCACCTCTCCTACATATTAATGTATGAAGGCTTCCATATCTGCACCTCTCCTACATATTAATGTATGAAGGCTTCCATATCTGCACCTCTCCTACATATTAATGTATGAAGGCTTCCATATCTGCACCTCTCCTACATATTGTCTTCTTTAATTATATAATCTTCCGTACACACTCTATAAAGCATGTTCATACAATGTTTGTACAGGCTTATGGTTCGTTAATTATATATTCTTCCGTACACACTCTATAAAGCATGTTCATACAATGTTTGTACAGGCTTATGGTTCGTTAATTATATAATCTTCCGTACACACTCTATAAAGCATGTTCATACAATGTTTGTACAGTACAGGTCTTATGGTCGTTTTCTAGTTAATTATAGTATTCTTCTTCCGTACACAAACTTCTAATAAAGCATGTTTCATAACAATGTTTGTACAGGCTGGATAGGTTCGTTAATTATATAATCTTCCGTACACACTCTATAAAACATGTTCATACAATGTTTGTACAGGCTTATGGTTCGTTAATTCACATATACTGCCGAGCTCGGTAAAATTCTAGTTTCACGTACACAGCGACAAAAGGGAGGCGCCGTTGTAAAGGCATAGCTTCCCGACCAACTATGAAGATCAAGGAAACTTGCTGGGCTTAAAAGACGGGAATATAATGATAATAAAAACTACATATTAACGACATTAGCCTAAACCTAACAAACCCTTCCCTAAACCTTAACCTAGTATTAGGCAATAGCTAGGGTGACGCATAAATGGGGAGATTTTTTTTTTTTTTTTTTTACAGTAGGTATAATTCCTTATAATGCATTTCCGCCGCTCGCTTCTTGGATCATATAGAGAAATTAAGTATGGTATTATGACAACTCTTAAAGTAGCCATAGAAATTTATGAGTATGCTCGTTTGTGACAAGCAAAACTAGAATTATTAAACACGAAGCCCACATGGATTTACATAATGCCCGAGCTCCACATGGAATCCACATATACTGCCGAGCTCCACATGAAATTCACATATACTGCCGAGCTCCACATGGAATTCACATATACTGCCGAGCTCCACATGGAATTCACATATACTGCCGAGCTCCACATGGAATTCACATATACTGCCGAGCTCCACATGGAATTCACATATACTGCCGAGCTCCACATGGAATTCACATATACTGCCGAGCTCCACATGGAATTCACATATACTGCCGAGCTCCACATGGAATTCACATATACTGCCGAGCTCCACATGGAATTCACATATACTGCCGAGCTCCACATGGAATTTGTATTCCTTTTCTTTGTACAAACTTCTTCTACAGATAATTTTTAATATTACAAATGTTCCCTGTATTTTTGTCTATTAACATTATTATTATCATACAAACCACCCGGGATTCGAACCCTGGACCTTGTGATCAACATGCACTCATGCTAACCACTACACCACACTGGCCACAAGAGAGGTCTTGCAACCTGGCAACAGCTGTTACCCAGGATCTGTCTAGGTAGATATACCCCACTCATAGACATTTTTACACAAGATACCCCCCCCCCCCACCTACCAGTTAAGTATAGAGGCAGCTACCAGTCCATGGGAAATCATATAATCTTTAAATCAAGTAATGCCACTTGAGAAAAATCTCATAAAAACCACCCGGGATTTGAACCCTGCACCTTGAGATCAAAAGGCACTCGTGCTAACAACAACATCACAGTGTGGTGTCTTTTCAATTTTACTCCAGCTATATTTAGACAATTTTACTCCAGCTATATTTAGACAATTTTACTCCAGCTATATTTAGACAATTTTACTCCAGCTATATTTAGACGATTTTACTCCAGCTATATTTAACTATTTTACTCCAGCTATATTTAGACAATTTTACTCCAGTTATATTTAGACGATTTTACTCCAGCTATATTTAGACAATTTTACTCCAGCTATATTTAGACGATTTTACTCCAGCTATATTTAGACGATTTTACTCCAGCTATATTTAGACAATTTTACTCCACCTATATTTAGACGATTTTACTCGAGCTATATTTAGACGATTTTACTCCAGCTATATTTAGACAATTTTACTCCAGCTATATATAGACGATTTTACTCCAGCTATATTTAGACAATTTTACTCCAGCTATATTTAGACGATTTTACTCCAGCTATATTTAGACGATTTTACTCCAGCTATATTTAGACAATTTTACTCCAGCTATATTTAGACGATTTTACTCCAGCTATATTTAGACGATTTTACTCCAGCTATATTTAGAAAATTTTACTCCAGCTATATTTAGACGATTTTACTCCAGCTATATTTAGACGATTTTACTCCAGCTATATTTAGACGATTTTACTTCAGCTATATTTAGACAATTTTACTCCAGCTATATTTAGACGATTTTACTCCAGCTATATTTAGACGATTTTACTCCAGCTATATTTAGACGATTTTACTCCAGCTATATTTAGAAAATTTTATTCCAGCTATATTTAGACGATTTTACTCCAGCTATATTTAGACAATTTTACCCCAGATATATTTAGACAATTTTACACCAGCTATATATAGACAATTTTACCCCAGCTATATTTAGACAATTTTACCCCAGCTATATTTAGACAATTTTACCCCAGCTATATTTAGACGATTTTATTCCAGCTATATTTAGACAATTTTACTCCAGCTATATTTAGACGATTTTACTCCAGCTATATTTAGACGATTTTATTCCAGCTATATTTAGACGATTTTATTCCAGCTATATTTAGACAATTTTGTGAAGTTTAAGAAGGATCTTTGGTAGTAAAAAGGGGTAAGTGAGATAGTTCGACGCCTATTAATATCAAAATTAGCTTTTTAAACTGCATGAAATCGTATAATTGTAGCCAGCATAAAGTTAAAAGGACGTCGCCGGTACCAAAGGAGTTAAGGGGAGATGAGCCGTATTTTTTGGTCTATTAATTCGCTTATTCCTTTATTTCTTAGTTTCCTCGCTAGACCTCCATCAAGCTTAGAATAACACCCCCTAGACCCCCCTTCAAGATAAAATGTATACATTTTTTCGGTAGAAAAATGTCCCGGCCGAAGGCCGATTCCTCTTAAAATGTCAGGCTCGCTATTGCTCGCCAGGAAAGAATCCACAACTAAATGGCACGAAAGGGCTGAAAATTTACAACGGAATGGGGCGAAAGGTGTTAAAATCGCCAAACTAATGGGCCGAACGTCTTATAATCTCAAAACAAATGGGGCTTAACACGAGGGCGAAAGGGGACCAGACAAACGACCCATCTCCCCTTTGAAGCCGCCATAATAATTGTTGTTGTTGTTGACAGTGTATAATAATTGTTGTTGTTGTTGACAGTGTATAATAATTGTTGTTGTTGTTGACAGTGTATAATAATTGTTGTTGTTGTTGACAGTGTATAATAATTGTTGTTGTTGTTGACAGTGTATAATAATATATGCTACTGTATGAACCAAGACCGCCAGACGACTATAATATATGCTACTGTATGAACCAAGACCGCCAGACGACTATAATATATGCTACTGTATGAACCAAGACCGCCAGACGACTATAATATATGCTAACTGTATGAACCAAGAACCGCCAGAACGACTATAATATATGCTACTGTATGAACCAAGACCGCCAGACGACTATAATATATGCTACTGTATGAACCAAGACCGCCAGACGACTATAATATATGCTACTGTATGAACCAAGGCCGCCAGACGACTATAATATATGCTACTGTATGAACCAAGACCGCCAGACGACTATAATATATGCTACTGTATGAACCAAGACCGCCAGACGACTATAATATATGCTACTGTATGAACCAAGGGGACCGCCAGACGACTATAATATGCTACTGTATGAACCAAGACCGCCAGACGACTATAATATATGCTACTGTATGAACCAAGACCGCCAGACGACTATAATATATGCTACTGTATGAACCAAGACCGCCAGACGACTATAATATATGCTACTGTATGAACCAAGACCGCCAGACGACTATAATATTGCTACTGTATGAACAAGACCGCCAGACGGACTATAATATATGCTACTGTATGAACCAAGACCGCCAGAACGACTATATATATCTACTGTATGAACCAAGACCGCCAGAACGACTATCATATATGCTACTGTATGAACCAAGACCGCGAGACGACTATAATATATGCTACTGTATGAACCAAGACCGCCAGACGACTATAATATATGCTACTGTATGAACCAAGACCGCCAGACGACTATAATATATGCTACTGTATGAACCAAGACCGCCAGACGACTATAATATATGCTACTGTATGAACCAAGAACCGCCAGACGACTATAATATATGCTACTGTATGAACCAAGACCGCCAGAAGACTATAATATATGCTACTGTATGAACCAAGACCGCCAGACGACTATAATATATGCTACTGTATGAACCAAGACCGCCAGACGACTATAATATATGCTACTGTATGAACCAAGACCGCGAGACGACTATATATATGCTACTGTATGAACACAAGACGCCAGACGACTATAATATATTGCTACTGTATGAACCAAGACACGCCAGACGACTATAATATATGCTACTGTATGAACCAAGACCGCCAGACGACTATAATATATGCTACTGTATGAACCAAGACCGCCAGACGACTATAATGGGAAGGAATGGTGCCAGTCATATCAAACAATAACTTTAATTATTATGGAGGCAAACAATAACTTTAATTATTATGGAGGCAAACAATAACTTTAATTATTATGGAGGCAAACAATAACTTTAATTATTATGGAGGCAAACAATAACTTTAATTATTATGGAGGCAAACAATAACTTTAATTATTATGGAGGCAAACAATAACTTTAATTATTATGGAGGCAAACAATAACTTTAATGATTATGGAGGCAAACAATAACTTTAATGATTATGGAGGCAAACAATAACTTTAATGATTATGGAGGCAAACAATAACTTTAATTATTATCGAGGCAAACAATAACTTTAATTATTATCGAGGCAAACAATAACTTTAATTATTATGGAGGCAAACAATAACTTTAATTATTATGGAGGCAACAATAACTTTAATTATTATGGAGGCAAACAATAACTTTAATTATTATGGAGGCAAACAATAACTTTAATTATTATGGAGGCAAACAATAACTTTAATTATTATGGAGGCAAACAATAACTTTAATTATTATGGAGGCAAACAATAACTTTAATTATTATGGAGGCAAACAATAACTTTAATTATTATGGAGGCAAACAATAACTTTAATTATTATGGAGGCAAACAATAACTTTAATTATTATGGAGGCAAACAATAACTTTAATTATTATGGAGGCAAACAATAACTTTTAATTATTATGGAGGCAAACAATAACTTTAATTATTATGGAGGCAAACAATAACTTTAATTATTATGGAGGCAAACAATAACTTTAATTATTATGGAGGCAAACAATAACTTTAATGATTATGGAGGCAAACAATAACTTTAATGATTATCGAGGCAAACAATAACTTTAATTATTATCGAGGCAAACAATAACTTTAATTATTATCGAGGCAAACAATAACTTTAATTATTATCGAGGCAAACAATAACTTTAATTATTATCGAGGCAAACAATAACTTTAATTATTATGGAGCCCAACAATCACTTGAATTATTATGGGAGGCAAACAATAACTTGTAATTATATGGAGGCAAACAATAACTTTAATTATTATGGACGCAAACAATAACTTTAATTATTATGGAGGCAAACAATAACTTTAATTATTATGGAGGCAAACAATAACTTTAATTATTATGGAGGCAAACAATAACTTTAATTATTATGGAGGCAAACAATAACTTTCATTATTATGGAGGCAAACAATAACTTTAATTATTATGGAGGCAAACAATAACTTTAATTATTACTCTATTCAAAATGATCAGATTATACCTACTTAACCCCTTCAGTACCAGCGACCGTGTGTTGTATTTTATTCTAGCTGTATGTAGACAATTTTGGGCTGCTTAAGGGGAGATCTCCACTTGAGGGATTTATTTTCTTGACCCCTTTCTCCCTCATGTTTAGCCCCATTGCTTTTGATATTATAAAACGTTCGCCCCATTAGCTTGGCGATTTTAAGAAGTTTCAACCCATTTATGTCACTTTTAATACCTTTCGTCCCATTTAGGTGTCGATTTTTTCCTGGCGAGCGATAGCGAGCCTGTAATTTAAGAGGAACCGGCCTTCGGCCGGGGCATTTTTCTACCGAAAAATGTACAAATTTATCTTGAAGGGGGTCTTTACAGTATTTGTTTTAAGCTTGATGGAGGTCGAGGGAGGAAACTAAATAATAATACAAACAAAAATAAATAAAAGTGAAGAAAAAAAAAAGTAAACAAATCTTCCCTTAAACAGCAAAGTCGAAATTATAGAGACGCACAAGACTTTTAAGGGGGCCCACCTCGCTTTTTTTTTCTTCTTTTGTCTCCCTCTGTCTTTGGCTTGTATTCATTCGGCCCCATTCAGAGTAATATTTTAAGGCGTTTACCCTCATCCAGGTGTCAATATTTTCCTGGCGAGTGGTAGCGAGCCAGCATATATATATTGTTGTTTTGACAGCAAGCTAAATTTGTAAATTTTTCGATAGAAAAATTTCTCCGGCGAAGCCGGATTTCTCCATACAATGCTGGCTCGCTATCGCTCGCCAGGAAGAAATCGACACATGGATGGGGATAAACGTCTTAAAACAGTTGGCTGAATGGAGCCGAATGGATACAAGCCAGGGAAAGAGAAAAGGAGAAAGATTAGAAAAAGCTGGTGACCCCCCTTAATGATGACTTTACCTAACCATTACCTACTTCAGTGAGTTGCTAAATGAAAGGAATGAAGAGCCAGCAAACATAGCTGGATATGGTATGGGAGGGAGAAGAAGAGAAGTAGTGGAGGAGGAGGTGGGGATCAGGAGGTCAGAAGTGTGGGAAGCCATGAAAAGAGTGAAGTTGGGGAAAGCACCAGGAACAGATGGAGTGTGTGGGGAAATGTTGAGGTATGGTGGTGAGATAGTGATAGAATGGGTATGGAAAATGTGCAAACTAGCATGGGAGAAGGGGAGTGCACCCGATGACTGGAAGACTGGCATAATAGTCCCCCTATATAAGGGCAAAGGGGAAAGAGGAAGTGGTGTGGTAACCACCGAGGATATGTCTTCTAAGCGTAGTAGGGAAGGTATACAGTAGGGTAGTGATTGAGAGAGTGAGAGTGAGAACGGAGAAATGGATAGGCGACGAGCAGGGAGGTTTTTAGGAAGGGAAGAGGATGTGTAGATCAAATTTTTACCCTGAAATTGTGTTGTGGAGAAGTATCTGGAGAAGAAACAAAAGGTGTTGTATGTTGCCTTTATGGACTTGGAGAAGGCCTATGACAGAGTGGATAGAGAAGGTTTGTGGAAAGTACTTAGAATATACGGAGTAGAGGGCAAGTTGCTGAAAGCAGTGAAGAGCATGTATGAGGGTGCAAAGGCGGCAGTACGTGTGGGAGAGTGAGCAGAGCGAGTTCTTTGACCTGAATGTTGGTTTGAAACAGGTTGTGTGATGTCCCCGTGGTTGTTTTACTGTAATATATGGATGGAAGTCATGAAAGAAATACTATCAAGAGCAGTGGAATGTTGGTGTATCGCTGAAAAGGGAGGGAATTGAGTGGAAAGCTACCTATACTGCTGTTTTGCGGATGATACAGTTCTGATGAGTGATAATGAATGGAGTTTGCAGGGTCTGGTAAATGAGTTTGGAACAGTGTGCGAAAAACGGAATTTGAAGGTAAATACGTGAAGAGCAAGGGGTTATGGGTCTTCGAAAGGGGTGAAGTCACAGAGTGTGAGGTGAAGCTGAACGGTCAGGTCTATGGATAGATCGTCAACTCTTTTAAAGTATCTGGGCAGTGTGTTGAGTAAAGCTGGGGACTATGGATGAAGAGGTGCGGGAGAGGGTACAACAGGGGAAGAGGGTTGTAGGAACGCTAAAAGCAGTAACAAGAAATAGGGTGGTCAGTATGGAAGTGAAGAAGTCCTTGCATGACAGTGTGGTAATCCCGACACTGACTTACGGAAGCGAAGCATGGACGTTGGTTGAGAGACTCAGACCAAGAGTGAGAGCAGTGGAAATGAATTACTTAAGGAGTGCGTGCGGGAGTTACATGGAGGGATAGACAGGACTAATGAGGAAGTAAGAAGGAGTGTGGTGTGGAGGTAGATGTGCTGGAAAGTGTGAAAAGGAACAACTTGAGATGGTTTCGGGGCCATATGGACGTATGGAAAGCGGAGAGAATGACTAAATAGGGTGTAGGAGAGCGAGGTGGAGGGACAGAGGGGGAGAGTATACCGAATATGAGGTGGAAGGATGGAGTGAGGAAAGTACATGAACGAAGGCGGTGCTGGTTGGGGGGAGGCGTCGACTGACTGGGGACAGAGGTTTGCATGGGGGGCGGTTCGTTCGTGGCCACCCCTTCGGGGATCACGGCGTCAGGCAATAGATAGATAGATAGATAGACCTAACCATTTCAGTTAGCAAGACATTATTTATTACACTTTGGGCAGCAACTGATGATTTTGTTCAGCTTAGGAAGGATCTATGTCAGTCAAGGGGTTAACTAAGATCTACTGTACTTCTCTGATGTTTAAAGGGTCTTCCTGAGCTGAATAAAATCGTCTAATGTTAACCCGATTTAATGAAGAAATGCATCAAAATACAGAAAGAGTTAAGACTTCTCCATTGCTCTCTACTCCCTCCAACCATACAGTCATTATCCCCCTTCTCTTCCATCCTTGTTATCCTCATCCCTCCCTCTTCTTACTCTCCTTCCAATTCTTCCTTCCCTTCCTATCTTCCCTTCCTTTCCTTTCCCTCCCTCCGTTCCTTCTTAACCCTTACCTTCCTCTCTTCCAATTACTCCCTTCTAATCCCTTCCTTTCCTCGTCTCTCCCTTCCTTTCCTCGTCTCTCCCTTCCTTTCCTCGTCTCTCCCTTCCTTTCCTCGTCTCTCCCTTCCTTTCCTTTCCCTCCCTCCCTTCCTTCTTAACCCTTACCTTCCTCTCTTTCCTTCCTTCCCCATCTCTCCCCTCATGTCTTACTTTCCTTCTTACCTCCCTCCCTGTTTAACCCTTACCTCACTATACTCTATTTTATCCAGCTGATGGTACATTGAATCCCTTAGTAGCTGATTTCTCGATACTTAGTGGAAATATATGAAACTACTATGGCTGTGTGTCGTATTAATGCCAAGTTTTCATAATTAACATCATATTTCGCTACAAAATCTACGCAATAGCTGAGTAACAAAGACAGAAACATGACAATAGCTGAGTAACAAAGACAGAAACATGACAATAGCTGAGTAACAAAGACAGAAACATGACAATAGCTGAGTAACAAAGACAGAAACATGACAATAGCTGAGTAACAAAGACAGAAACATGACAATAGCTGAGTAACAAAGACAGAAACATGACAATAGCTGAGTAACAAAGACAGAAACATGACAATAGCTGAGTAACAAAGACAGAAACATGACAATAGCTGAGTAACAAAGACAGAAACATGACAATAGCTGAGTAACAAAGACAGAAACATGACAATAGCTGAGTAACATAGACGAAACATGACAATAGCTGAGTAACAAAGACAGAAACATGACAATAGCTGAGTAACAAGACAGAAACTGACAATAGCTGAGTAACAAAGACAGAAACATGACAATAGCTGAGTAACAAAGACAGA
This sequence comes from Paralithodes platypus, assembly GCA_032716605.1. Taxonomy (NCBI): domain Eukaryota; kingdom Metazoa; phylum Arthropoda; class Malacostraca; order Decapoda; family Lithodidae; genus Paralithodes; species Paralithodes platypus. Next base: position 19,967,633 of record CM064486.1, read on the forward strand.
AACATGACAATAGCTGAGTAACAAAGACAGAAACATGACAATAGCTGAGTAACATAGACAGAAACATGACAATAGCTGAGTAACAAAGACAGAAACATGACAATAGCTGAGTAACAAAGACAGAAACATGACAATAGCTGAGTAACAAAGACAGAAACATGACAATAGCTGAGTAACAAAGACAGAACATGACATAGCTGAGTAACAAGACATAAAAAAAGAACCATTGGACAATAGCTGAGTAACAAAGACAGAAACATGACAATAGCTGAGTAACAAAGACAGAAACATAACAATAGCTAAGTAACAATGAGATAAACATGACAATACCTGAGTAACAAAGACAGAAACATGACAATAGCTGAGTAACATAGACAGAAACATGACAATAGCTGAGTAACAAAGACAGAAACATGACAATAGCTGAGTAACAAAGACAGAAACATGACAATAGCTGAGTAACAAAGACAGAAACATGACAATACCTGAGTAACAAAGAGAAACATGGACAATAGCTGAGTAACAAAGACAGAAACATGACAATTAGCTGAGTAACATAGACAGAAACATGACAATACTGAGTAACATAGACAGAAACATGACAATAGCTGAGTAACAAAGACAGAAAACAAGCTGAGTAACAAAGACGAAACAGGACAATAGCTTAACAAGACAGAAACTCAATAGCTGAGTAACAAAGAAAGAAACATGACAATAGCTGAGTAACAAAGACAGAAACATGACAATAGCTGAGTAACAAAGACAGAAACATGACAATAGCTGAGTAACATAGACAGAAACATGACAATTTACCCTCAACCGGAAAAAAATAGACTATAGCTTCCTTTCTTTCCTCGTCTATCCCTTCCTTTCCTTTCCCTCCCCCTTCCTTCTTATCCCATCCCTCTCCTCCCTTCCCTTCCTTCCCCGTCTCTCCCTTCCTTTACTTTCCTTCCCCCCCCTACTTTCCTTTCCCTCCCTCCCTCCCTTCCTTTCCCTCCCTCCCTCCTTCCTATCTTTCCTTCCTTCCCCGTCTATCCGTTCCTTTCCTTTTCCTCATTCCTTCTCCCCACCAATAACCCCCTACCGATCCACCCATCTCCACTATGATCCCCTTCCTCCTCATCCCCCTCTCCTCCACCTCCTTACCTTTCACCCCCCCCCCTCCTCCTTCTAACCCCCCCCCCTCTCTTTACCCTTGGACTCTCGTGTCAACTTATGCTTGCCTCATAAAAGACCATTAGCACCCCCTACTTTGACCCCCCCCCCCCCCTCTCTCTCTCTCTCTCTCTCTCTCTCTCTCTCTCTCTCTCTCTCTCTCTCTCTCCCTCTTATAGCTTCCTTTTATTAACTCGTATATTTTACTTCTCTCGCTATTCCGTGCAACAATGTTACTCTCTCTCTTTTTCATTACCCCCCCCCTCTTCACCACTTCCATCACGCTCCTCACGATTCAATTCTCATTCATATTTTTCCATAACCTCAACGCTCACCCCCCCCCCCCCCCATACCCCCTCTCCCTTGCTCGCCTTTCGCTCTCTCTCGCTCTCTCTCTCTTTCTCTCTCAACACACACACACACATAAATTATATATATATACACACACACACACACCTTTTTTCCCCTGTAGCAGTACCAGTGACGCCCTTTTCATTCTATTCTGGCAATTAGTAGACGATTTTATTCAGCTTAGGAATGACCTCCAATAATTAAAAGGCTACAGGTTATCTCATGTAATCCTTTGACCTACCACAGCTCCTTCCTAAGCTGAATAAAATCGTCTAATAGTGTCCAGAATATGATAAAAAAGAGGACATCACTGGTACTGAATGGATTAAATTTTCTTTCACCCCGACATAGTGGGTTAAGGAGACAGTGGTTATTATTTGGGGTGTATAAATATGTATATATTAATTTATGTTCTCGTTTCCTCCCTAGACCTCCATCAAACTTAAAACAAAGCATCCATTAGATCCCCCTTCGAAATATATTTGTACAGTCTGATCCCCTGTCTCCCTCGTGTTAATCCCCATTTGTTTTGAGATTATAAGACGTTCGGCCCATTAGTTTGGCGATTTTGACACCTTTCGCCCCATTTAGTTGTCAATTTTAAGACCTTTCGTGCCATTTAGGTGTCGATCTTTTACTGGCGAGAGATAGCGAGCCTGTAATTTTAAGAGGGATCGGCCTGGACATTTTTCTGCCGAAAAATTTAAAAAAAAATCTTGAAGGAGAGTTTAGTGAGTGGTTTGTTAAGCTTGATGGAGGTCTAGCGAGGACACTAAGAAATATAGGAATATATTAATTAATAGACAAAACAAAAAACGTTCCATCTCCCATTTTCTGTCTTTGGTCCGCGGGTGTCCTTTTTTGGGGCCTCCATTGTTTCGATCCATTAGTTTGGAGTTTTTAAGACGTTTCATTCTATTAGTTTGACGATAATTTAATGTTTCACCCCATGCAGGTGTCTTTCTCTGGGCGACCGATAGCGAGCCTGTGACTTAGAAGAAAATCGGTAATCGGCCGGGACATTTTGCTATTGAAATTTGTTTACAAATTTAGCTTGAAGGGGGTCGGGGTGGGCATTATTTTAGTTTGGAGGAAGTCTGGGAAGGCGTGTTTGTTAGCCTAGGGGACAAACTATAATATATTGCCCGGAAATGACAAAAACAAGCATATATAATGTTGCATCTCTTTCACTCTTCTACCGCTATTACAATAACCAGTTTTCTTCAGAGTTTCTCAGTGTATTTCCCCGTAGAGCCAGCAGTATATCCCAGTTCCCCCATCAGTGTATTCCCCCTAGAGCCAGCAGTATATCCCAGTTCCCCCATCAGTGTATTCCCCCGTAGAGCCAGCAGTATATCCCAGTTCCCCCATCAGTGTATTCCCCCTAGAGCCAGCAGTATATCCCAGTTCCCCCATCAGTGTATTCCCCCTAGAGCCAGCAGTATATCCCAGTTCCCCCATCAGTGTATTCCCCCCTAGAGCCAGCAGTATATCCCAGTTCCCCCATCAGTGTATTCCCCCTAGAGCAAGCAGTATATCCCAGTTCCCCCATCAGTGTATTCCCCCGTAGAGCCAGCAGTATATCCCAGTTCCCCCATCAGTGTATTCCCCCGTAGAGCCAGCAGTATATCCCAGTTCCCCCATCAGTGTATTCCCCCGTAGAGCCAGTATATCCCAGTTCCCCCATCAGTGTATTCCCCCGTAGAGCCAGCAGTATATCCCAGTTCCCCCATCAGTGTATTCCCCCGTAGAGCCAGCAGTATATCCCAGTTCCCCCATCATTCCCAACACCCCAAACCCTCTTTTTCCCCACCCACCTATGTATGTATATATATTGTATGTACAGTATATACTCAGGCACATACTCCATTGCTGGGGGTGGCCGACTCGAGACAGAACTCGAACAGAACTAACATTTAAATTTCCAATTCTTAGGGTCCGGGACCACTTCTGCGTTCCCTCGCCCATTGCTCTATCTCGTTGAGTAGGATAATTTTACAAGGGGAGGAGGATTCCTAGCCCCCTAAGTAAAGAAATTTGTCCGTACCCCATAACCCCTACTTACTCCCACTCCTACAATAACCCCCTACCATAACTCCCGCCCCCACCCACTACCGCAACGTCCCTCCGTCTCCCCCCCCCCCCCCCAGACCGCAAAGAGTACGGTATAGGGGGGTCAGACCGCACCTGGGCTAACAAGAGACCGCGGCCTGGACCTTAACGGGGTGACGCAAGACAGACACACCCGGACCACACCAGGAACAACAACAAAGACAAGAAGACGAACAACAACAAGAACATGAAAACAACAAGAACATGAAAACAACAACATGAACAAAAACACTAAAACAACAGAAACAACTTCATCAACAACAAAACAAGAACAACAAAAAGAACAAAAACAAAAACATCGAGTAGAACAACAACAGCTAAACAATAACAACAACTACATCAACAACTTCAGCAAAAAACAACTAAAAAAGAGGAAAGTGGTGGTACACATGGGATAGCAACTCCAATAAGAAGATGCAAAACAAGATAAGATGAACAAATGAACAACACGAACAAGATGAACAAAAAACGAATATGAAGTAAAGGAACATGAAGATCAAGCATAAATTAATATCACAAAAAAGTAACGGATATGAAGTAAAGGAAAATTGAGATCAAGTAAAAATTAAGATCAAGTATAAATTAAGATCAAGTATAAATTAAGATCAAGTATAAATTAAGATCAAGTATAAATTAAGATCAAGTATAAATTAAGATCAAGTATAAATTAAGATCAAGTATAAATTAAGATCAAGTATAAATTAAGATCAAGTATAAATTAAGATCAAGTATAAATTAAGATCAAGTATAAATTAAGATCAAGTATAAATTAAGATCAAGTATAAATTAAGGTCAAGTATAAATTAAGATCAAGTATAAATTAAAATCACAGAATATAAAAGTGAAAATGACCACGATGAAAACAAACAAAATGGACACAGGATTTTGTTGACCAGGAGAGGTACGGATACACTACTCGTTACTTGGTGTACCGTAAAATATCTCAATGATTCAATGTTGACACCCAATGGACATATGTACCGTATATATTAAGAGAGAGCAAAAGCAAGAACAGTATCATCATCAACAGCATAAACATAACATACCACTACACATAACAAATACAAAAACAGTACAATTCAAATGTCTGGCACACAAAAGCAACAGAAAACAATTATAATCAGCATCAGTGATCATAACACCTAACACACAGTTTGCTTACCATTTATTGTCCCCAGGGTATTCTTTTAAGTTGTTAATTTAATTTTAGTCATTGGAATTATACCCTTCAATTGATTAAGAAGCCAGCACAACAGATTACAAATAATAACAAATTCACTTGATATTATGTTATTAAATTATTACCAAGGGAGCGTAAATTGCAATTTCAATTAATGCCTCTGATGCTCAATGACATGACAATATGTTGCCTCATTTTGGAAAGTTTCTATTTTATATATTTATATATATTTTACTATACGGTTAAATGTCAATGGGGTTGAATCTATATTAAATCTAGGTTGAGCTCATGGTAGAAGCGTGACTTGTCTAGGGGTCCATAAGTAGCCTCTGATACTGTCAGCCCCTTACAGAGCAGAGACCATATGGCGAACACCGGACCCAAATGAAGACCACAGACGGAAGGAGACACTCAACAATAGACCAGCCCACGCCAGAGGGACCATGAGACCCAAAGACCACACAGGTCCTCACATAATGACCCAAGCCTTAAAATGAGAGAACTGAAAGGTCATTATTATGACCCCCTGCCAGTAAATAGAGACACTTTAGCAAACATAGAGTGGACAACTGCAAAACAAATTTACCCTTATAAATAGTATAAGCCATTATTATTGACACGGAATTATTAGTAAGAGACAATATGAATAAATGACAGATGTGAATGGAAACTGGTAATATAATCTATAGGTATAAATTTCAGGTAATAAAAAAAATGACGCTGCCTAAGCTTGCGCCCGTGTGTGTGTATGATCTTAATAAGCCTTTAATAATGTGTTTTTGCATCTCTTCCTCTCAGTGAGAATGGCGTCAGAGTTGAAAATGTGTCCTATTTCACCATACCAAACGGGGCTGCGCCGAAAAGACCACCCATGGGTGAGGCCAGACTGTGTGTGGGAGTGTGTGTAATAATAATAATCATAATAATAAAAGGTTTATAGATAATTGCAGCCGTAGGCTGACAATGTACAGAGGAACAATTTGTAGCTTAACTCTAACTTATATTATCTTATAATAAGGTCCAAAGCATTAGGTTGTATGAGAGCTGTTTGACGAGATAAATATTATGTAGGGTACTAGGTTGGCAGATGATTTTCCAGTTGAGATAATAAGATTGGATAGGAGCTATTCGAACAGTAAAATTTTTTTTTTTTTTTTTCTATGTGATTGAGGGAGGCAAAAGGCATAACTGCCTATAGCGAGTGCCTCCCCCATAGTTGAAAGAGTGACAGGGCCAAAATCAAGGGACGTTCGAGCCAAAATGCCTGGACACACGGAGTTTGAAGCAATTTAAGTCATAGGAAGAGGGAAAGACTGATTCTGGGAGAGAGTTCCAGAGCTTATGTACTAAGTATACCGACACATATGATAAAAGGGTATAAGGGTATGTTGAAAGCTATTGAGTGTTACTCAGTTACTCAGTTACTCAGTTACTTGTTCGTCAAGGGGAATCCACGCAATGCGAGCTAAGCTCATTATTATCGCGCCTCCTTAACTGGGAATGTATTGCGTGAAATACATGTTAAGTGTTTTATGTATTGTTGGAATGGCTGTGGACGTGTGTGTAGTCTGTATTTTAGCCAATTGGCGACATCGGAAACGAAGGCTTAGGGTGGATCTATATGGTACCGACTCACTATAGACGGTACCGTCTCGCCCGAAGGCTTAGGTAGCCATCAGCTTAGGTGAACCATATGATACCCATCTCGCCTTGTACCATTTTTGCCAACCCCAGATGGGACGTCACAATGTCGTCCACTTATTCCAGGTACCTATTTACAGCTAGGTGAACTGAGGCTAACACATGAAAGGAGACAAGCCCAATGTGTCTCCGCCCGGCCGGGGATTGAACCCCCGGCCCCTCGTGTGTGAGACGAGAGCTCTACCACTAGGCTACGGGCCTGTGTGTGTGTGTGTGTATGTTTGCTTATGTGTGTGTGTGTATGTGAGCAGAGCAGAGACCACAGCCCGGACCAGACCACCACCACCCCCACCACCACTCTCCAGATGACCACACGTTGACATTACCTTGGTCAGGGCTGCCAGGTGGTCCAAGGGGGGAGGGGGAGATGGAAGTAGGGGCCGGGGAGATGGAGGGAGGAGAGAGATGGAGAGGGAGGTGAGGGAGAAGGGATGGGGAAGAGGTATTATAGATGGAGGGAGGACAGATGGAGAAGGAGGTGATGGAGAAGGGATGGGGAAGAGGTATTTGAGATGGAGGAAGGGGAGAGATGGAGAAGGAGGTGGGGGGGATGGGTAGGAGGTATTAGAGATGGAGGAAGGGGAGAGATTGAGAAAAAGGTGAGGGGGAAGGAATTGGGAGGAGGTATTAGAGATGGAGAACGAGGTGAGAGGGAAGGAATGGGGAGAAGGTATTATAGATGGAGTAAGGGGAGAGATGGAGAAGGAGGTGAGAGGGAAGGAATGGGGAGAAGGTATTATAGATGGAGTAAGGGGAGAGATGGAGAAGGAGGTGAGGGGGATGGGTAGGAGGTATTAGAGATGGAGGAAGGGGAGAGATGGAGAAAGAGGTGAGGGAGGAGGTATTAGAGATGGAGGAAGGGGAGAGATGGAGAAAGAGGTGAGGGAGGAGGTATTAGAGATGGAGGAAGGTGAGAGATGGAGAAAGAGGTGAGGGAGGAGGTATTAGAGATGGAGGAAGGGGAGAGATGGAGAAAGAGGTGAGGGAGGAGGTATTAGAGATGGAGGAAGGGGAGAGATGGAGAAAGAGGTGAGGGAGGAGGTATTAGAGATGGAGAAAGAGGTGAGGCAGGAGGTATTAGAGATGGAGGAAGAGGTGAGGGAGGAGGTATTAGAGATGGAGGAAGGGGAGAGATGGAGAAAGAGGTGAGGGAGGAGGTATTACAGATGGAGGAAGGGGAGAGATGGAGAAAGAGGTGAGGGAGGAGGTATTACAGATGAAGGAAGGGGAGAGATGGAGAAAGAGATGAGGGAGGAGGTATTAGAGATGGAGAAAGAGGTGAGGGAGGAGGTATTAAAGATGGAGGAAGGGGAGATATGGAGAAAGAGGTGAGGGAGGAGGTATTAGAGATGGAGGAAGGGGAGAGATGGAGAAAGAGGTGCGGGAGGAGGTATACAGATGAGATGGAGAAAGAGGTGAGGGAGGAGGTATTACAGATGGAGGAAGGGGAGAGATGGAGAAAGAGGTGCGGGAGGAGGTATTACAGATGGAGAAAGAGGTGAGGGAGGAGGTTTTAGAGATGGAGGAAGGGGAGAGATGGAGAAAGAGGTGAGGGAGGAGGTATTAGAGATGGAGAAAGAGGTGAGGGAGGAGGTATTACAGATGGAGGAAGGGGAGAGATGGAGAAAGAGGTGAGGGAGGAGGTATTAGAGATGGAGGAAGGGGAGAGATGGAGAAAGAGGTGAGGGAGGAGGTATTAGAGATGGAGGAAGGGGAGATGGAGAAAGAGGTGAGGGAGGGAGGTATTAGAGATGGAGGAAGGGGAGAGATGGAGAAAGAGGTGAGGGAGGAGGTATTAGAGATGGAGGAAGGGGAGAGATGGAGAAAGAGGTGAGGGAGGAGGTATTACAGATGGAGGAAGGGGAGAGATGGAGAACGAGGTGAGGGAGGAGGTATTAGAGATGGAGGAAGGGGAGAGATGAAGAAAGAGGTGAGGGAGGAGGTATTACAGATGGAGGAAGGGGAGAGATGGAGAAAGAGGTGAGGGAGGAGGTATTACAGATAGAGAAAGAGGTGAGGGAGGAGGTATTACAGATGGAGGAAGGGGAGAGAGGCCGGAGAAGGAAGGAGGAGGAGAGGATGATGGGAGGGGAAGAGGGAGAATGAAAGACGCTGGAGGGCGAGAGAGGAAGTGGAAAAGACGGAGGAAGGGAAAGTGAAGGAATAAGAAGTAAGGAGACGGGATGGAAAGAAAGAGAAGGAAGATAAAAACTATCAAGAATGATTATGTGTGTGTGTGTGTGTGTGTGTGTGTGTGTGTGTGTGTGTGTGTGTGTGTGTGTGTGTGTGTGCTGTATATCACAATTATAAGTGAATTACATGATTAATTGTTGAAACTCCCTGCCGGAATCGACCCAATCAGGATGATATACCCGGACTTCAATATAATATTTTACAGAAAAGGAAAATAATATCATTAAGGAAGATAAATATGAGGGAATGGTTAACAGGGAATATCAACAACCACAGATTTACTGATCACTACGAGTCCAATTGTTGTTGTTAATCTATCCAACTCATGTGAGAGTGAACTGATAGCACAGCGTAGGCAGGAAAGGAGAGGGAGATAACACGGATTATCAGTTGGGACAAAGTTACGTGATATGAAGGGATGTGGGGAAAAAATCCAATTATTAAAGGTTAGCAACGCTTTCGTTTGACAAATTTTGGACCAACTTTGAGAAGGACTAATTCGTGGATATTGACAAAATCAAAGGTAGTACGAACCTATCAATCAGATGACGCCAATTTATAGTTCATTCTGGCTACACCCTCACGACCATATTTAACTAAGGAAGAATTTGCCAGTCTCAGAGGCTTTACTCTCTCTCTCTCTCTCTTCGCCGCAATGTTGCACCTCTCTCACTATTTTGCCGCTATTACAGTAATCAGTGTTCCTCTGAGCTCTCTCAGTGTATACCACCTCCTCTTCGTAGAGCACGTAGCACCCGTCTTGCAACACAATCCCACCCTACTCTGTGCAACTCGCCAAACCAAGAGTGCAACGTTTTTCTCAATCTTTCTTCTATTCAACAGCTGAGCTCTGGAACTCTCTCCCAGAATCATTTTTTCCCTCATCCTATGACTTAAATTGCTTCAAACTCCGTGTGTCCAGGCATTTTGGCTCGAACGTCCCTTGATCTTGGCCCTGTCACTCTTTCAACTCTGGGGAAGGCACTCGTCATAGGCAGTTCTGCCTATTGTCTGTTTGTAAACAAGATCTCAAAAAGTTATAAACCGATGTTCACGATATGTGTTGGGCAGATAGGATATGCGCCAAGGAAGAAATGATTCGATTTAGGATGTGATCAGTAGAACGCATACCTCCGCCAGCTTAGGCAAAGATACGCGCTCTCCTGAGTGCCTCTCTGGTTAGGATATTTTGTTTACTTATTATTAATGGCATATTGCCATTGTCGACCAAATATACTTTAGTTCATCCTCTAGGCTAACAAACACACCTTCCCAGACTTCCTTCAAACTATATAAATGCCCTCCCAGACCCCCTTCAAGATAAATGCCCTCCCAGACCCCCTTCAAGATAAATAAATGCCCTCCCAGACCCCCTTCAAGATAAATAAATGCCCTCCCAGGCCCCCTTCAAACTAAATAAATGCCCTCCCAGACCCCCTTCAAGATAAATAAATGCCCTCCCAGACCCCCTTCAAACTAAATAAATGCCCTCCCAGACCCCCTTCAAGATAAATAAATGCCCTCCCAGACCCCCTTCAAACTAAATAAATGCCCTCCCAGACCCCCTTCAAGATAAATAAATACCCTCCCAGACCCCCTTCAAACTAAATAAATGCCCTCCCAGACCCCCTTCAAGATAAATAAATGCCCTCCCAGACCCCCTTCAAGATAAATTTGTAATGGTCAAATACAAATATGGGAAAGAGAATTGATGCATAGATTGAGAGGACGGGGATAAAAGGAAAGACGGTGAAGTAAAAATGAGGGACGGGAGTGTAAAAAATGAAGTAATAAGGACAGAATAGTAGGGATCTGACAAATAGGGAAGATAAAGGTCTAGAAAATTAAAGGAAAGTTTACGGAAAAGAATATTGATGCACAGATTGAAAACAGATGAATATAAAGAGATACAAGGAAATGGGGAAGATAAAGGTCAAGCTAATCAAAGGAAAGCTAATGGACAAGATAATTGATGCATAGATTGATACATAGGGAAGATAGAGGTCAAGAAAGTTCAAGGAAATTCAATGGGGAAAAGATAATTGATGGTTAGGTTGAGAGAGGGTGGCCTGGGTAGAAATGGAAAAGCGGTGATGAAAAATTGAGAGTCGGGCATGTAAAAATGAAGCATAGGGGGTTACCAGTATGCTATGAGGAAAGTTTTATGAATAAAGTTAAAATTGGGTGGGGGTAATGAGAATAGTGTGTGTGTGTGTGTGTGTGTGTGTGTGAGAGAGAGAGAGAGAGAGAGAGAGAGAGAGAGAGAGAGAGAGAGAGTGGAAGAGAGGGAGAGAGTCAACAAACAAAAGGAGTGACAGACACAAACAAAAGCGACTTAAAACACAACTGAGAGAGAGTGAGTGGAGAGAGTCAACAAACAAGAGGAGTGACAGACAAAAACAAAAGCAACTTAAAATATAACAGAGTGAGAGTGAGAGTGAGTGGAGAGAGTCAACAAACGAATGGAGTGACAGACAAAAACAAAAGCGACTTAAAACATAACAGAGAGAGAGAGAGATATATATATATATAGAGAGAGGCTATGAGGCTATTAGAGAGAGGAAGAAGGCAATAAGGAAGTAATTAAAGAACGAAGAACAGGGAAAACACTGCCAAGAAAGAAAACCCAAGACTAGGAGCACTGTAGTCGGAAGGAATAACGAGAGAGAAAGAAAACAAACAAATACATAACAAATAAGTATATAAAATGAATTGAATAAAGTAGCCTATATCAGCAGAATATACTGTAACAAAAATAAAGTATATCAGCAGAATATACTGTAACAAAAATAAAGTATATCAGCAGAATATACTGTAACAAAAATAAAGTATATCAGCAGAATATACTGTAACAAAAATAAAGTATATCAGCAGAATATACTGTAACAAAAATAAAGTATATCAGCAGAATATACTGTCACAAAAATAAAGTATATCAGCAGAATATACTGTCACAAAAATAAAGTATATCAGCAGAATATACTGTCACAAAAATAAAGTATATCAGCAGAATATACTGTCACAAAAATAAAGTATATCAGCAGAATATACTGTAACAAAAATAAAGTATATCAGCAGAATATACTGTCACAAAAATAAAGTATATCAGCAGAATATACTGTAACAAAAATAAAGTATATCAGCAGAATATACTGTAACAAAAATAAAGTATGTCAGCAGAATATACTGTCACAAAAATAAAGTATGTCAGCAGAATATACTGTCACAAAAATAAAGTATATCAGCAGAATATACTGTCACAAAAATAAAGTATATCAGCAGAATATACTGTCACAAAAATAAAGTATATCAGCAGAATATACTGTCACAAAAATAAAGTATATCAGCAGAATATACTGTCACAAAAATAAAGTATATCAGCAGAATATACTGTAACAAAAATAAAGTATATCAGCAGAATATACTGTAACAAAAATAAAGTATATCAGCAGAATATACTGTAACAAAAATAAAACAGATTAAGTATGTACAATTGCATTATGAATCTAACACTGTTGTATTTATAAGTCCGCCTGTGTTATATATTTATTACCATTTTATGATCTCGTATGTGCCTATTAAGGGGAGATATTTAGTGTGTTCCCTACGTTTTCATCAAGCTTAAAATTACACCCCGTAGACCCCCTTTCAAGATAAATTTGTACATTTTTCGGTAGAAAAATTTCCCGGCCGGAGGCCGGTTGCTCTTAAATTACAGGCTCGCTATCGCTCGCCCGGAAAAAATTGACACCTATATTGCACGAAAGGTCTTAAAATTGACAGAAATGGGGGAAAATGTCTTAAAATGTCCAAACTAATAGGGCGAACGTCTTAAAATCTCAAAAGCAATGGGGGCTAAACATGAGAGAGAAAGGGGTCCAGAAAAAAATCCCTCAAGTGGAAATCTCCCTTAAGAGAGCTTGCTGGCTCCCAAAAGGCTCAACCAGGACAGTTAATATACTTGTCTTTGTAAATGATGACACATATATGTAAAATAATGTTTGGCTAAATATACAAGCAAACTTGAAACTTGAAACTATACTTTCCATTCGAGGTACAGACAATAGTGGAGAAGATGACAACGATGAACATATAAAAGTTTAGAATAGTGAGGAAAAACAAATCCCGATAAATACTGAAGGAGATTATTATATTTCTTTGATAATTTAGTTTCCAAAATGTACTCCATAGAACTCGTTCAAGCTTGAAAAAATATAGGAAGAATGAAAGATATAAAGTAAGAGGATGGAAGGGATAAAGGAAAAATGGAAAATGAAAAGGAAGAGGATGGAAGGGATAAAGGAAAAATGGAAAATGAAAAGGAAGAGGATGGAAGGAAGGAATGAGGAGGATTTTTTTATATACTGTCTTCGTGGTGCGATGTATAAGGTGTTGATTTTCGGTGTGAGCATCCTGGGTTCGAATCCACGGACTGCCACATGTGTTTGTAAATTTAATTAATCGATTTTAGGAGTATGGTTGGTTGTTGGAAGGAACATAATAATTGATATTGGTTCAGGAGTAATTTATCGAGAGGACTTCCCTAAGTGGTTAAGGCCCTATTAATTGCTCTTTCCATTCACATATGCATAGCCTACGTGAGTTGCAGTTGGGATGCGTGTACATGCTTAGATTGATATGCAGGATTCGAAGTTGCATAATAAATCGTAGGCAGTGTCCACCAACCTTTAACTGTCTTCGTGGTGCGATGTATAAGGTGTTGATTTTCGGTGTGAGCATCCTGGGTTCGAATCCACGGACTGGCACATGTGTTTGTAAATTTCATTAATCGATTTTAGGAGTATGGATGGTTGTTGGAAGGAACATAATAATATATACGATATATATATATATATATATATATATATATATATATATATACCGTATATATATATATATATATATATATATATATATCAGTAAAGGCAAAGGAATGGAAATGTGGACGGCTGGAAAAGTGTTAATGCAATGTAAGAAAAAGGGTTCATATTATAAATATGACCTGTTTTTCTTAAGAGGATAAGAAGAAGAGGGAGAATGAAGGAGGGAAGGCGACATAAAAGAAGAGAAGATGAGAAGGAATGGAGAAATAAAGATAAGAAGAGGAAGAATGGAGGAAGGAAGGGAACAGAAAAGTACGGTAAGTGAGAAGAGAAAGAATAGAGGAAGGAAGTGGGGAAGATGGAAAGAAGAATAAGACCATGACAAAAAAACAAGAAAAGGGAAGATGGATAGGGTAAAATAAGAAAATGAGAGCAGGAAGAAGGGAATGATACACAAAATGAGAGCAGGAAGAAGGGAATGATACACGAAATTGAAAGGCACTGAAAGAAGAATGGATAATTGGGTAGGATTTTGAAAGAAAGTCATACTATAATTGATAAACTGGAGAAGTGAAGAGGAAGAGATAACAAATAAGAGGAAATAGATAGAAGGGAGATTTGGAGAGGAAGAGGAATAACAGAAACATTAAATAAATATAAGTGAATAGTGAAAATAAAGATAAATAAAAGAAAAACAAATAAATAGAAGTGATTAGTGAAGAGGAATAACAGAAAAGGGAAATAAATAAAATGGAATAGCGAAGAGGAAGATAAATAAAAGTAAAACAAATAAATAAAAGACAATAGTGAAGAGAAAGAGGAATCAATAAAATAAAGAAGATGGAGAAAGGGAAGAAGTGAAGAGGAATATACAAAAATCAAGGAATTACAAAGAAAGAAGAATGGAGAGGACAGATGGGTAAAGGAAATAAATAATACTTGAGAGATGGCAAAGAAGAGAAAACGGGAAGTAAAATGATTGAGGGAGAAACTAAAGCAAAGAGTAAAGAGGACACATTTGGAGGAAAGAAATAAGGTAACACGGAAAGAAAGAGGATAATTAATTCAGGTAGGGAGAATAAATTAGCAATGAGACCAAATAGACAAATGAAGCTGGATATAAATGGAAGACGTAGGAGGGATAGATAGAAATATACCGAGGGAAATTAAGGTGAGGCTGATGATGGACTGTTGAGGTTAAGGGGAGATGGGTCGTGTTTCTGGTCCCCTTTATCCCTCGTGTTAAGCCCCATTTGTTTTGAAATTATAAGATGTTCGGTCCATTAGTTTGGCGATTTTAAAACCTTTTGCCACATTTCGTTGTCAATTTTAAGACCTTTCGTGCCATTTAGGTGTCGAGTATTTCCTGTCGAGCGATAGCGAGCCTGAAATTTTAAGAGAAACTGGCCTTCGGCCGGTACATTTTTCTACCGAAAAATGTACAAATTTATCTTGAAGGGGGGTCTAGGTTTTTTTTTTCTAAGCTTGATGGAGGTCTAGCGAAAAAAACTAAGAAATAAATTAATTAATAGACCAAAGAAAAACAAAAAAAGGTCCGTCTCCCCTTAAAGAAAGACGGATATATAAAACGAAGAAGAGAAGTAGACAATCAGACGAAAGTGGAAGCGAAGAGGTGGAGAAAAGCTGGAATGCAGAAGGGAGGAGAATAGAAATGGCTTGAAAAAAAAGTAAGACGTAATAAACGAAAATAAATATACCATTGTATGAACGAAAATAATACAAATGAATGAGAAATATTGCAGAGAAGAAGAAAAGGAAGGTGAGAAAGGAGGAAGAAATCAAGGAAGGAAGGAAGGAAGGAAGGAAGGAGGGAAGAAAAGAAACAAAGAATAAACGAGATAAGGTAGGGAAGGGTAAGCTAGAAAGGAATAGGAAGGAAGGAAGGAAAAGGAGGAAGTAAGAAAAGATGGAGGAAATTGAAAGGCGGAGGAAGTAATGAAGGACGAAAGAAGGGAAAGAAATAAGAATGATAAAAAGGAAAAGCATAGGATTCGGGGGGGGGGGGAAGAAACAAGGATAAATAGAAAAGAAAGGAAGTAGGAAGGAAGGAAGGAAAGAAGGGAAGGAGGAAGGAAGGAAGGACAGAAGGGATGGAGGGAGGAAGGAAGGAAAGAAGGGAGGAAGGAAGGAAAGAAGGAAGGAGGGAGGAAAGAAGGGAAGGAGGGAGGAAAGAAGGAAGGAGGGAGGAAGGAAGGGAAGGAGGGAGGAAGGAAGGAGGGAAAGAAGGGAAAGAGGGAGGGAGGAAGGAAGGAAGGAAGGAAAGAAATAAGGCAGAAAAGGAAGCACTAAGAGCCAAGCGTAGGTAAGGAAGAGTGTAGATACGAGCCGATACCGTTAAGGAATGTCTCTCCTTCCTTCCCTCCTTCCTTCCTTCCGGCCTTAATTGCTCGCTCGCTTTAACTAGCTCTTTTTCGCTAACTTCCTCTCTCCCATTCCCCCCTTTTAGAGTCTTTTCAACTCCCGTGACTCTATAATGATCTTCTTAAGGGGGAGGGAGATGCTTTTTCTGGACTCCTATTTCCCTTACGTTTAGCTCCATTAGTTTTGACATTTTAAGACGTTCATTCCATTAGTTTGGAGCTTTTAAGAAATTTCATCCCATTTCTTTGTCAACATTAGGACTTTTCGTACCATTTAGGTGTCGATTTTTTCCTGGCGAGCGATAGCGAGCCTGTAATTTAGAAGGGAAAATTTTTCTACCGAATA
Source organism: Paralithodes platypus (assembly GCA_032716605.1). NCBI lineage: Eukaryota > Metazoa > Arthropoda > Malacostraca > Decapoda > Lithodidae > Paralithodes > Paralithodes platypus. The sequence continues at coordinate 19,983,878 of CM064486.1, forward strand.
ATGTGAAAATTAATCTCATTGGAGGGTCTTGGGGGTATTGTTTAAGCTTGATGAAGGTCTTGGGAGGAAACTAAAGAAAGGAATAAATATATATATGAACAAACAATTACACAATCATCTCCTCTTTAGCTTTACAGTCTTTTCAACCCTCGTGACACTATCATGACCTGCTTAAGCTTTTAGAGTCGTTTAAACCCCCGTGACTATATAAAAACCTTAAGCTTTTAGAGTCTTTTAAACCCCCGTGACTATATAAAGACCTTAAGCTTTTAGAGTCGTTTAAACCCCCGTGACTATATAAAGACCTTAAGCTTTTAGAGTCGTTTAAACCCCCGTGACTATATAAAGACCTTAAGCTTTTAGAGTCGTTTAAATCCCCGTGACTATATAAAGACCTTAAGCTTTTAGAGTCGTTTAAACCCCCGTGACTATATAAAGACCTTAAGCTTTTAGAGTCGTTTAAACCCCCATGACTATATAAAGACCTTAAGCTTTTAGAGTCTTTTAAACCCCCGTGACTATATAAAGACCTTAAGCTTTTAGAGTCGTTTAAACCCCCATGACTATATAAAGACCTTAAGCTTTTAGAGTCTTTTAAACCCCCGTGACTATATAAAGACCTTAAGCTTTTAGTCGTTTAAACCCCCATGACTATATAAAGACCTTAAGCTTTTAGAGTATTTTAAACCCCCGTGACTATATAAAGACCTTAAGCTTTTAGAGTCGTTTAAACCCCCGTGACTATATAAAGACCTTAAGCTTTTAGAGTCGTTTAAACCCCCGTGACTATATAAAGACCTTAAGCTTTTAGAGTCGTTTAATCCCCCGTGACTATATAAAGACCTTAAGCTTTTAGAGTCGTTTAAACCCCAGTGACTATATAAAGACCTTAAGCTTTTAGAGTCGTTTAAACCCCCGTGACTATATAAAGACCTTAAGCTTTTAGAGTCGTTTAAACCCCCGTGACTATATAAAGACCTTAAGCTTTTAGAGTCTTTACAAACTCTGTGACTCTATAATGATCTTATTATTTATTCTTAATTTCACTTTGTTATCATGGACTATTTTATTTTCAGTTTTAAAAACCTATTTAGCCAGAGGGAGGTTTTTTGGACCTCTCTGTTTCGCTCTATTAGTTTAGAGATTTAAAGACATATCACCTGATACGTTTGGCGATAATAAGACGCTTCATCCCATTCAGGTATCGATTTCTCCTGGGCGAGTGATAGTAAGACTATAATTAAGAAGATATCAGCCTTCGGCTGGGACATTCTTCTATCGAAAATTGTACACATTTATGGTTAGGTGGGCATTTTTCTTAGCTTGGAGGAAGACTGGGAAAGTGTTGTTATTAGCCAAAGGGACAAACTAAAATACATTGCTCAAAAATGACTTAGAAAATCCTCAATAATAAGATTAAGTAATAAAATTACTCAAAAGAGGTCGGATCAGATAGTGTTAATTATTCTCTATAACATCTCTTACTTCTATTTTATATTACATTTAATTTAATTTTAATATATTTTTTTGCTCGCGAATTTAGTGAGGTATTCCCTATAATAGTCTGTCGATAGCTTTCATAAAACTGCTAAATGTCATTATACTGATATCATAAGGTCAAATTCTTCATTCCATTCGGTACGATTACCAATGATCTATGATGGGTCTGGGTTATACGAATCATATATCTGTATTTTATTTTAGTCACCCTCTTTCTACTGCCAAAAGTATATTAGCGTTTTCTTACTGTTTCAAACTTAAGCAAGGTACTATTAAAGGGAGAGTTGTATTTATGTGTTCAATTATTTATTTATTTATTATTTTCTTTAGTTTCCTCCCAAGACTTCCATCAAGTTTAAAACACCCCAAAGAACCCCCATATAGATACATTTGTACATTTTTCGGTAGAGAAATGTCTCGGTCGAAGGCCGGTTTCTCCTAAATTACAGGTTCGTTATCGCTCGCCAGGAAATATTCGACACCTAAATAGCACAAAAGGTCTTAATATCGCCAACGCCAAACTAATGGAGCGAACGTCTTAAAATTTCATAACTAATGAGGCTAAGCATTAGGGAGAAGGGGGTCCAGAAAAACAAACTTCCCCTTAATGCAACCCTAGTGGCTCTGCCAATGCAAATATAAATAAATAAATAAACTATTTAGCAAATAATCAACAAAGATATCTATATCCTTCTGTAAAATCGTGAGCCATAATGTATAGACACTCATTAAAAATCTATATTGCATCCAAAAGCGACAATATATATATTTATTTATTGCCAGACGACTCAATCTTCATGTCTGTGAGAAATGGTGAAAAATCAGTAATATTCAACTCCCCTCCACAGTAAAACAGTAATAACCACAGAGTCCTTACTAGTGTTTGCAGCGTTTGAGTGATACATGCTCATGCCATTTATATCTATGTAATATTATATCCCCTTCCTTTACTTAGAAAACGAAAGCTGAACACTATCACTAAAATAAAATGCTAAAAATAATCACATATGTAGGACCCTATTATATATCAACCTCAGAGTCAAAGGCTGAAGACATTATATAAACTGTTTGGCTCAGAAGGTCATATTTTAAGTTGATTCAACTTGTTTATAGGTAGCTAAACAATATAAAGTCATCATCTATACTTTCGCTTAACTGAACAACTAGTGTTGCAAAGCTACAGACAACTCTTTCTCCCTCTTTCCCGGCTGCACACAAATTATTCTGAATGGTCAAATGGGTTCAAGTGGTTAAATTAGGCTGAATAGTTGAATTGGGTCTAAAATTACAGGCTTCCTATCGCTCACCAGGAAAAAATCGACACCTAAATGGTACGAAACGTCCTAATATTGACAAAGAAATGGGGTGCAAGGTCTCAAAATTGCCAAACTAATGGAACGAACGTCATAAAATGTCCATTTGGCCAATCAGCTGAGTAGGGCCAAACAGCAGAAATGCGCCGAGGGGCAGACCTTCATATTTGGGCCGAATTCCTGATTTGGACCTAGTGTTCAACTTGTGTCGAGCTGCCATATTGAGCTAAATGAGTGAATTGAGCTAAACAGCCGAAAATAAACTTAGCTGGTGGTAGGTAAAATATAGTAAGCTGTAATTGATAACTTTAAAGCAAAATCTGAAATAGCTGGAGTTAAAAAACTTGTGGCTGTTCCTGCACTCCCAGTAAAGGCTACCCGTGTCCCTCTTGAATTATATAGGGGTTTCATTCGGAGCTTCACTTGGTGTATCTAATTATTTCATCTGTTTTTCTTTGGATTTTCGTTAAAGGGAAGCGTATATTTCAAGTAACTTACTAGTATTGTATTGGCATTTGTCTAAATATCTAGTAAATCTGGGTATAATCTAACAGAGGCGAGAACAATGATACAGTTTTACGTAAATTCCATACTGACACAAATTCGAGCAGTTTTTACGGCTTCTTGATCATATACAATTTGTTTCTGGTGTGTGTACTAACTTACTATGAATTTCTTATTGTGAAACATTTGGACTCTCTCTCTCTCTCTCTCTCTCTCTCTCTCTCTCTCTCTCTCTCTCTCTCTCTCTCTCTCTCTCTCTCTCTCTCTCTCTCTCTCTCTCTCTCTCTCTCTAGCCAGCTTCCTTAGACATGCACGTTTCATTCTTTTCTCACATTCTCCAGACTCACACTCCCAATTTAAAGCACCTATCCCCTCCCCCCCTCCCTCCCTCTCTCTCTCTCTCTCTCTCTCTCTCTCTCTCTCTCTCTCTCTCTCTCTCTCTCTCTCTCTCTCTCTCTCACGTACACGAATATCTTTCTCGTCTACGTAAGAGATATAGGTGAAAAATAATTGAAAAATAAGTAAATTAATATACATATACATATGAATGTTGTTATTAGTTATGTAAATTAATATACATATACATATGAATGTTGTTATTAGTTATGTAAATTAATATACATATACATATGATGTTGTTATTAGTTATGTAAATTAATATACATATACATATGAATGTTGTTATTAGTTATGTAAATTAATATACATATACATATGAATGTTGTTATTAGTTATGTAAATTAATATACATATACATATGAATGTTGTTATTAGTTATGTAAATTAATACATAGAGCACTTACGCATATAATTTATCAAAATATATCTAATTATTCTATCCATTTTGAAGATAAATAATATTAAATTTATGAGTAAATATCCACTTCTCTGTCTATCTATTTAACCATCAGTCTATCCATCATATTAAATATCTACAACTATCTTTCTATGTTTATGTATCTCTAAATGTCTATCATGTTATATCTGAAATATGAACCGATCAGTATTGTAAGTGTTCATATACATTATACACCAATGTATCGCTATCACCCTCTTGACTTATTGGTATCTATTTATGGAACCTATTTATACATTTACTTACTACCCTTTATCAACTTTATGGAACCTATTTATACATTTACTTACTACCCTTTATCAACTTAACTACCTAATCTATCTGTATCTATCTCAACCAAATGTACATACCTTAAGAGGAGATCGGTCTCCCTTCTTCCTCATGTTTAGCCCCATTAGTTTTCAGATTTTAAGACTTTCGGCCCATTAGTTTGGCGATTTTAAGACCTTTCGCCCAAATTCTTTGTCAATATTAAGACCTTTTGTGCTATTTAGGTGTCGATTTTTTCTTGGCGAACAATATTGAGCCTGTAATTTTGGAAGAACTGCAGGACATTTTTCTATTGAATAATTTACAAATTAATCTAGAAGGGGGATCTAATGGATGTGTTTTGTTTTTATGTTTGACGTGGTCTACTGTAGGGAGGGAACTAAAGATAATAATAAATATATGAACAAAACCAACCAAAAGAAATAAACCTTCCCCCTTAACCCTTTCAGTAAATGAGGGCGCGTTATTTATGTTGGCTAAAACTAGACGATTTTATTCAGGTTTGGAAGGCCCTCTAGCAATCCAAGGGGTAAAGTTTATCTTAACCAACCCTCTTACTCACACATTGTCTACTTAAATTGAATGATATCGTCTAGTAGTGATTTCCTTAAAAGAAAAAGAAAAATGTTCTCCGATACTAATAGGGTTAATCCATAAGTATCTCTGTATTCTCTATCCAACATCTACTAAGGCTCTGTATCGGCTATTCTATCTATCCAACATCTACTAAGGCTCTGTATCAGCTATTCTATCTATCCAACATCTACTAAGGCTCTGTATTAGCTATTCTATCTATCAAACATCTACTATGGCTCTGTATCGGCTATTCTATCTATCCAACATCTACTAAGGCTCTGTATCGGCTATTCTATCTATCCATTATCTATCTACCCTCCTCCGCCCGTGACGACAGCGGAGCAAAATGTCGTGTGAATGATTAAGTAAGAGCCTGGCCTTCCCGCATGCTGAGATGTTTCGAGTGGGGTGCCCTTTTGGGGAGGGGGGGGGGGGAAGGGAGGGAGAGAGAGAAAGGGAGAGTGAGATTGAGTGAGTGAGTGAGAGTGTGTGTGTGTGTGTGTGTGTGTGTGTGTGTGTGTGTGTGTGAGAGAGAGAGAGAGAGAGAGAGAGAGAGGAAGGATGGGGGTGGGGTGGGGGAAGTGCTTAGAAGGTACAGTCTACATACTGTATATACTATCATAATTTATGTATGAGGACCTGCGAGAGTGTTGCAAGGAATAGTTAGCATCGCATAACCCTTGCAGTCCATTTCGGGGAAATACTCGAAGTAAAAACAGGGACAAAGTGAAATGTACTATACTCCTTTTGTTGAACTGCTCTACTGAACTATTTATAATATCTGAGAAAAGTTTGTTCCAGGGAGAACAGGAATCATTTATAAAATTTCAACAAATTCTTGCGCCAAGCCTTTTCCATTTCAGCCATGTGTTCGTGTTGTATTCGTATTGAGAAGAGACATTTTGCAATAATCCACACAGGCTAACCACTCCCATCTAGTATATCAAATGTTTGAATGATTTGGCCTAATAGTCTATGCGACTTCAACAAAAAGAGACTGAAAGCTCTCAACGAAGACCTTCATTAACCAGGGAGAATAGAGAAACTAGACATATATTGATGAACGGAGAGAGAGAGAGAAGAGGTGGAGGAGTAGAGTATAATGTACGGTATTAGATAAAGAGTAGATTTAATAATACGGTACAGGGAGACTAAATATATATAGAAAAGTGTGTGTGTGTATATGTGTGTGTGTGTGTAAATCAATGTTGTCGATCTGTTCAGCTTTCGCCCTCTCCCCTGCTTCCATTTTTATCAGTCCACTTCCCGTCTCTCTTCCTTCTTCCCTCCCTCATCAAGAATTCTGCCTTCTTTCCAACATTCCTTACCTCTACTCCTTCCTTCCTTTATTATTCAGTGTTTCTTAGCCCTTCCTTCGCTCATTATTCAATATTCGTTATTCCTTCCTTTATTATTCAGTGTTTCTTAGCCCTTCCTTCGCTCATTATTCAATCTTCGTTATTCCTTCCTTTGTATAATTCTTTAAAATTCGAAAGCCGGGATAGTCAAAACTGAACTAATTAGTCAGATAGATACTTGCTGTTCCCAGAACCAAAGCAGTTAAACAAATAGCTAGCTGACTTAGAACTAATTAGCTCAGTCCATGCAGAGTAACTGTTGCAAAACCCAAGTGTTAAGGTTAGTGTCTGCTGTTCACAAGGACTCGAGCAAGACAGGAATATTAAGATATTATCATACTGTGGTTCTCCGGAATCCAAAACCAAAATTAACTTTCGTTATTTTAATTTATGAAAGTACTCACGACCACGTTTGGTCCAGGTAGAGCAAGAGACTATTTTCAGTAAAGTGTTATTATTGTCTGTGGTTGCAAGAAGTCCTGATTATGATATAACTTGGTGTTGTAATATATATATATATTGTTGCAGTGTATTATGACCTGTGTTTCGTGTATCGGTAACCTTTTAGTCTTAGATTTAATAATCTAGTTTTATGTATTTGTTTATCTTTGTTTGACTTACCCAACTGAGTACTATAGAAACCTTGCCTTAAAATAATTGTACATATTGTAATATTTATAAGTTTAACAAATAATATTAATATTGTCTTATTCAAATACAGATATGTGCGTGAAATGTTTGATCCCTGCCAGGATTCGAATACAGAATATCAGGGTTGGCATCTCAGTTTCGATACATTAAACCATGGTCATAAACCTTAGAAACTATTATTCTTTACAAAATCTGCATGGATGAGAAAAGAGATGAAACAAACAGTAGTGATACTTTAATTATAAGTCTATAGGTCAACTAGTGAAGAATTTACAATGTCGAGAATAAATAGTTGGAAAAATAACTAACATAAATATTGAAAAGAGTATTTATTGTAAATACAGGCCAATTACGGCTCATCTAAGTTCTATTCAGGGGGAGCCGAAACTGTTGTGACTTTGCAATATATTACTTTTGTTTTCAATATTTGAGTTTAGATTTCTATAGGCCTACTGTAGCATAGAATATAATGAAAAGTAAATATATAAAACATGATGGTGCTACATATCCAATCATCCTGCCATATGAAGCCTACATTATTAAATTGATCGTGTAAGGTAAGTCTAGGCCTTGGTCTTGAGTTGCTCGTTTAATTGGATAAGGCTTCAGAAATCATAGAACGGGTATATTGATCATATTTGTGTGCACAGTATAGTTCATCCCTTGTCCTTCATATGCTGCACAGTATAGTTCATCCCTTGTCCTTCATATGCTGCACAGTATAGTTCATCCCTTTTTCCTTCATATGCTGCACAGTATAGTTCATCCCTTGTCCTTCATATGCTGCACAGTATAGTTCATCCCTTGTCCTTCATATGCTGCACAGTATAGTTCATCCCTTGTCCTTCATATGCTGCATTCAATGTTATGTTTTGGTTTTTCATATTTCTCTTTTCCTTTTCTTGTCACCCATTTTCCTCTCCCTTAATTCTTCTTCCTCCCTGTCCCCATCTCGTCTTCCTCCTCCCCCCTCCTTCTACAGTGTTCATTATCCTCCTTTCCCTCTCCCTTCTTTCCTTCCTATTTCCCGTCTTCTTTTTCCACTATCCTTCTATCCTCCACCTCTTCTTTATCCCTTTCCCTCTCTTCCTCTACCTCCCTGCTCTCTTCCGTCTCCTCTTCTCTCTCCCCTGTTCCTCTCTTCCCCTCCCTCCCTCCTCTCTTCCTTCTCCCCTCTTCTGCTTCTTCCTGCACCTCCCCTTTCCTTCCTTCTTCCCTTCCCTTCCTTCCGCTCGTGTTGCTTTGAGATTCTGTCTACGGTTACTGTCTACACTCGCACCATTACCTGCCTTCGGGTCTTCCGTTCTTCCTGCCTCTCTCCTTTTTTATATTATCTCCCCTTTCGTCTTTCTTCCTCCCTCCTCCTTCCTTCTCTCACCCCTCCTCTTCTTCTCCCCTTCCCCTTCTTCCCTTTGTCCCCTTCTCCTCTCCTGCTTTTCCTCCCTTCTCTACCCTCCCCTCCCTCTTCGTCCTCCCACCCCTCCCTCTTCGTCCTCCCACCTCTCCCTCTTCATCCTCCCTCCCATCCCCTCCCTCTTTATCCTCCCTCCCCTCCTTCTTCATCCTCCCTCTCTGTCTCTTCGTCCTCCCACCCTCCCTCTTCATCCTCTCCCCCCCCCCCCCCCCTCTCTCTCTTCGTCCTCCCACCCGTCCCTCTTCGTCCTCCTCCCCCCCCCCTCTCTCTTCGTCCTCCCACCCCTCCCTCTTCATCCTCTCCCCCCCCCTCTCTCTTCGTCCTCCAGCCCTCCCTCTTCATCTTCCCACCCCTCCCTCTTCATCCTCCCCCCCGTCCCTCTTCGTCCTCCTCCCCCCCCCCCCCTCACTCTTCGTCCTCCCACCCCTCCCTCTTCGTCCTCTCTCCCCTCCCTCTTCATCCGCCCACCCCTCCCTCTTCGTCCTTCCCCCTCCCTCTTCGTCCTCCCACCCCACCCTCTTCATCCTCCCCCCCTCCCTCTTTGTCCTCCCAACCCTCTCTCTCTTCGTCCTCTCACCCCTCCCTCTTCGTCCTCCCACCCCTCCCTCTGCGTCCTCCCACCCCTCCCTCTGCGTCCTCCAACCCCTCCCTCTTCGTCCTCCCACCCTTCCCTCTTCGTCCTCTCACCCCTCCCTCTTCGTCCTCCCACCCCTCCCTCTTCGTCCTCCCACCCCTCCCTCTGCGTCCTCCCACCCCTCCCTCTGCGTCCTCCCACCCCTCCCTCTTCGTCCTCTCATCCCTCCCTCTTCGTCCTCCCTCTTACCTACTCTTCCCCTTTCCTTCCTTGATATTTTTGCTACGGTTTCCTTCTACCCTCTCGCTTTCCCTTCCGTTCTTCCTTCCTCTCTCCTTGTTATCCTCTCCCTGTTCGGCTTTCCTCTTCCCTCTTTCTTCATCCCTCCTCTTCCTATCCCCTATTTTTTTCTTTCCAGCTCTTAATTCCACGCCCCATTCTCCTTTGCTTTTCTTCGTTCCTCTATCCTCCCACTCCCCCCACCTCCTCTCCCTCCCCCACCCCTCCCTTTTCGTCCCACCTCTTCCTCTCCCTCTTTTCCCCCTCCCTTCCTTGAAATTCTTTCTACGGTTATTTTCTACACTCTCGCCTACCCTGCCTTCAGGACTTCCGCTCTTCCTTCCTCTCTCCTGTTTATCCTTTCCCCTTTCCTTTTCTCCTTCCCTCCTTCACCCCCTCTCCTCCCCAACTTTTCCAATCCTCCCTCTCCTCTGCTTTTCTTCTTGTTCATACCCTCCCAGTGTTTCTCTCCCCTCTCCCCCTTTGCTTTACCTCTTCTTCTTCCTTCCCTCCTCTTTCCCTCCCCTCTTCCTCCCTCTCCCCTGATATGTTTTTCTCTACCCTCCAAGTGTTCTATCTCCCCTCTCCTTCCCCTCTCTCTATTTGCTTTACCACTTCTTCTCCCTTCCCTCCTCTTCCTCCCTACTCTTCTTCCTTTCTCTCCCCTGATATTTTGTTATGTACCCTCCCAGTTTCTCTCTCCCCTCCCCCTCCCTCTCTTCTGCCCCCTTCCCTCTTCTTCCCCTCCCCTCTTCCTCCTCCCCCTTCCCCTCCAGGACACTCTATGGTTACCTTCTATTGTTCACTCTCACCTTTCCTGTCTTCGGGACTTCCGTTCTGCTTCCCTTCTTACTTCCTCTTTTAACTCCACAAAGTTTTGCTCCCTCGATATTCTGTTCTTTCTCTAATCTTATCTTGCATATTGGTAACCCAGGTTCGAATCCCGGTAGGATCACATGCTTTCATTAATTTCGTTGGGTGGTGTTTGGTGTTGGGTGTGAAATAATAAAAATATATTACATTGTGTGGTCTTCGTACTTTTAAAGTAGTGTCGCGGAAAATATACAACATAAAAACACACAACTCTGTATGGCGTCTTAGGAATTAAATTAACTAAGAGCAGAATAGTTCTTAAATTATTCTCATCGAATATCGCGTTTACGATTTGGCTGCATTATAACTAAGAACAAGCAAAATTTGAACCTAGTAAAACATGATAAAGTTAATCCAAAACGACATATTCAAAACTAAAACTGAAAATATGAAAGGTCTAAGTTTCTCCACACACCCTTCTCCAGACCCAGGGTAGTTTACGTTGTGGTAACACGTGTTTAGCGGCTCACCAATCAAATGACACCGGAAGCATATGTGTCAAGATTGTTGGGAAAAGTGTCCTGTTTCGTGGAAGTGAAGCCTTTCTTCCACCACCGATTTGTGAACTTGTGGAGTAAACTACCTACAGCTTCTTCAGATTTATTAAGAATCTGATATTTTATAACGACTAGAACAAATATAATTACACATCAATGAGTAAACCAATATATGATTCAAACTAATCCATTGCAGTACATTGAGTTTATATTTGCGTTACATTTTTTGTTTACAATTGAACACAGTCATGATAGTTGCTACACACAAATAACTGTCACTACCCTTCCCAGACGATCCCTATCTTCATAACGTATATCAGCAACAAAAATATAATAAGTTTTACAAATATAGAAATCTCAATTTCATATAGCCTATTGCCTCTTAATTTTGATATAGTAATATTCTTCCACACTTACTATATTTATATCAATTCGATGACAACTTCAATACTGTAGATGTTTACCTTTTTCAATTTTCATCAGTGTTTTTGGATTAATGATAATTATGTTTATATTTTGTATTATTAAGAGTAACTATAGTCCGTTCATTATATGTAGGCCAGCAATCTTCACTATTAACCTCTTGTATACCTTCTATCGTACCTCGACCCTTTTCCATTTTATACTTTCCTATAAAACATTACTCTTACTCTTTCCTTTCCCTCCATACCTTTCTTCCTCTTCCCTTCTTCTCTTCGCCATTCCTTCCTTCTGTACCTCCTTCCACCCTTCCTTCCTCCTCATCTTCCATCCTTCTTTCCTGTTTCCCCCTCTTACTTCCTTCTTCTCTCCCTCCATACCATCCTTTCGTCCGTTTCATGATACCTTCATGGTCCGTTTACCCTTTTTACCTACCGCCCTACATTCCTTCCTTCCTTCCTTCCTCTCATCTTCCTTCCTTCTTGTCCTCCTAATGAGCGGATATACTGTACAACCCTTACCGTACCTCCAAGCCCCCTCCAACCTTCCTTACCCCCTTACCTCTCTCTCCTACCCCACTTACCTCTCTCTCCTACCCCCCTTACCTCTCTCTCCTACCCCCCTTACCTCTCTCTCCTACCCCCCTTACCTCTCTCGTCCTACCCCCTTACCCTTACCCTTACCTCTCTCTCCTACCCCCCCTTACCTCTCTCCTACCCCCCTTACCCTCTCTCTCCTACCCCCCTTACCTCCTCCTCCCCTACCCCCCTTACCTCTCTCTCCTACCCCCCCTTACCCTCTCTCCCCTACCCCCTTACCTCTCTCCCCTACCCCCTTACCATCTCTCTCCTACCCCCCTTACCTCTCTCCCCTACCCCCCTTACCTCTCTCCCCTACCCCCTTACCTCTCTCTCCTACCCCCTTACCTCTCTCCTACCCCCTTACCTCTCTCTCCTACCCCTCTCTCTCCTACCCCCTTACCTCTCTCCTCCTACCCCCTTACCTCCCTCATATCCCCTCCTACCCCCCTTACCTCCCTCATATCCCCTACCTCCCCCCTACCCCCTTACTCCCTCCTACCCCCTTACCTCACTCATATGCCCTCTCCTACTCCCTTACCCCTCTCATATCCCCCTCATGGCCCCCTCCTACCCCCTTACCTCCCTCATATCCACCTCCTACCCCGTACCTCCCTCATATCCCCTCTCATACCCCTCCTACCCCCTCATATCCCCCCCTCCTACCTTACCTCCCTCATCTCCCCTCCTACCCCCTTACCTCCTTCGTACTCCCCTCCTACCCCCTTACCTCCTTCGTACTCCCCTCCTACCCCCCTTACCTCCCTCATATTCCCCTCCTACCCCTTACCTCCTTCGTACTCCCCTTTACCCTCCTTACCTCCCTGATATCCCCCTCCTGCCCTCCTTACCTCCCTCATATCCCCCTCCTACCCTTTACCTCCCTCATATCCCCCTCCTACCCCCTTACCTCCCTCATATTCCCCTCCTACCCCCATTACCTCTCTCCCTATCCCCTCCTACCCCCTTACCTCCCTGATATCCCCCTCCTACCCTTTACCTCCCTCATATCCCCCTCCTACCCCCTTACCTCCTCATATTCCCTCCTACCCCATTACCTCTCTCTCCTATCCCCTCCTACCCCCTTACCCTCCCTCATATCCCCCTCCTACCCTTTACCTCCCTCATATTCCCCTCCTACCCCCTTACCTCCCTCATATCCCCCTCCTACCCTTTACCTCCCTCATATCCCCCTCCTACCCCCTTACCTCCCTCATATTCCCCTCCTACCCCCATTACCTCTCTCTCCTATCCCCTCCTACCCCCTCTTACCTCCCTCATATCCCCCTCCTACCCTTTACCTCCCTCATATCCCCCTCCCTCCCCCTTCCCTCCCCCCTATTCCCCTCCTACCCCCATTAGCTCTCTCTCCTATGCCCTCCTACCCCCTTACCTCCCTCATATCCCCCTCCTACCCTTTACCTCCCTCATATCCCCCTCCTACCCCCTTACCTCCCTCATATTCCCCTCCTACCCCCATTACCTCTCTCTCCTATCCCCTCCCCCCCTTACCTCCCTCATATCCCCCTCCTACCCTTTACCTCCCTCATATCCCCCTCCTACCCCCTTACCTCCCTCATATTCCCCTCCTACCCCCCAATTACCTCTCTCTCCTATCCCCTCCTACCCCCTTACCTCCCTCATATCCCCCTCCTACCCTTTAACCTCCCTCATATCCCCCTTCTACCCCCTTACCTCCCTCATATTCCCCTCCTACCCCCATTACCTCTCTCTCCTATCCCCTCCTACCCCATTACCTCCCTCGTACTCCCCTCCTACCCCCCTTACCTCCCTCATATTCCCCTCCTACCCCCATTACCTCTCTCTCCTATCCCCTCCTACCCCCTTACCTCCCTCATATCCCCCTCCTACCCTTTACCTCCCTCATATCCCCCTCCTACCCCCCTTACCTCCCTCATATTCCCGTCCTATCCCCCTTACTTCTCTCTCCTATCCCCTCCTAGACCCCTTACCTCTCTCGTATCCCCCTTATCTCCCTCTTTGCCCCTCATATTCCCCTCCTACCCCTTTACCTCCCTTCTATCCCCTTACCTCCCCATATCCCCCCTCCTACCACCTTACCTCCCCATATGCCCTCTCCTACCCCCTTACCTCCGTCATATCAGCCCCACCCCCCTGCACCCCTAGAAGCCCCACTCACGAACGACACCCCAACCTCTCAACTTACCCTATATCAGATTCCAAACTTTCCGGCCACCTCCATTACACCCACCTAGGCTACCCCCCCCATGTAAGGTGAAGAACAAACAAACTCGCACCCCTCTACAATATCAAGGGGTGGTGTGCGTAGCCTTTAAGGGGAGATGTTTCGTTTTTCGAGACCCCCGTAATTCTCCCTCATGTTTAGCCCCATTTGTTTTGAGATTTTAATATGTTCGATCCATTTGTTTGGCGATTTTGATACCTTTTGCCCCATTTATTTATCAATATTAAGACCTTTCGTGCCATGTACAGTAAGTGTCATTTTTTTCCTGGCGAGCGATAGTGAACCTTGTAATTTTGGGGGGAACCGGCCTTTGGCCGGGACATTAATCTACCGACAAATTTACAAATATATCTTGAAAGAGGGTCTAGGGCGTGTACTTTTGTTTGTATTTTATTGTTTTAAAGGTTGATGGAGGACTAGCGAGGAAACTAAAACATAGATAAATCAATAAATATATAGACCAAAAACTAACCACTACCCCTTTAACACGTACGGGGGTTCACTATCACCTTCTCAATCTATGGACCGTATTTTTAAGCACAGTGAGGGGCCAAGATATATAGACTCTTGGAGTCTATATATCTTGCTCTCCACTTTTACCATCGAAATAAAAAGAGGTAAGGCAGAGCACCCCTAACTCGATGTTTTAGACCAGTGACAGAATTCTTAAACATGGACAAGGATGAAAAGGATTAACAGTAACCCCCTCCCCCATATACACAAAAATATAAACACATATATACAAAAATACATACATATATAATATAATACAATGAGGATGAGAGTGCGTCCCTTTCCAATGCTAATACACCTTTGGCTCGTATTATTACAACACAAGAAGGGACTCTATCTCCCCTTCCCCCATACACCTTTGGCTCGTATTATTACAACACAAGAGGGACTCTATCTCCCCTTCCCCCATAAATACACCTTTCGCTCGTATTATTACAACACAAGAGGGACTCTATCTCCCCTTCCCCCATAAATACACCTTTCGCTCGTATTATTACAACACAAGAGGACTCTATCTCCCCTTCCCCCATAAATACACCTTGGCTCGTATTATTACAACACAAGAGGGACTCTATCTCCCCTTCCCCCATAAATACACCTTTGGCTCGTATTATTACAACACAAGAGGGACTCTATCTCCCCTTCCCCCATAAATACACCTTTGGCTCGTATTATTACAACACAAGAGGGACTCTATCTCCCCTTCCCCCATAAATACACCTTTGGCTCGTATTATTACAACACAAGAGGGACTCTATCTCCCCTTCCCCCATAAATACACCTTTGGCTCGTATTATTACAACAGAAGAGGGACTCTATCTCCCCTTCCCCCATAAATACACCTTTGGCTCGTATTATTACAACACAAGAGGGACTCTATCTCCCCTTCCCCCATAAATACACCTTTGGCTCGTATTATTACAACACAAGAGGGACTCTATCTCCCCTTCCCCCATAAATACACCTTTGGCTCGTATTATTACAACACAAGAGGGACTCTATCCCGCCTTCCCCCATAAATACACCTTTGGCTCGTATTATTACAACACAAGAGGGACTCTATCTCCCCTTCCCCCATAAATACACCTTTGGCTCGTATTATTACAACACAAGAGGGACTCTATCTCCCCTTCCCCCATAAATACACCTTTGGCTCGTATTATTACAACACAAGAGGGACTCTATCTCCCCTTCCCCCATAAATACACCTTTGGCTCGTATTATTACAACACAAGAGGGACTCTATCTCCCCTTCCCCCATAAATACACCTTTGGCTCGTATTATTACAACACAAGAGGGACTCTATCTCCCCTTCCCCCATAAAATAACAACCCGGAGAAAGGGAGTGTGCACCTTCTCCTAATGATTTAAGGGGAGATGTTCATTTAAGGTCTTTTTGCGGACTCCCTTCTCTCATGTGAAGCTCCATTAGTTTTGAGACTTTAAGAAGTTCGCTCCATTAGTTTAGGCCTAGGGATTTTAAGACCTTTTGCCCAATTTCCTTCAATGTTAAAACCTTTCGTGCCATTTAGGTGCCAATGATTTGCCGGCTAGTGATAGCGAGCCTGTAATTTACGAGGAACCGGATTTTTCCACCGAAAAATGTACACATTTATCTCGAAGGGAGTTCGTGGGGGTATGCTATTTGTTAAGCTTGATGAAGGTCTAGGGAGCAAACTAGAAAAACAAAAACAAAATCTCCTTTTCAGATTATAAATCCTAAACCCCCAACCTTAACAGAAAGCTCACACACACGGGCACATGATAACCCACACGTAAGGAAGCACTATGTAATATACTCAACACAGAGACATTGGCCTGTAGTATCGTGCATGGTTAACAGGTGTATTATATAGGGCTTGGTGGACATGGGAGGTGCGTATACGGAATGTAGAGGTGTAGGGAATGTAGCTGTGTAGGGATTGTTGCTATGTAGGGATTGTAGAGGTGTAGGGCCTGTAGCTATATAGGGATTGTAGCTGTGTAGGTATGGTAGCTATGAAGAGATTGGTGGTTGTGTAGGGATTGTAGTTGTGTAGGGCCTGTGGATGTGTAGGGATTGTAGCTATGAAGGGATTGTGGATGTGTGCAGATTGTAGCTATGTAGATATTGTGGCTGTGTAGGTGTTGTAGTTGTGTAGGGATTGTAGTTGTGTAGGGATTGTAGTTGTGTAGGTGTTGTAGTTGTGTAGATGTTGTAGTTGTGTAGATGTTGTAGTTGTGTAGGTATTGTGGTTGTGTAGGTATTGTGGTTGTGTGAGGATTGTAGTTGTGTAGGGATTGTAGTTGTGTAGGGATTGTAGTTGTGTAGGGATTGTAATTGTGTAGGGATTGTAATTGTGTAGGGATTGTAGTTGCGCAGGGATTGTAGTTGTGTAAGTTTTGTAGTTGTGTAGGGATTGTAGTTGTGTAGGTGTTGTAGTTGTGCAGGGATTGTAGTTGTGTAAGTTTTGTAGTTGTGTAGGGATTGTAGCTGTGTAGGGATTGTAGTTGTGTAAGTTTTGTAGTTGTGTAGGGATTGTAGTTGTGTAGGGGTTGTAGTTGTGTAGGGATTGTAGTTGTGTAGGGGTTGTAGTTGTGTAGGGGTTGTAGTTGTGTAGGTGTTGTAGTTGTGTAGGGAGTGTAGATGCGTTGATGTTGTAGTTGTGTGGGTGTTGTAGTTGTGTAGGTGTTGTAGTTGTGTAGGGAGTGTAGATGCGTTGATGTTGTAGTTGTGTGGGTGTTGTAGTTGTGTAGGTGTTGTAGTTGTGTAAGGATTGTAGCTGTGTAAGGATTGTAGTTGTTTAGTTGGGTGTTGTAGTTGTGTAAGGTAGTTGTGTAAGGTGTAGTTGTGTAAGGATTGAGTGTGTAAGGATTGTAGTTGTGTAAGGATTGTAGTTGTGTAAGGATTGTAGTTGTGTAAGGATTGTAGCTGTGTAAGGATTGTAGTTGTGTAAGGATTGTAGTTGTGTAAGGATTGTAGTTGTGTAAGGATTGTAGTTGTGTAAGGATTGTAGCTGTGTAGGGATAGTAGCTGTGTAAAGATTGTAGCTGTGTAGGGATTGTAGCTGTGTAAGGATTGTAGCTGTGTAAGGATTGTAGCTGTGTAAGGATTGTAGTTGTGTAAGAATTGTAATTGTGTAAGAATTGTAGCTGTGTAAGGATTGTAGTTGTGTAGGGATTGTAGCTGTGTAAGGAATGTAGTGGTGTAAGGATTGTAATTGTGTAAGGATTGTAGCTGTGTAAGGATTGTAGCTGTGTAAGGATTTAGTTGTGTAAGGATTGTAGTTGTGTAAGGATTGTAGTTGTGTAAGAATTGTAATTGTGTAAGAATTGTAGCTGTGTAAGGATTGTAGTTGTGTAAGGATTTAGTTGTGTAAGGATTTAGTTGTGTAAGGATTGTAGTTGTGTAAGGATTGTAGCTGTGTAAGGATTGTAGCTGTGTAAGGATTGTAGCTGTGTAAGGATTGTAGCTGTGTAAGGATTGTAGCTGTGTAAGGATTGTAGCTGTGTAAGGATTGTAGCTGTGTAAGGATTGTAGTTGTGTAGGGATTGTAGCTGTGTAAGGATTGTAGTTGTGTAGGGATTGTAGTTGTGTAAGAATTGTAGCTGTGTAAGGATTGTAGTTGTGTAAGGATTGTAGTTGTGTAAGGATTGTAGTTGTGTAAGGATTGTAGCTGTGTAAGGATTGTAGCTGTGTAAGGATTGTAGCTGTGTAAGGATTGTAGCTGTGTAAGGATTGTAGTTGTGTAAGGATTTAGTTGTGTAAGGATTTAGTTGTGTAAGGATTGTAGTTGTGTAAGGATTGTAGCTGTGTAAGGATTGTAGCTGTGTAAGGATTGTAGCTGTGTAAGGATTGTAGCTGTGTAAGGATTGTAGCTGTGTAAGGATTGTAGCTGTGTAAGGATTGTAGCTGTGTAAGGATTGTAGTTGTGTAGGGATTGTAGCTGTGTAAGGATTGTAGTTGTGTAGGGATTGTAGTTGTGTAAGAATTGTAGCTGTGTAAGGATTGTAGCTGTGTAAGGATTGTAGCTGTGTAAGGATTGTAGCTGTGTAAGGATTGTAGCTGTGTAAGGATTGTAGCTGTGTAAGGATTGTAGCTGTGTAAGGATTGTAGCTGTGTAAGGATTGTAGCTGTGTAAGGATTGTAGCTGTGTAAGGATTGTAGCTGTGTAAGGATTGTAGTTGTGTAGGGATTGTAGTTGTGTAAGAATTGTAGCTGTGTAAGGATTGTAGCTGTGTAGGGATTGTAGTTGTGTAAGAATTGTAGCTGTGTAAGACTTGAAGTTGTTTAATTGTTGAAGATTATAACATGATCGTAGTTTTTGTTTTATACAAGTAGTGTAGCTGTGCACTGTATTTGTATCGGGACTGGGGTTGTACTGGGATTAAAGCTATTTGGAGTGATAGCTCAGTGGTAGCGAGAGAACTCGAACAAATGGTTTCAAATTGGATACATTTTGTTTAAGGAAAGATATAGGCAAATACCTGTTTGGTAACAGTTTCAGATATGTGGAATAGGCTACCTAGCGCCATAGTAGGATCAAGAACGACAGAGAGCTTCAAAGTAAATTATATAGACATATGGACGAGATGGGTTGGTTGTGAGAGGGATCTGCCTTGTTTGGGCTTTCTGCAGACTCCCATTTTCTTAAGTTCTTATGAAGCAATAGGGCATGATAAAAGTAATATCGATTAATCTCTTCTATACGATGGCATATTATTCAGTTTACCCAGACGCCATTAGACGATGGGATAAATGGGGTAAGCACTATTTCAGTTAATCCAATGCTTCACATCTTTCTAAATTGGGCAAAATCGCTCAGTTACCTAAACTAAACTAGAGACAGTCCTACTGACGAGTTAAGACTGTGGATATAAAGTTCTAAAGTTGCTTAAGGATATAAACTGAATGGGAATTAGAACGATAGGCACTTTATTTGTGAAGGAATTGAAGTTTGGCAACGGACTGAAGTTGCACAAGGATTCCCGCTGTAGCGGGACTGACTAAAGCGGTGTGTTGGTGGATTGAAAGGCCGTGATACCGAACTAAAAAGAGAACACGGGAGGGGGGGGGGGGGGGGGGGTAGGGGGGCACTGCAAGGGTTTCCTAGGCTACATAGGTCAGTCCGGTGGTCGATATATGGACGGCAGGAGGGACTAGAGGGGATAAAGAGGGAAGGGTGGGATGATGGACATATACACAGTCCTGGACAGCAATATCTGGACAATGTATGCAGGCACAATAAAAATATACAGCCGAACTAATCTGAGAAACTACTGGAGTCCTATACAGCTTAAATTACTGGGATTCACAAGTTAATGTTCCTTGGCTTGACCATGTCACTATAAAGTATTCAAGTATTTCTGACTATGACTGTACAATCACCTGTACAAGTAGCCGGTACACGGCTGTATGATAAACATGAAACACTGAGCATTGCCCACACGAGGCAGATCCCATTCACACCCAACCCCTATAATTCATATGACTATCTAGTTTGCTCTTGGCATTTTCTACCATTCCTGAGCTAATCACTGCACTAGGCATTATATTTCACACATCTACAATTTTTTTCCAAACCAGTGCTTACCTACATCTTTTCTAAAGCGCAACTTATCCAATTTGAAGTAATTTGAACTGGTTATCTCTAAGTTATCAAGCTTAAATACCACATTAATATCTCCCTTATTGATTCCTTTCATCCACTCAAATAACTCTATCATATATTCTTCACATATTCATCTTTCTAATGAATGCAAGCCAAGGGTTTCCAGCCTCTCCTCATATGAAACATTTAAATTATTACGAATTATTTTCGGCCTTCTTCGTTGGACTGCCTCCAGAGAGTCAATACCCATTCTATAATAAGGACACCAAAACTGAACAACGTAATAAAAATGAGGTTTCACCAATGATAAGTAAAATTTTAAGATAACGTTCAAAGCTATGTTACTCACACTCCTGGATACACGCCCCACCATCTGTATATCTACTGATTCTGCTAGTTATACCCAAATGAAAGTAATTCATGCATATAACAAACAACAGGGAACCCAACACAGAACCCTAAGGAATGCAACTTTTTACTAAACCCCAATTTAACTTGATATAATGTATGCTAACCCTGTTTCCTACCAATCAGCCATGACTTAATCCACTTTAGTAACGACCCACCTACTCCATGTGCTTCTACATAGACCTTGCTTCTACCTTCCTCATCGAGCTCGCATGGGGGACTATCGAAGGCCTTACGGAAGTCAGTTTAGGATGGACTATGGAGATCAAATGGAAAGGTTTAATGATTTTGTACCTCATAGATTCCCAACAATCCTTCCTAACATGAAGATAATTGATTAAAGGGGAAGGGTATATTGTTGGTCGATTATTTCATATATATATATATATATATATATATATATATATATATATATATATATATATATATATATATATATATATATATATATATATATATATATACTGTATATATATATATATAAATTATATACTGTATGTATATGTTTTTTCTTTTCCCCTCCGTAGACCTCATCAAACTTAAAAAAACACATCCATTAAATCGCTCTTCTAGATATATTTGTACATTTTTCGGTAGAGAAATATCTCGGCCGAAGGCCGGTTCTTCCAAAATTACAGGCTCATTATGGTTCGCCAGGAAAAAAATCGACACCTAAATAGCACGAAAGTTTTTAATATTGACAAAGAAATGGGGCAAAAGGTCTTAATCTGAAAACTAATGGAGCTAAACATGAGGGAGAAGGGGGCTACAAAAACAACCCTTCTCCCCTTAAGAATATATATCTGGCAATTATAGTTATGGATAGGTTAAGGTGAGATAGGTCGCTTTTTGGTAAAAAAAACATCTTCATATATTTATTAATTTTCTAGTTTCCTCCCTAGACTTCCATCAAACGTAAAAAAACAACCCCAGGACCCGCCTTCAAGATATATTTGTACATTTTTCGGTAGAAAAATGTCCCGGCCGAAAGCCGATTCCTCTTAAATTACAGGCTGGCTATCGCTCGCCAGGAAAAAATCGACACCTAAATGACGCGAAAAGTCTAAATATTGACAAAGAAATGGGGTAAAAGATCTTAAAATCGTCAAACTAATGGGCTGAACGTCATAAAATCTGAAAACTAATAAGGCTAAGCATGAAGAAGAAGAGGGCCCAGAAACACGACCCATCTCCCCTTAAGCATTTATTTCTGGCAAGTAGGGTATACCTATGAAAGAGTTAAGGGGGTCACAAGCTTGTTGTTTATCTTTCTCTCCTTTTCTCTCTTTCCTTGGCTTGTATCCATTCGGCCCCATTCAGCCAACTGTTTAAAGACGTTTATCCCCATCCAGGTGTCGATTTCTTCCTGGCGAGCGTTAGCGAGCCAGCATTGTCTGGAGAAATCCGGCTTCGCCGAAGACATTTTTCTATCGAAAAATGTACAAATTTAGCTTGTCAAAAAAAAAATACATATATATGCTGGCTCACTACCACTCGCCAGGAAAATATTGACACCTGAATGGGGGTAAACGTCTTAAAGCAGTAGGCTGAATGGGGCCGAATGGATACAACCCAAAGAGATAGGGAGAGAAAGAGAAAAAAGCGAGGTGGGCTCCCTTAAGCATTCATTTCTTGCAATATATGTACAGTCACAGAAACAATGTTGTGCAGGTGGTACAGTCACGTTAAATGGATTTCCCTCTCTTTATATAAATAACTAAATAAATATATCTAACAAAAGTTGGCAATATTAACATACTCTCTCTCTCTCTCTCTCTCTCTCTCTCTCTCTCTCTCTCTCTCTCTCTCTCTCTCTCTCTCTCTCTCTCTCTCTCTCTCTCTCTCTCTCTCTCTCTCTCTCTCTTTCAAAAGGCCTTTGACAAAGTTCCCCACAAACGTTTACTGCTAAAACTAAAAGCGCATGGAATACAAGACGGTGTGTTGAAATGGATAGAAAATTGGCTCAGCAACAGAAAGCAAAGGGTAGTCATAAACGGTAAGGCATCTAAATGGACCAATGTAAGTAGCGGGGTACCCCAGGGATCGGTACTAGGACCAATTCTCTTTCTAATTTACATCAACGACATAGATGAGGGTCTCACCTGCACAATCTCAAAATTTGCTGACGATACAAAAATTGCAAATAGCGTACTCTCAAAAGAACAAGTTGACGATATGCAACACAATCTAGATAAATTGTCATGTTGGGCCCAAATTTGGCAAATGAGTTTCAATGCGGATAAATGTAAAAGTACTACATATCGGATACCTAAATGAGAAAGCAAACTATTCGATGAATGGCACTCAGCTTAAGAATGTAAACAGAGAAACCGATCTGGGAGTAACAATATCGAGTAACCTAAAACCGAGTCAACAATGTTCAGAAGTTGTTAAGAAGGCAAACAAAATAATTGGCTTTATAGGATAGGTCATTTGAGCATAAATCCAAAGAAGTTATCCTAACCCTTTACAATTCCTTAGTCCGCCCTCTTCTGGAATACTGCGTTCAATCCTGGTGCCCTTATTACCAAAAAGATATAAACAAGCTAGAACGAGTTCAACGTAGAGTTACCAAAATGATACCTAGCCTAAAGAACAAACCATACGAAGAGCGTCTTAGAGAATTAAATCTATTTCCTTTAACCCAGCGCAGATTAAGAGGCGACTTAATTCAAGTGTTCAAAATCATCAAAGGCATCGACAATATGAACTGTAGTAAGTACTTCACTATCGACCAATCTAATTACACGCGGGGAAACGGTTGCAAAATTATTGGTAAATCTTTTAAACTCGCACGAATCTAAGAATTTCTTCTTCAATCGAGTTGTCAACTTGTGGAATGGGCTTCCCCGAGACGTTATAGACTGCAGCACCGTTGATTCATTTAAATTCCGCCTAGACAAATATCTCGCATCAAACCCGCGACTGACTGCGTTTGTAAATGAATAACTTTATCCTCCCCTCAGTTACTAACCCATCTGTCCCCTACTAACTTCCTAGTCCTGCCACGTTAGTGGCAGGGCAGTAGTTCCCTTTCCAATGTTCCCTTACCCACTCTAAACCACTGTTTGGACACTTGATCCTCAGTGTTTTGGAGGACAAGCAACCTAGAAGGGTCACTAGACCTGTTGTTGCTTGATTTCCTTTGTACTCCTTTGTACTCTCTCTCTCTCTCTCTCCTCTCTCTCCTCTCTCTCTCTCTCTCTCTCTCTCTCTCTCTCTCTCTCTCTCTCTCTCTCTCTCTCCATCTCTCTCTCTCTCTCTCTCTCTCTCTCTCTCTCTCTCTCTCTCTCTCTCTCTCTCTCTCCTGGCTCCCTTATAATAATATATTTATATACCTTCTCCCCTCATTAAAGGACCGACAAACCAGCCTCGTATGTCTTAAGGTTACGTAGACTCACCTGGCTTACGTAACTCCCGACACACGTAAACTGGCTCGCACTCAAAAAACATAACTCACTCACTCATTAAATACAGTACCGGTAAAATAACGTAACTTTGGACGGGGAGATAATTTCGGACATTCTGGAAAAACAAATATATTGAACCGCAGTTATGGGATAAATACATGATGTTATGGATAAACAAGTATGTCTGCGGTGTTCTTCCATAATGCAGAGCCATATTTCCGTAACTGTCGCTTATATAATTGTATCCAGAAATGTCCGAAGTATACCCCCCTTGTCTGAAGTTAAGCCATTTTACGGTACCAAATATCCATTCACTCAATAATTTTACTCACACCCACTCAATAAATCCACTTAGGCTCAATTAATCCACCCACTCACTCTCAGACTCAATAAATCCACTACTCACATTCAGTTTCAATACCTCCACTTACACACACTCACTCAATATATCCACTCACTCACACTCAATAAATTCACTTACTTAAACGCACGAATAAACTCGCTAAAAACACATATTCCCATAATACATGTAGGCTCACTTAAACACATATTCCCATAATACATGTAGGCTCACTTAAACACATATTCCCATAATACATGTAGGCTCACTTAAACACATATTCCCATAATACATGTAGGCTCACTTAAATCCATCCTCGATCTCGGTAAAATGCACTCACTCACTCTTACTTAATTAAGCTCACTTACACACTCCATAAAACGCAGTCATACAGTCACAAAACACACTCACACGCACTGAAACCCACTCACACACACACACACACACTCACCAATAACCATTCAGACACTCAATAACACTGCTCACACAAACACACTAAGACACGCATTAAAACGCACACACACATTCACTGATCATACACACACTCAATAAAACTGCACACACACTTACTAAAACTACACACACACTAACTCAAACTACACACACACACACACACACACACACTAACACTAAAACACTCACTAAAACGCACACACTCACTAAAACTACACACACTCACTAAAACTACACACACTAAAACTACACACACACTCTCTATAACTACACACACACACACACACACACACACATCTTCTAAAGATGTACTTTCTACTCTCTCTGGGCTTAACACTAATAAGGCGTACGGTCCGGACGGTGTTCCTCCTGTTGTTCTCAAAAACTGTGCTTCCGTGCTGACTCCCTGCCTAGGCAAACTCTTTCGTCTCTGTCTATCCTCTAACGTCTTCCCTTCATGCTGGAAGTTTGCTCACATTCAACCTGTCCCAAAGAAGGGTGACCGCTCTCAACCCTCCAACTATCGTCCAATTGCTCTTATCTCTTGTCTTTCTAAAGTTTTTGAAACTATTCTTGCTTCCAAATTTCTTAAGCATTTCTCTTCTCATAATCTGCTCTCAGATCGCCAGTATGGCTTCCTTAAGGGTCGCTCTACTGGTGATCTTCTTTCATATCTTACTAACTCTTGGTCATCCTCCTTTCGGGACTTCGGTGAGACTTTTTCTATTGCACTAGACATATCGAAAGCCTTCGATAGAGTCTGGCATAAATCTTTAATTTCTAAACTACCCTCCTTCGGTTTCTATCCCTCCATCTGTGCCTTTGTCTCTAATTTCCTTTACGGCCGTTCCATAGCGCGGTTGTGGACGGCCATTGTTCACTTCCTCACTCTATAAACTCCGGTTGTTCCTCAGGGCTCTGTCCTATCTCCTATTCTCTTTCTAATTTTTATAAATGATCTCCTTAACTGTACCTTAATTCCCATCCATTCATACGCAGACGACTCAACCTTGCACTACTCCCTTAGTTTTTCAGAACGCCCCAGCCAGCAATCCCTCAACGACAAACGTAATGAAGCCATAGAACTCTTAAATTCTGATCTAAATACTATTTCCAATTGGGGCAGAGAAAACCTTGTTAACTTTAATGCTTCCAAAACCCAATTTCTCCATCTATCTACCCGTCAGGATCTCCCAGCGGACTATCCCTTATTCTTCAACAATACAAAAATCAACCCTTCATCTTCTCTCAATATTCTTGGTGTCTCTTTTTCTTCTGATCTCATTTGGAAGGACCATATTACCAGTCTTGCTAAGGCAGCATCCCAGAAGCTGGGTGTGCTCAACCGCCTTAGGGGGTCTTTTCCCCTGCACAGCTTCTTGCTCTGTACAGGGGCATAGTGCGCCCTTGTATTGAGTATTGTTCACATGTGTGGGGAGGTTCCTCTCACACTGCTCTCCTAGACAAAGTTGAAAGGAAGGCCTTTCGTATCATTAACTCCCGTCCACTCACCAACTCTCTGCAATCTCTCTCTCTCCGCCGCAATGTTGCATCTCTCTCGCTATTCTATCGCTACTATAATAATCAGTGTTCCTCAGAGCTATCCCAGTGCATACCACCTCCTTTACGTAGGGCACGTGGTACCCGTCTTGCAACTCAATCCCACCCCTACTCTGTGCAACTCTCCAACCCAAGAGTGAAACGTTACTCTCAAACTTTCTTATACTCAACAGCTGAGCTCTGGAACTCTCTCCCAGAATCAGTCTTCCCTTTCCTATGACTTAAATTGCTTCAAACTCCGTGTGTCCAGGCATTTTGGCTCGAACGTCCCTTGATTTTGGCCCTGTCACTCTTTCAACTATGGGGGAGGCACTCGCTATAGGCAGTTATGCCTTTTGCCTCCCTCAATCACATAGAAAAAAAAAAAAAAAAAAAAAAAACACACAAATACTCACTTTTTATAACACACAAACACACTCTCTATAACTACACACACACTCACTGAAACTACACACACACACACACACACACACACACACACACACACACACACACTAAAACACACTCACACACTAAAACTACACACACGCATAGCAAACATAATATTTCATCAATTAACTTAAATTATCCGGTAATCTACAGTATTTATGTACTTAAAACATTTTCTATACCGCACAAGCCAGTGTATGTTTATGATATCATTATGGTTATTATTTTGTTTAACCTGGATTGAGCTGAGTATGCCATGAGTAATGTAATTCAATAGGTATTAATTACATCACCAGGTCCGGGTTGGTCTCATATATACACATAGCACACCACACTACACTACCTTACACACACACACATTACACCACAACACCTACACCACACAATACATCACAACACACACACACACACACTACACTACACTACACCGCACATACAGTATACTATAAATCAACACACATACACTACACACACATTACACCACAACACCTACACCACACAATACATCACAACACACACACACACTATTCACTACACCACATACAGTATACTATAAATCAACACACATACACTACACACACATTACACCACAACACCTACACCACACAATACATCACAACACACACACACACTACACTACACCACACATACAGTATACTATAAATCAACACACATACACTACACACACACATAATATCTAAATTTTCACATAACTTTTGGCGCTCGCTCATACCCAATGCAAACATTTATATATTCTTTGCCTTCTCGCTCTCGCTCTCTCTCTCTCTCTCTCTCTCTCTCTCTCTCTCTCTCTCTCTGATGACGCTTATATTCCTCGAACCTTTTGTCTCCCTTTGTATTTTTCCTTTGATACATAATCTCTCTCTCTCTCTCTCTCTGTCTGTCTCTGTCTCTCTCTCTCTCTCTCTCTCTCTCTCTCTCTCTCTCTCTCTCTCTCTCTCTCTCTCTCTCTCTCTCTCTCTCTCTCTCTCTCTCTCTCCGCTAATCACCACCTGAGACCAGCTGAAAGGAGTCTCTTTTTAATTCCTTCTTCCTCCTCATTAAGAAGATTTAAAGATGGCGTCTGACTCGGTCCCAATTAAAGACCAAATATAGAGCCTTTTTGTTAATATAGAATGCTGTAGGATTTTAAAACTTAGCTGTGTGAGATGTGAGGATATGATATGTGGGGATATGTGGTATGTTGTAGTATGTGGCGCTATGTTGCACGTGGAAGTGGTGTGTGTGTTTTGAAATATATGTGTGTGTATGTATTGTTCTATGTGTAGCTAAGGCTATGTTGTGTGTGTATGTGTGGTATGTGGGGCTATGTTGTATGTGTGCGCGCGTGGGCATGTTGCAGTGGGGTAGTGGCAGTTTGGTATGCGCTGGCTTGATATGTGGGATATGTTAGTGCATGTCTAATGTGGCATGCAGTGACACGAGAAAGTATATTTCCAAAGTATATTGTACCATATACCTATAATAAGCCCCCCCCCTCCCCTCCAACAAAAATAAATAAATTAATTAATTAATGAATAAATAAATAAATAAATACAAAAGATAAATAGAAACAATAAATAAATAATATATTGTATATTGAATAAAATCATCCCCAAAATACATTAGCTCAAAAAAGAAATGACAATAATGACTAATCAAACAATGAAATAAATACTGGCAATACTAATACGATTCCAGACATACACAAAGGGGTAATGTTATATGTTCAATTACGCTTAATGAAATTTAGCAAGAGGTAGATTGCTTAGATCTTCAGGAACTAATTATGGTTTTCCCAAATGTACGTATATGCAGACAGTTAGCACAATATAGGTGATAGAGGGCGGGTGCCCAATCCCGAAAGGGGCTGACATAGGGGAGCTATCCCCCCGCCAAAGGCGGCTTTTTAGGGCCTTTCCTAGCTGATGCTGAGAGGATTGGGTTCTAGTCATGTGGTGATGGGCTGGTCTATCAGAGTGAGAACTGAGCGATCTCTGCCATACCCATAGCTTACTCTGACTGTTCCTTTTACTTATATATTTTCTAGATCTCAAGTGACGGCGTCTCTTCCGTGGATTGACCTCCCAATCTACCAAGATTGGAAGCCAAAGCGTCACATTTTTCCTTGCACTCAATTTCTTTCATAATTGCTGAGGGGCACAGGGCCCTGGGTGGGGCTTTGGTTTCCCGGGCGTTTCCGCACCCTTTTCAGCTCCCCTCCATGGAGTGGCTTCGGTCACCCAGGTTGTATTGTGGTAGGCAGGGAGGGTTCTGTGGGGGCGCTCGGTTATGGCCTTGGCCTTGCTCGGGGCCTTGGGGCTGTTCGGCCAGGCAGTCTGGGGAACATCAACAACATAAAGGTGATAGACTAAGCACCAAGCAAAATTTAGAGCACTGAACCCATAGCATTTGTATTATGTTTAAAGATGAAACATAAGTCTCATAGAATATATATACAGTATATATATATTTGGTAGATACATACGATAATTTTATCAAGTCAGTATTCAATGCGCAAAATAAATATATCCCCAAAAGAAAATTTAGATCAACACAGAACCAACCCAAATGGATGAATAATAGACTATTAGATCTTCTAGGACAAAAGAGAGGAATATATAGAAAAATTAGAAAAGGCGAAATTCACCTACTTGCTTACTATCAGAATCTATCAAGACAGGTAAAAAAGGATATCAGGAAAGAAAAAAGAAATTATGAAATTAAGGTTGCCAATGACTCAAAAAATAATCCTAAAGCTTTTTACCAACTATATAAATCCAAGGTTAGAGATGTAATTGGTCCCCTTAAAACTTCGATAGGAAAATTGACAGAAAGTGATTTAGAAATGTGCAGTACATTAAATAGTCAATTTCTTTCCGTTTCACTAATGAAAATTTGGCACAGTTTCCAGAAGTCCGTAAGGTATACAGCGATAGTATAGAAAATAGGTTAAGTACGGTTACTATAAGTAGAAATGATGTGGTTAAGGAAATTGACAGACTGAAACCTCATAAATCGCCTGGTCCTGATCAAGGTTAAGAGATACAACAGGTTGGAGCATGGGGTCACTCAAACTCGTACCCGCTCGCGCATGACGTCACGAGGAAGGAAGGGTCGGAGGTCACTCGACTGTTTACCATTCATTCTCAAAGGAGCAGCCGAGCCAGCACTATCCTCCGTTTTCTTTTACTTCATACCGTGATGCTATAACTACTGTAAAAGTGCAGCTCTTCTATTTTAACTGAACAAAATGCCTTTATATTGTCAGTGTATATATTATTATTATATAATAATATATCTATATAATATATTATATGTATATATGTATATATATATATATCATATATATGTATTACTGTATATATATATATATATATATATATATATATATATATATATATATATATATTATATCTATCTATATATATATATTTATATATATATACAGTTAGTTGTGTGTGTAGTATGTAGGCTATGAACCGTAAAACCGTGTAACTTCGGAAATTTTTCGAGTTTTAACGATATCTCTGACTTTAAACACATTATAGAGATATAACTAGGTAAAGTGATGCGTGGTGATAAGTGCGCGGTAATCCAGGAAGCCTCCTAAAATTATCCCCCATAAAAAGAGAGCTATCCTTATCCTAAATGGTGTCCGAAGTCATCTTGAAAAGTGGGCTAATTACTTATTATCGCCAAATGTCCGAAGTTACGACCAAGTCCGAAGCGACCTGGTTTTACGGATAATTATTTGTATGTATGTGTGTATACCGGTATATAACAGGTTGAGATTATGGTGTTGAAATTTGATGTCCTCATTACAGAATGGACATATATAGTTTATTTGGAGTCAGTACAACGAAGAATGACCAAAATTATCCATAATATTATATATCTTCCATATATAGAAAGGTTGAATAAATTAGTCTTGCACTCGTTACAGAGACCCATCTCGTCCAAATGCCTATCTAATTTTATCTTAAAGCTCTCTATCATTCTTGATCCCACTATAGCACTTGGTAGCCTATTCCACCTCTCTACACTCTGTTACCAAACCAAATATTGCTATATCTTTTCTGAAACTAAATGTATCTATCTTGAAAAAAATTGTTATAGTTCTTTCGCTATCACTGGGGCTTTAGTACATTTTTCATGTCCCCTCTATTAATCCCACTAACCCACTTGACACCTCTATCAAATCCCCTCTAACTCTGCGTCTCTCTAATGAATGAACATAAGAACCTAAGAAAATGGGAGTCTGCAAAAGCCGATCGGCCCTCACAAGGCAGATCCTGTCACACCCAACCCCACAAAAACCTATAGGTATTTAAGGGAAAAGATTAAGTTTCCATACCATGCATAAGTACCCTAAATCGATGGATTGCAAAACGTTATTGTGGAACCAGGAGTACTGTCATCAATTATTAAAGTTTTACAATACAAATCCACGTCAATGACAGATTTGAGCGACTGTGTGTATTTATATGATGATGAGACAACTATAGCTCACGAATGGACTTATGATAAAGCAACTGACACACTTTATGCACCCAAAAACAGAGTACAATGTGCGATGATAAGAGGATTGACGAGCCCTTGGAAACAACTCATATATTATGATTTTGACACAAGCATGACCATGGACATTCTGTTTAAAATTATTTCTAAGGTAGAAGCAGTTGGATTTTTGGTAGTTGCTATGGTACAAAGGAGTACAAAGGAGCACAAAGGAAATCAAGCAACAACAGGTCTAGTGACCCTTCTAGGTTGCTTGTCCTCCAAAACACTGAGGATCAAGTGTCCTGGTTTAGAGTGGGTAAGGGAACATTGGAAAGGGAACTACTGCCCTGCCACTAACGTGGCAGGACTAGGAAGTTAGTAGGGGACATATATAGTAAATGAGGGGAGGATAAAGTTATCATTTACAAACGCATGTCAGTCGCGGGTTTGATGCGAGATATTTGTCTAGGCGGAATTTAAATGAATCAACGGTGCTGCAGTCTATAACGTCTCGGGGAAGCCCATTCCACAAGTTGACAACTCGATTGAAGAAGAAATTCTTAGATTCGTGCGAGTTAAAAGATTTACCAATAATTTTGCAACCGTGGTCAGTGACTTAGGACCAACAAACCTGAGGCTATGGAAAACATTAGGTATCAATGTAGACAAACCATTCTTTACAAATCCAGCTGCTTCTAACAGACTATATAATATGTTTTGCAGATGCCACCCCATTTATCAAACTAATTAGGAACAATTTCCTTGACTCAGGTTTTCAGTTAGATGACGACAAAGAAAAGAATGTCAACAGTGAATGTGTCCGAGAACTGATAAATATGAGTAAACTGGACCTAAAAGCAACCTATCATTTGTGTTTCAATCATATATATGTGAGAGGGGTGAAGCGCATGTATGTTCGCCTTGCGGTGCAATTGCTGTCAGAAAAAACCGCAAAAGCATTAATGTATTTTGGAGAACAGGGATTACTGCTGAGCAAAGACTGGAAGAATACAAGTATTTATATTGCATTGGTTGATTCTTGGTTCGACTTATTTAATTCCCGAAATCCAACAGATAAAAAACTGTCACGAGCGGCATATGGGCTGCAGTTACCCAATCAAAACAAATTACTGAATGAAATGCTTAACACCACAAAGTCAATGCGAGTCAAAGGTAGGGGTAGCTTGTATCAATTTCAAAAAGGAATTATTGTATCGTGCCAGTCTTTGCTCGGTTTATATGAGATGCTAAAAGAAAAATATAACATCTCCTATATAATGACATATCGGTTGAATCAACATGTATTGGAACATTTTTTTGTTTGTCTTAGGCAAATAGGAGCTTCAAACCACCAGCATCCATCACCTGTACAAGTTAAGTATCGAATCAAATCATACCTGCTTGGGAAGAACATAGAGTTGGTAGGAAACAATTATAACACTGACAACAAACAAAATTATTCAAGCATATCCGAAGCTGTTTTTTCTCAAACAGAACCATCACAGTCTGCTGCAACTGACACAACAGAAAACCTTGAACATGAACTCCTGTTGTCAGCAGTATTATTTTCTAGTTATGAAGGAAATGCATGCGACTCCAGTGACTATGATACTGAAATTCCAGTTGGTATGTCAAGTACAAATTTATCCCAAGAAAATGAAAATGAAGGTTTGAGGTATATTGGTGGATATATTGCCAGCAAGTTTCCCCAGCATGAATTTCTAGGTCAGAAAGTGTCAGAGGATGACACAACCTGGATTGGGAAAATATGCAGAAAAGAAGGGATGCTTATGACACCCAAAAAGGAATTCTTTGAACAGCTTAAATTAATGGAAAAAATCTGTGTGTGTTTTCATGGGAAAACGGAGTTCAAAGCTGGAAAAAACTCAGTAAAATCATTGTGTAAAGAAATTGTTGGTATGGTGACTTTACCATGGGAAGTAATTAGTTTTTTTGTAAGATGCCGAATGTTTTTTAGAATACGGATTTTAAACAGAAATATGAATGCTAATGATCCTAGAAAAACTAAATCTAAAATGTCTAAACTAATAAAATCAGTGTGAAATCCTCGTGTTTATGTAATCCTTATCCCTCTTTGTGCAAGCTAATTATATTATAAGAATAAGAAAATAGAACAATAACCAAGCAAAATGAAGATACCGGGTATAAAAAAAATACCGGTACTAATATTAATTAACATGTTTGACATCCCTGGTCTAGTGGCAGCACTTTGGCTGGCAGGCGAGCGTTTTTCTAGCTTTCTTTCTCTCGCCCCACCTTCTGACGACAACAGGCTGCGCGTGCGCCAACCTGTTGTATCTCTTAACCTTGGTCCTGATGAGGTATATGCTAGAGTATTAAAAGAATGCAGAGATGAGTTAAGTTATCCATTAACATTTCTATTTAACAAGTCATTAGAAACAGGTATAGTTCCAGAAGCTTGGAAGCTTGCAAATGTAGTTCCGATCTTCAAAAAAGGTGATAAATCAATAGCATCCAATTACCGTCCCATTAGTCTCACTTCAATCATAGGAAAACTACTAGAGTCAATTATTGCTAGGAAAATGAGAAACCACTTAGAAACATTTAACTTAATCAATTCTTCTCAGCATGGATTCACTCAGGGACGGTCTTGCCTTACTAATTTGCTTAGTTTTTTCTCAGAGGTATATGAAGCAGTAGATAATGACAAGTCATATGATATTATATATTTAGATTTCAGTAAAGCTTTCGACAGAGTCCCTCATGAGAGATTGATGAGAAAGGTTGAGGCACATGGAATAGGTGGGGCGTTGTTAGGATGGATTAGGTCATGGCTAATTGGTAGGAAGCAGAGAGTCAGCATAAATGGTACCAAGTCAGAATGGGGAGCAGTCAAAAGTGGTGTCCCCCAGGGATCGGTATTAGGTCCCCTGTTGTTTCTTATATACATAAATGACCTAGATTTAGGTATAACTAGTAGGATAAGTAAATTCGCAGACGATACTAAAATAGGGAGATCAATTGATTCAGATAGCGATATAGAGTGCCTCCAAAGGGATCTAGATACCTTACATGAATGGTCAGTAAATTGGCAGATGAAGTTTAACATTGACAAATGCAAGGTATTAAAGATAGGGAAGATGCAAACAAATGTTAAATATAAACTAGCTAATTTAGAATTAGAAAATTCAGACTGCGAGAAAGATCTAGGTGTGTTTGTTAGCAATGATTTGAAGCCTAGAAAACAGTGTATAAGCGTTCGTAATAAGGCAAACAGGATTCTCGGGTTTATCTCTAGGAGTGTGAGTAACAGAACTGCTGATGTTATCTTAAAACTTTACTTGTCATTAGTGAGACCCCACATGGATTATGCTGTCCAATGTTGGTGTCCTTATTACAGAATGGACATAGATTCATTGGAGAGAGTACAGCGTAGAATGACAAAAATGATCCATAATATTAGAAATCTTTCGTATGAAGAAAGGTTGAAGAAATTAGGTTTACATTCGTTAGAGAGACGCAGAGTTAGAGGGGATATGATAGAGGTGTTCAAGTGGGTTAGTGGGATTAACAAAGGGGACATGGCAAATGTACTAAAGCTCAGTGATAGCGAAAGAACTCGTACCAA
Organism: Paralithodes platypus; assembly: GCA_032716605.1. Classification (NCBI taxonomy): domain Eukaryota; kingdom Metazoa; phylum Arthropoda; class Malacostraca; order Decapoda; family Lithodidae; genus Paralithodes; species Paralithodes platypus. Next base: position 20,018,586 of record CM064486.1, read on the forward strand.
CGGTTTCAAATTAGATAAATTTCGTTTCAGAAAAGATATAGGCAAGTATTGGTTTGGTAACAGAGTTGTAGATGGGTGGAATGGACTACCAAGTGCTATAGTGGGATCTAAAACTGTAGGGAGCTTTAAGATAAAATTGGATAAGCATATGGACGAGAAGGGTTGGGTGTGAAGGGGGATCAGCCGGGTTGGGCCAATCAGCGCTCTGCAGACCTCCATAATCCTGCGTTAATCTCTAACCGTTTTGGTAAGATGATCCTCAGGGTATTAGAGTGTGAAGCCTATAATTGGGCTTTGTAATTGAATTGGGGTTGTGTGGGACAGGGATCTGCCTTGCTTAGGCCAATCGGCTTTCTGCAGACTCCCATTTTCTTATGTTCTTATGTTATGTTCTTATGTTCTTATATATATATATATATATATATATATATATATATATATATATATATATATATACCGGGTATATATATATATATATATATATATATATATAGGCTACATAACCAAGACAGGTTATAATCATAAACAATTAATCTAAACAAAAATGCCCCCTTCAATCAGATGACACCAATTATTGTTGTAACGTAATTTCCTCGAGACACTTTAATTAAACCCAAGAAGGACCTGTCAGATTGAGACATTTTATTGAGATGATCTAAGTCTTGCCTCGTACACTGTCAATATTATAGGTATGGAAAGGGTAATTTAATTGCCCCAAATAATCTTAAAAGTTATGCCCATCTAATATAAGGATAGAAAGGTAAATCACTAACACTATACCCAACGATTTGCTGTACCTTTACCATACCCCATAGATACCCTAGATATTACATGAGGTAGAGGTGATTCCTAAACTGTGCAAAATCACATAGGTGAATAATTTGAAGCATACCTGAAAATCGTCATCTGCATATAAGGGTCAATTTCTCTCTTGACTTTCCCCCAATTTAGCTCAACCCACTTACCCTTTCACACAAACTAATATATTATAATCTTATAATCATTAAAACCTGGACCAAGAATATAATATAATGACCTATTAATGCGCCTCACGTAACGAAGCCAATTAACTCCTTAAGGGGGGATAGTTGGTTTTTTCTGGCCCCCTTCTCCCTCATGTTTAGCCCCATTAGTTTTAAGATTTTAAAACGTTTGGCCCATTAGTTTGACAATTTTAGGATCTTTCGCCACATTACTTTATTAATATTAAGACTTTTCTTGTTAATTAGGTATTTTTTGTATCCAGTATTTAAGGAAAAGTTTTCTACCGAAAAATGTACAAATTTATCTTGCAGGGGGATCTTGAGGATGTTTTTTTTTCAGGTTGATGGAGGTCTAGGGAAGAAACTAAGAAAATAATAGATACCCGGTAACTAAATAAATATATAAATCTACCAATAAATAAGTCCATCCCCCCATAAGCCTACATTATTATATAAGTCATCCCCCCATAAGCCTACAGTATTATATAAGTCATCCCCCCATAAGCCTACAGTATTATATAAGTCATCCCCCCATAAGCTACAGTATTATATAAGTCATCCCCCTATAAGCCTACAGTATTATATAAGTCATCCCCCCATAAGCCTACAGTATTATATAAGTCCATCCCCCCATAAGCCTACAGTATTATATAAGTCATCCCCCCATAAGCCTACAGTATTATAAGTCATCCCCCCATAAGCCTACAGTATTATATAAGTCATCCCCCCATAAGCCTACAGTATTATATAAGTCATCCCCCCATAAGCCTACAGTATTATATAAGTCATCCCCCCATAAGCCTACAGTATTATATAAGTCATCCCCCCATAAGCCTACAGTATTATATAAGTCATCCCCCCATAAGCCTACAGTATTATATAAGTCCATCCCCCCATAAGCCTACAGTATTATATAAGTCATCCCCCCATAAGCCTACAGTATTATATAAGTGATCCCCCCATAAGCCTACAGTATTATATAAGTCATCCCCCCATAAGCCTACAGTATTATATAAGTCATCCCCCCATAAGCCTACAGTATTATATAAGTCCATCCCCCCATAAGCCTACAGTATTATATAAGTCATCCCCCCATAAGCCTACAGTATTATATAAGTCATCCCCCCATAAGCCTACAGTATTATATAAGTCATCCCCCCATAAGCCTACAGTATTATATAAGTCATCCCCCCATAAGCCTACAGTATTATATAAGTCCATCCCCCCATAAGCCTACAGTATTATATAAGTCATCCCCCCATAAGCCTACAGTATTATATAAGTCATCCCCCCATAAGCCTACAGTATTATATAAGTCATCCCCCCATAAGCCTACAGTATTATATAAGTCATCCCCCATAAGCCTACAGTATTATATAAGTCCTCCCCCCATAAGGCGACAGTATTATATAAGTCATCCCCCCATAAGCCTACAGTATTATATAAGTCATCCCCCCATAAGCCTACAGTATTATATAAGTCATCCCCCATAAGCCTACAGTATTATATAAGTCATCCCCCCATAAGCCTACAGTATTATATAAGTCATCCCCCCATAAGCCTACAGTATTATATAAGTCATCCCCCCATAAGCCTACAGTATTATATAAGTCCATCCCCCCATAAGCCTACAGTATTATATAAGTCATCCCCCCATAAGCCAACAGTATTATATAAGTCATCCCCCCATAAGCCTACAGTATTATATAAGTCATCCCCCCATAAGCCTACAGTATTATATAAGTCATCCCCCCATAAGCCTACAGTATTATATAAGTCATCCCCCCATAAGCCTACAGTATTATATAAGTCCATCCCCCCATAAGCCTACAGTATTATATAAGTCATCCCCCCATAAGCCTACAGTATTATATAAGTCATCCCCCCATAAGCCTACAGTATTATATAAGTCATCCCCCCATAAGCCTACAGTATTATATAAGTCATCCCCCCATAAGCCTACAGTATTATATAAGTCATCCCCCCATAAGCCTACAGTATTATATAAGTCATCCCCCCATCAGCCTACAGTATTATATAAGTCATCCCCCCATAAGCCTACAGTATTATATAAGTCCTTCCCCCATAAGCCTACAGTATATATAAGTCATCCCCCCATAAGCCTACAGTATTATATAAGTCATCCCCCCATAAGCCTACAGTATTATATAAGTCCATCCCCCCATAAGCCTACAGTATTATATAAGTCATCCCCCCATAAGCCTACAGTATTATATAAGTCATCCCCCCATAAGCCTACAGTATTATATAAGTCATCCCCCCATAAGCCTACAGTATTATATAAGTCCATCCCCCCATAAGCCTACAGTATTATATAAGTCATTCCCCCATAAGCCTACAGTATTATATAAGTCCATCCCCCCATAAGCCTACAGTATTATATAAGTCCATCCCCCATAAGCCTACAGTATTATATAAGTCATCCCCCCATAAGCCTACAGTATTATATAAGTCATTTCCCCATAAACCTACAGTATTATAAGTCCATCCCCCCATAAGCCTACAGTATTATATAAGTCATCCCCCCATAAGCCTACAGTATTATATAAGTCATCCCCCCATAAGCCTACAGTATTATATAAGTCATCCCCCCATAAGCCTACAGTATTATATAAGTCCATCCCCCCATAAGCCTACAGTATTATATAAGTCATCCCCCCATAAGCCTACAGTATTATATAAGTCATCCCCCCATAAGCCTACAGTATTATATAAGTCATCCCCCCATAAGCCTACAGTATTATATAAGTCATCCCCCCATAAGCCTACAGTATTATATAAGTCATCCCCCCATAAGCCTACAGTATTATATAAGTCATCCCCCCATAAGCCTACAGTATTATATAAGTCATCCCCCCATAAGCCTACAGTATTATATAAGTCATCCCCCATAAGCCTACAGTATTATATAAGTCATCCCCCCATAAGCCTACAGTATTATATAAGTCATCCCCCCATAAGCCTACAGTATTATATAAGTCATCCCCCATAAGCCTACAGTATTATATAAGTCATCCCCCCATAAGCCTACAGTATTATATAAGTCATCCCCCCATAAGCCTACAGAATTATATAAGACATCCCCCCAAAAGCCTACAGTATTATATAAGTCATCCCCCCCTAAGCCTACAGGATTATATAAGTCATCCCCCCATAAGCCTACAGTATTATATAAGTCATCCCCCATAAGCCTACAGTATTATATAAGTCATCCCCCCATAAGCCTACAGTATTATATAAGTCATCCCCCCATAAGCCTACAGTATTATATAAGTCATCCCCCCATAAGCCTACAGTATTATATAAGTCATCCCCCCATAAGCCTACAGTATTATATAAGTCATCCCCCCATAAGCCTACAGTATTATATAAGTCCATCCCCCCATAAGCCTACAGTATTATATAAGTCATCCCCCCATAAGCCTACAGTATTATATAAGTCATCCCCCCATAAGCCTACAGTATTATATAAGTCATCCCCCCATAAGCCTACAGTATTATATAAGTCATCCCCCCATAAGCCTACAGTATTATATAAGTCATCCCCCCATAAGCCTACAGTATTATATAAGTCATCCCCCCATAAGCCTACAGTATTATATAAGTCATCCCCCCATAAGCCTACAGTATTATATAAGTCATCCCCCCATAAGCCTACAGTATTATATAAGTCCATCCCCCCATAAGCCTACAGTATTATATAAGTCATCCCCCCATAAGCCTACAGTATTATATAAGTCATCCCCCCATAAGCCTACAGTATTATATAAGTCATCCCCCCATAAGCCTACAGTATTATATAAGTCATCCCCCCATAAGCCTACAGTATTATATAAGTCATCCCCCCATAAGCCTACAGTATTATATAAGTCATCCCCCCATAAGCCTACAGTATTATATAAGTCATCCCCCCATAAGCCTACAGTATTATATAAGTCATCCCCCCATAAGCCTACAGTATTATATAAGTCATCCCCCCATAAGCCTACAGTATTATATAAGTCATCCCCCCATAAGCCTACAGTATTATATAAGTCATCCCCCCATAAGCCTACAGTATTATATAAGTCATCCCCCCATAAGCCTACAGTATTATATAAGTCATCCCCCCATAAGCCTACAGTATTATATAAGTCATCCCCCCATAAGCCTACAGTATTATATAAGTCATCCCCCCATAAGCCTACAGTATTATATAAGTCATCCCCCCATAAGCCTACAGTATTATATAAGTCATCCCCCCATAAGCCTACAGTATTATATAAGTCATCCCCCCATAAGCCTACAGTATTATATAAGTCATCCCCCCATAAGCCTACAGTATTATATAAGTCATCCGCCCATAAGCCTACAGTATTATATAAGTCATCCCCCCATAAGCCTACAGTATTATATAAGTCATCCCCCCATAAGCCTACAGTATTATATAAGTCATCCCCCCATAAGCCTACAGTATTATATAAGTCATCCCCCCATAAGCCTACAGTATTATATAAGTCATCCCCCCATAAGCCTACAGTATTATATAAGTCATCCCCCCATAAGCCTACAGTATTATATAAGTCATCCCCCCATAAGCCTACAGTATTATATAAGTCATCCCCCCATAAGCCTACAGTATTATATAAGTCATCCCCCCATAAGCCTACAGTATTATATAAGTCATTCCCCCATTAGCCTACAGTATTATATAAGTCATCCCCCATAAGTCTACAGTATTATATAACGCATCCGCCCTTAACCCTACAGTATTATATAAGTCATCCGCCCATAAGCCTACAGTATTATAAGTCATCCCCCCATAAGCCTACAGTATTATATAAGTCATCCCCCCATAAGCCTACAGTATTATATAAGTCATCCCCCCATAAGCCTACAGTATTATATAAATCATCACCCCATAAGCCTACAGTATTATATAAGTCATCCCCCCATAAGCCTACAGTATTATATAAGTCATCCGCCCATAAGCCTACAGTATTATATAAGTCATCCGCCCATAAGCCTACAGTATTATATAAGTCATCCCCCCATAAGCCTACAGTATTATATAAGTCATCCCCCCATAAGCCTACAGTATTATATAAGTCATCCCCCCATAAGCCTACAGTATTATATAAGTCATCCCCCCATAAGCCTACAGTATTATATAAGTCATCCCCCCATAAGCCTACAGTATTATATAAGTCATCCCCCCATAAGCCTACAGTATTATATAAGTCATCCCCCCATAAGCCTACAGTATTATATAAGTCATCCCCCCATAAGCCTACAGTATTATATAAGTCATCCCCCCATAAGCCTACAGTATTATATAAGTCATCCCCCCATAAGCCTACAGTATTATATAAGTCATCCCACCATAAGGCTACAGTATCATATAAGTCATCCCCCATAAGCCTACAGTATTATATAAGTCATCCCCCCATAAGCCTACAGTATATATAAGTCATCCCCCCATAAGCCTACAGTATTATATAAGTCATCCCCCCATAAGCCTACAGTATTATATAAGTCATCCCCCCATAAGCCTACAGTATTATATAAGTCATCCCCCCATAAGCCTACAGTATTATATAAGTCATGCCCCCATAAGCCTACAGTATTATATAAGTCATCCCCCCATAAGCCTACAGTATTATATAAGTCATCCCCCCATAAGCCTACAGTATTATATAAGTCATCCCCCCATAAGCCTACAGTATTATATAAGTCATCCCCCATAAGCCTACAGTATTATATAAGTCATCCCCCATAAGCCTACAGTATTATATAAGTCATCCCCCCATAAGCCTACAGTATTATATAAGTCATCCCCCATAGCCTACAGTATTATATAAGTCATAAGCCTACAGTATTATATAAGTCATCCCCCCATAAGCCTACAGTATTATATAAGTCATCCCCCATAAGCCGACAGTATTATATAAGTCATCCCCCCATAAGCCTACAGTATTATATAAATAAACCCCCCCTAAGCCTACAGTATTATAAGTCATCCCCCCATAAGCCTACAGTATTATATAAGTCATCCCCCCATAAGCCTACAGTATTATATAAGTCATCCCCCCATAAGCCTACAGTATTATATAAGTCATCCCCCCATAAGCCTACAGTATTATATAAGTCATCCCCCCATAAGCCTACAGTATTATATAAGTCATCCCCCCATAAGCCTACAGTATTATATAAGTCTTCCCCCCATAGGCCTACAGTATTATATAAGTCATCCTCCCACTGGCCTACAGTATTATATAAGTCATCCCCCCATAAGCCTACAGTATTATATAAGTCATCCCCCCATAAGCCTACAGTATTATATAAGTCATCCGCCCATAAGCCTACAGTAAGCTACAGTATTATATAAGTCTTCCCCCCATAAGCCTACAGTATTATATAAGTCATCCCCCCATAAGCCTACAGTATTATATAAGTCATCCCCCCATAAGCCTACAGTATTATATAAGTCATCCCCCATAAGCCTACAGTATTATATAAGTCATCCCCCCATAAGCCTACAGTATTATATAAGTCCATCCCCCCATAAGCCTACAGTATTATAAGTCATCCCATAAGCCTACAGTATATAAGTCATCCCCCATAAGCCTACAGTATTATATAAGTCATCCCGCCGTAAGGCTACAGTATTATATAAGTCATCCCCCATAAGCCTACAGTATTATATAAGTCATCCCCCCATAAGCCTACAGTATTATATAAGTCATCCCCCATAAGCCTACAGTATTATATAAGTCATCCCCCCATAAGCCTACAGTATTATATAAGTCATCCCCCCATAAGCCTACAGTATTATATAAGTCATCCCCCCATAAGCCTACAGTATTATAAGTCATCCTCCCATAAGCCTACAGTATTATATAAGTCATCCCCCCAAAAGCCTACAGCATTATATAAGTCATCCCCCATAAGCATAGCCTACAGTATTATATAAGTCATGCCCCCATAAGCCTACAGTATTATATAAGTCATCCCCCTTTAAGGCCACAGAATTATATAAGTCATCCCCCATAAGCCTACAGTTTTATATAAGTCCATCCCCCCATAAGCCTACAGTATTATATAAGTCATCCCCCCATAAGCCTACAGTATTATATAAGTCATCCCCCCATAAGCCTACAGTATTATATAAGTCATCCCCCCATAAGCCTACCGTATTATATAAGTCACCCACCAATAAGCCTACAGTATTATATAAGTCATCCCCCATAAGCCTACAGTATTATATAAGACATCCCCCCATAAGCCTACAGTATTATATAAGTCATCCCCCCATAAGCCTACAGTATTATATAAGTCATCCCCCATAAGCCTACACAGTATTATATAAGTCATCCCCCATAAGCCTACAGTATTATATAAGTCATCCCCCCATAAGCCTACAGTATTATATAAGTCATCCCCCCATAAGCCTACAGTATTATATAAGTCATCCCCCCATAAGCCTACAGTATTATATAAGTCATCCCCCCATAAGCCTACAGTATTATATAAGTCATCCGCCCATAAGCCTACAGTATTATATAAGTCATCCCCCATAAGCCTACAGTATTATATAAGTCATCCCCCCATAAGCCTACAGTATTATATAAGTCATCCCCCCATAAGCCTACAGTATTATATAAGTCATCCCCCCATAAGCCTACAGTATTATATAAGTCATCCCCCATAAGCCTACAGTATTATATAAGTCATCCCCCCATAAGCCTACAGTATTATCCCCCCATAAGCCTACAGTATTATATAAGTCATCCCCCCATAAGCCTACAGTATTATATAAGTCATCCCCCCATAAGCCTACAGTATTATATAAGTCATCCCCCCATAAGCCTACAGTATTATATAAGTCATCCCCCCATAAGCCTACAGAATTATATAAGTCATCCCCCATAAGCCTACAGTATTATATAAGTCATCCCCCCATAAGCCTACAGTATTATATAAGTCATCCCCCCATAAGCCTACAGTATTATATAAGTAATTAATACGCAAGTCTTCCTCCTTCCGTTAACACTAGCTGGTCCGAAGTCTGGCGGGTTAGGATGATATTTGGTTCAGTTAGTGTTGGGAATTTGGCTTGTTTTTGCCATTTTCGAGCAACTTATTATATTTTGTCCCCGTAGGCTAACAAAAATGCCTTCCCAGACTTCCTGCACACTATAAAATGTCCACCCCGACCCCCTTCAATCTAAATTTGTACTTGTTTCGATGGAAACAATATTCCTAAGTCCAACTTCATTTATATTACAGGCTCGCTATCGCTCTTCAAGAAAACGATCGACACCTGAAAGGGTTAGAGCGTCAAATTATCGCCAAACTAGTGGGGTGAAACGTCTTATAATATCCAAAATTATGGAGCAAAATAGGGGAGGCCCAAACATATGTCTTTAGGGCCAAATAAGGTTGCAAATGATAACAGCTAGTTCAACACTATACAGTAGAAGGTAACCATCTATAGTCTGTTTCACTTCAGCAGACGGTAAATTGCAAGGTTTTCATCTTGCTTACTCCGCTATATTGAAGATTGTGTAGCCAAATATTATGTTAATTATGAAAACTTGACATAATTATGGCACCAAGACATAACAGTTTCATATTTCTGTCCTTAAGTATAGAGACATCAGGTGCTAAGGGATTCAATTTACCGTCAGATGAAATGAAACCGACTATAGGCCATTCCATGCCAGGAAACAAAGATAAGCAACTCTGTTTAGCTATCATTACATAATTGCATTGAGATTAAGGAGAAATTTGAAAATCAGAAGGATAATTAAGAGAGATTTTACCTCTTTGATTTTTAGAGATCCTTCCTAAACTGCATGAAGTCGTCTATACATAGGCTCCCTTGACATTGTACAGATACTTGCAATTTCCGGATCTGCCCCATGGACGAACTAACATGTACCAAAAATCCAAAATGAAGGTAAACAAGTCATTAATTAAGGCTACCATACTATGCCAATCCCCCCCCCCCCCCATCCCTCTCTCTCTTTTTTTCTCTCTCTTTCTCACTCTCTCTTTTTTTCTCTCTCTCTCTCCACCCCCCAGCAACCCTTCCCTTCCCCTGACACAGAACAACAAACACTCATAGTTCCGAGGATGGGTTTTTTGGACCCCCCACGATTTTTCGCCCCTTTAGTAGAATGATTCTAACACTTTTTGCCCCATTACTTTGGCGATTATATGACATTTCGTCCCATACAGATGTAGCTTTTTCCTTGGCGAGCAATAGCGACCCTATAATATATGAGAAACCAGTCTTTAGAAGTTTAGCCGGTTTATTCTTCTAACGAAAAAGGTACACATTTAGCTTGACCAGGGATCTGCGGAAACACTGAAGCTTGAAGGGGGTCTGGCGGGAAAACTAAAATAAATGTTTAAAAATTCCTAAAACAATAAACATCATCAAGCATAATAGTAATTGGAAGAAGTAAAATAATAAATAGATTCATATTATAAATAAATATAATATAAATTAATAAAACAAACCAGTAAACCCCTTCTTCGTCTGATAGAATGAGTAAATACCTACCATACTTTGTGAGCCTCTCCTTGGCCTCTCCCACTCTCTTCAGCCCGCCTCCCCCCCCCTTGACACATATAACAACAAACACTGGTGGCGGGGTTCAGGAACTGCTTGCCCTCTTAATCCTGCTAAATGAATAAACAAACCCGAGGTGGTAGGCAGGCTCGGTGGCTCCCATAAATAGACTCTCCTTTTGACCCTTCTAATCAGATGTTTGAAATATGCTTACATCAGCCACTGTGGTGATATGATGGGGCGGTGTTATGGCAGGGCTTTATTGTTCTGTATGGTTCAACTGCTAAAAGGGAAACCAGCCTGAGTCACTCCATTGCTTAAGGACATATGTATGTATGTATATATGTATGTACGTATGTATGTATGTATGTAGGCTACTGAGAAGTGCGTGCGGAGTTACATGGAGGGATAGACAGACGAATGAGGAAGCACGAGAGAGGTGTGGTGTGACTGTAAATGTGCTGGAAAGTGCGAAAAGGAACACCTTGAGATTGTTCGGCCATGTGGAACGGATGGGAAGCGAGAGAATGTACGAGAGTGAGGAGGAAGAACAGATAGCGAGAGGTAGACCGAGAGAGAGGTGGAAGGATGGAATTCAGAAGTATATGCGTGAAAGCGGTGCTGGATGGGAGGAGGGATTTCGACTGACTGGGATAGAGGTGCATGGGGCCGTTTCGTTCGTGGCCACCCCTTCGGGGATCACAGAGTCCGGCAAGAGATAGATAGATGTATGTTTGTGTATATGTATAATCAGTTGACACCAATTATGATAGCGACTCAATGATGTATTAATTTGGAATATATCCTCTATCTAACTGTTCCTAGTCATTGATTTCCCTCAATCAATGTTCACTGTCTTAAGTGTATCACATAGTAGTGAGCCAGATATGTGTGCAGGGGACTGTACATATGGCAACACCTCTATTAACACTTTCAGTACTAGAACGCCTTTCTTCTACTTTATTTAGGCTAAATTATACCGTACGATTTTATTCAGCTTTGGAAGGCTCTCTGAGGATCAAAGACGTAAAGTATATCTCAATTAACCCTGACCTTTAAAACCCCTTTTCTATATATAATATACTAATTTACAAATAGCCAGATTATATGGGATAAATGAGTTGTTGAAATAACTTTGAAAAGTTGACAGAATGAATATAAACACCGTATGAGGAGGAGCACTTTATTGACAACGAAGAAGCTATCTGCGAAACGTTATCAACTAAGTGCTCCTCCTCATATGGTGCATATATTCACCAAATGAGTTACCCATCACAACCTAACCTAACCTAGCATAATTAACTCCCGCCTATTCCATATCTATATCAATGTAACAAGTCAATACAGATACAAAAACATCGGACCAATATTGTGTGCATGTAGAGGGCTAAACAGACGAGACACGGTGTTGCCATATTGTGTGCATATAGAGGGCTAAACAGACGAGACACGGTGTTGCCATATTGTGTGCATGTAGAGGGCTAAACAGACGAGACACGGTGTTGCCATATTGTGTGCATATAGAGGGCTAAACAGACGAGACACGGTGTTGCCATATTGTGTGCATGTAGAGGGCTAAACAGACGAGACACGGTGTTGCCATATTGTGTGCATGTAGAGGGCTAAACAGAGGAGACACCGTGATGCTATATCTTGTGCATATAGAGGGCTAAACAGACGAGACACGGTGTTGCCATATTGTGTGCATGTAGAGGGCTAAACAGACGAGACGCGGTGTTGCCATATTGTGTGCATGTAGAGGGCTAAACAGACGAGACATGGTGTTGCCATATTGTGTGCATGTAGAGGGCTAAACAGACGAGACACGGTGTTGCCATATTGTGTGCATGTAGAGGGCTAAACAGACGAGACACGGTGTTGCCATATTGTGTGCATGTAGAGGGCTAAACAGACAGACACGGTGTTGCCATATTGTGTGCATGTAGAGGGCTAAACAGACGAGACACGGTGTTGCCATATTGTGTGCATGTAGAGGGCTAAACAGACGAGACACGGTGTTGCCATATTGTGTGCATGTAGAGGGCTAAACAGACGAGACACGGTGTTGCCATATTGTGTGCATGTAGAGGGCTAAACAGACGAGACACGGTGTTGCCATATTGTGTGCATGTAGAGGGCTAAACAGACGAGACACGGTGTTGCCATATTGTGTGCATGTAGAGGGCTAAACAGACGAGACACGGTGTTGCCATATTGTGTGCATGTAGAGGGCTAAACAGACGAGACACGGTGTTGCCATATTGTGTGCATGTAGAGGGCTAAACAGACGAGACGGTGTTGCCATATTGTG
>CM064486.1:20036459-20068959 GCA_032716605.1 Paralithodes platypus
TTTTGTGTGTTCCTTGTTTTCTGTTGTGTTGTCCCTATTCTGGCTCTGTCTTGAGTCGGGCACCCCCCCCCAAAAAAAAGAAAAGTGGGGATTGGGCCTGAGTATATAGATAGATATATGTTTGCCTTCCGTAGGAAGTTGTCCGATTATCTCTCCAAAAGTAATTTTGGGTAGTACTATAGGATTTAATATGCATAGTATTTAGCTAGAATGCGTGTTCGTACCGTCTTGGTACTTCATCAGTAGCTTGGAAGTGAATGAGACAATCTCAATCACTTTACCTACCATGTATCATTCCTAAGCATCATAAAATCGTCTAAATATAGCTGAAATCAAATAAACAAAATGTCACCGGTACCGAAAGGGTTAAGAGATATATGTTCATGAAGCAGGCAAATCGTCATCACCCTCATATCGTCACCACCCTCATATCGTCATCACCCTCATATCGTCACCACCCTCATATCGTCATCACCCTCATACCGTCATCACGCTCTTATCGTCACCACCCTCATATCGTCACCACCCTCATATCGTCACCACCCTCATACCGTTCACTAATACTCGCACCCTTGTCAACCGGAACTCTAACCATGTTTCCTATTATACTGCTTTTAATATTTCATGAGGGGGAGAACAAGCCCTCTTCTTTGTCCCTAAAACTACTGGCAATACATAATTAAAGCATTGGAAGATTCTAATAGTATTCCGCGACGTTATTGCTGTTTCAGGCACCATCGACATTCATGGCATTTGGTATGTGCAATCGATACACTTTATTAATCAGATTTTTGTTTTGTTAAAGCTTTAAATCTCTCCATAAAGGGGACAGTAGCTGTTTGTTTGGCCTGTTAATTAATGTATTCATATATTGTTTTTAGTTTCCTCCCTAGACCTCCATCAAGTTTAGAAAACACCCCCTAGACCCCCCTTCAAAATCGATCTGTACATTTTTCGGTAGAAAAATTATTCCTCCTAAAATTACAGGCTCGCTATTGCTCGCCAGGAAAAAATCGACACCTAAATGGCACGAAGGGTCCTAATATTGACAAAGAAATGGGGTGAAAGGTCATAAAATCCCAAAACTAATGGAACCAACGTCTTAAAATCTCAAAACTAGTGGGGCTAAACATTAGGGAGAAGAGGGTCCAGAAAAACGGTCTGTCTCCCCTTAATAACCGTTGTGTTCCCTTATGTTACTAGAGAACATTATGGTCGAGCATTATGTTACTAGAGAACATTATGGTCGAGCATTGTAGCAGACGCCATTCTGGTATTGTGCTTATACATTATCAAATGAATAATTTGCGGTAATTATTCGCCATTCTTGGTCACACAAGGTTACGGTAGCATAGGTAACCTACAGTATATCATGGTAAACGTCAAATTTGATCGAATTACACCATTTTCATTTCAGACTCTGACAGTGGTTGAAATGGAAACATGACCTATATCCTGATAGGGCCAGCCCGCATCCTACATTGTTAATATTGGCAGACCATATCCATACTAATACTACCACTACAACTACTACTACTACTAATAATAATAATAATAATAATAATAGTAATAATAATATAAATGTTAATGTCCCGCCCCTATTTGCTAAAGGTGCCCTAATCCTCACATACACACTAACATTCCAATATAAACCTGCTGAATCATTATAGACCTTTCAGTAGAGTGAGACAAGTTGACAACGGTTATTATGTTTTGAAGCCGTTAACATTGAATTATCTATGTGCCTTATACATTAGGCAAATGTGAAGGTTTTAACGGAAAGTTGTATTATAGGAGTATCTTTACAGGCTATCATCAACTGTATTTTGACATCTGTGTTTTGGTCATTAGAATCCGTTAAGTTAATATATTGATTTTGGAATGGGTTTGTAATGGATGATTAATGTTAAGAACAGGGTGTTTCCTTAATTATCAGAATTATTTGCGAGTACTTTTTCAAGGGCAGTATGAAATGTAATTAATAAAATAACGCTATTGCAAACTTTTATCCTTCAATGTTGATATTAGGAACTACATAAGTAATCCCCTAGTATCAACATCGAGCGATATGATATCAAATGTTTTGCTATGTATTCAAGTTCCCAAGCAATATCTTTACTAACTTCGTTTTATAAAGGAGCCCAAAGATATAATGCAAAATGGATCAATAGGGAAAAAAGTAGTCTGAAATCCATGTATCAAAATTCTCTCTCCACTTATTCACGGTCCCTCCTCCCACCGGCCCCCCTACACGCATGCGCATAAACCCGCCATTGTTGTTCTGTCATGGCCTCCCCTACCCCCTGCCATGACCCTATAGCCACTACGAATACAATAGCGTTAACTGAGCACACCCGTAAGGTCGACGAGCTCAATGGAACACGAGGCAAATTGTCCCTTACCCTTCGCCGCGTTTCGGAGCTTCGAGACGCCTGCCCATAGAGTCGATTAGCTCATAGAAATACAAAGCAAAATAGCCCTTGTTCTTGGTCTATGTATGTAGCATCGAGACGCGTGCCCATAAAGTCGATACACCCATAGGAACACGATGCAAATTAGCCCTAGCGATTCGGAACCTCGAGACGTGCTAACAGATGAACCAATGAATCATGCCGAGGGTCCCGTGATTCACTTTGAGAGCGGCGAATTAAGCTGTCAGTATTGTTATGATTTTTTACATGGCCTCTAATGGTGGTACAGTCAAAATCAATAGCTCGCCGGACATCTTGCTCATAAGGTGTGTAATTTTAAGTTGCTATTACTTTGTCTAGACAGTCCTCCTGTATTGCTAATTGTCCATGATTAGTACTATTATATATATGTCACGTGGTAAAAGTGTCCAGCTAATATCCCTTTATCTATTACACTCACACATTATCACCAAGGTTTTCGCGAACGCTTGATTTCGACCGTACCGTGAGCACTTTTAACGATGGGGACGGGAGGACAATTCGCGGCCCTTTGGTAGGCTTTCACCATACGAAAATATTAATTTATCATAGTTAAAAATGGCTAATAATGTAACTTCGGAAAATTGTGTCTTCTACGCATTACACATATTAAGTATAAACAATTTCCTAATTCTTCAATATAATTTAATACTTTAAATATTATTTCAGCTACCGGCAGATTATTTTGTTTTCAGTAAGATCTCTCGTAGTCAGCAGGTAAAATATGCCATATTAATAATTATTCTGTCAATGTTACTTAATTACTAATCCAGTTACCGACAGACGATATTATCCCTTTGAGTACCAGCGATGTGTGCTACAGTGTATTCTAGCTATATTTAGACGATATTATGCAGCTTAGGAAGGATCTGTGGTAGTTGAAAAGCTTGGTTGAGATAGTGTGAAGCCTTATTTTTGCTAGAGGTCGTTCCTAAGCTGAATAAAATCGTCTATTAGTTGCCAGAGTAAGATGAAAAGGACGTCCCTGGTACTGAATGGGATATTATTTGCCCGAAGACAAATCTCTCCCAATAAAAGTATTAATAACAAGGTACTTAAGATTTAATTACGTTTCCCTGCTCTGTTGTGAGCTCTATAGGTTATGTATTTATATATGAAGTCTATAGCAATGGAACAGGGCTCTTTCTCCCCTATACACTATAACTTATACAATATTATTAAGTTTAAGAAAGACCTCCTCCAGTCAAAATATTATCAATAATAAGGTGACAGAATTGAATCAAAATTGGACTACTCTATTGCGATTTTAATCGTGTATTTAATTAAATGTTTATTCTTAAACAACGAGAAAGGACTCACTCTCCCTACCCATTGTAACTTTCAATAAGGAAAAGGGAGAACTGTCCATTAAGGGAGCCCACCTCGTTTATTTTTTTCTCTCTCTCCCTGGCTTGTATTCATTCGTCCCCATTCAGCCTACTATTTTACGACGTTTATCCCCATCCAGGTGTCGATTTTTTCCTGGCGTGCAATAGCGAGCCAAAATATTTGTTAAAAAAAAATTTGGCACCAGGCTAAATTTGTACATTTTTCGATAGAAAAATTTCCTCGGCGAAGCCGGATTTCTTTATAAACTGCTAGCTCGCTAAAGCTCGCCAGGAAGAAATCGACACCTGGATGGAGATAAACGTCTTAAAACAGTAGGTTGAATGAGGCCAATTTGATTTAAGCCAGAGAAAGAGAGAAAAGGAGAGATAACAAAAAGCAGGTCACCCCCTTTATCAATATTTATAACTATGGTCTTGCGTTTCATTTAATCTATGGGTATTTCTGCTCCCACTTCACCCATTTCAGGAACCGGGGTTGGCTACTGACTGATTGATGTTTTGAGCTGAAGGGCATTACAGATCAACGACCCAATAAACCCCGCTGCCGAGAGACTTTGTTATTTCGATTCCTTTATAGAGGGTCGGCGGGTGGCGAGGGAGAAGAATGTGCCTCCCTCCCTCCTTCACTCCCCTCCACCCCTCTCCCTCCTACCTTTTTCTCCACCCCCCTCCTCCCTCCGTCAGTTCCCTTCATACATCAGACGTTACGGTACAGGCGCGCTCAAAAGTCACCTAGGATTATGAAATATTAGGATATTTATGCGTTTAACACCAACGAGTCTTCTATTTGTTATCCTGGCTATCCTTAGAAGATTATATTCAGGTTAAGAAAGAAATGGTGGGATCAAACCGTTAATTGAAATAGTACAGAAGAGGTCATGTATTTCATATGGCAAAACATGCTCAATAATAACCCAAATAATTATAAATTAATATCGTAATGACAAGGATAATATATATACCGGTATATATACTTATATTCTGATTGTACTTCCGGCCATAATCCTAAATGTCTACATATGCGAATTAGATGGAAATTAATAGTCATCATTAGCAAACTGGATGCTGTATAGCTCGCTCTCTCTCTCCCTCTCACACACACACACACACACACATTAATAGGACTCGGTTCTTAAAAACGGCTCGATATGGGATAGGCAATACGCTTCTCATAAGGGTAAGAATTACTCCTTGTGGACTACTGTATTTAGTTTCAGTACTTTATCATAGGCCCAGGATATGCTATTAGAATAAAACATTTCCAATACAACTGTAAGAGCGTCACCATAACTGGAAGAAATACTGTGGTGGAACAATAAGCCATCCAACCTATGAAAGCTGGTGGCATGTGTAGGAATGTGTCCAGTGCCTACAGTACCATCCAGCATAGGTTGGTCTGCGTTTGATTCCTACAGATTCTGCTAAAATCATAAGTTACTGAAGAATATTTGATCGTAGGCTTAAAAGCAAATAGTATTCTCGATTACATCACTTCTATCCATTGGACGACTTTCATATATTTCTGGCAACCGTCATGCAATTTTATTCAGCATAGGACATTTCGAATTCAAGAGTTGATATCTGTCAAGGTTTTCAATATTTTCTTGTCTCTATCTGACGCCAAAATGAGTTTACTAGCTTTTGAAGGGCTGATCTGGGGTCCAAGCCTGAAGGATAGTGTTCTTTCCATTCAGTGCACCAAATATAGAATGTTGCAACCAAGTTTGGGGTCTTATGAAGTAGTGTCCTGTTACAACTAGTCGAAATAAAATGCTGCATTAATAAGTGATAACGTAGAAATGTATTACTATCTTTAAGATGTTGGAGGAAGGATGGAGTGAGGAAGTACATGAACGAAGGCGGTGCTGGTTGGGGGGAGGGGCGTTGACTGACTGGGGACAGAGGTGCATGAGGGCGGTTCGTTCGTGGCCACCCCTTCGGGGATCACGGCGTCAGCCAATAGATAGATAGATAGAAGATGTTTTTTTTTTTTTTTTTTTTTTTTTTCTATGTGATTGAGGGAGGCAAAAGGCATAACTGCCTATAGCGAGTGCCTCCCCCATAGTTGAAAGAGTGACAGGGCCAAAATCAAGGGACGTTCGAGCCAAAATGCCTGGACACACGGAGTTTGAAGCAATTTAAGTCATAGGAAGAGGGAAAGACTGATTCTGGGAGAGAGTTCCAGAGCTCAGCTGTTGAGTAGAAGAAAGTTTGAGAGTAACGTTTCACTCTTGGGTTGGAGAGTTGCACAGAGTAGGGGTGGGATTGAGTTGCAAGACGGGTACCACGTGCCCTACGTAAAGGAGGTGGTATGCACTGGGATAGCTCTGAGGAAACACTGATTATTATAGTAGCGATAGAATAGCGAGAGAGATGCAACATTGCGGCGGAGAGAGAGAGATTGCAGAGAGTTGGTGAGTGGACGGGAGTTAATGATACGAAAGGCCTTCCTTTCAACTTTGTCTAGGAGAGCAGTGTGAGAGGAACCTCCCCACACGTGTGAACAATACTCAATACAAGGGCGCACTATGCCCCTGTACAGAGCAAGAAGCTGTGCAGGGAAAGAACCCCCCTAAGGCGGTTGAGCACACCCAGCTTCTGGGATGCTGCCTTAGCAAGACTGGTAATATGGTCCTTCCAAATGAGAGCAGAAGAAAAAGAGACACCAAGAATATTGAGAGAAGATGAAGGGTTGATTTTTGTATTGTTGAAGAATAAGGGATAGTCCGCTGGGAGATCCTGACGGGTAGATAGATGGAGAAATTGGGTTTTGGAAGCATTAAAGTTAACAAGGTTTTCTCTGCCCCAATTGGAATAGTATTTAGATCAGAATTTAAGAGTTCTATGGCTTCATTACGTTTGTCGTTGAGGGATTGCTGGCTGGGGCGTTCTGAAAAACTAATGGAGTAGTGCAAGGTTGAGTCGTCTGCGTATGAATGGATGGGAATTAAGGTACAGTTAAGGAGATCATTTATAAAAATTAGAAAGAGAATAGGAGATAGGACAGAGCCCTGAGGAACACCGGAGTTTATAGAGTGAGGAAGTGAACAATGGCCGTCCACAACCGCGGCTATGGAACGGCCGGAAAGGAAATTAGAGACAAAGGCACAGATGGAGGGATAGAAACCGAAGGAGGGTGTTTAGAAATTAAAGATTTATGCCAGACTCTATCGAAGGCTTTCGATATGTCTAGTGCAATAGAAAAAGTCTCACCGAAGTCCCGAAAGGAGGATGACCAAGAGTTAGTAAGATATGAAAGAAGATCACCAGTAGAGCGACCCTTAAGGAAGCCATACTGGCGATCTGAGAGCAGATTATGAGAAGAGAAATGCTTAAGAAATTTGGAAGCAAGAATAGTTTCAAAAACTTTAGAAAGACAAGAGATAAGAGCAATTGGACGATAGTTGGAGGGTTGAGAGCGGTCACCCTTCTTTGGGACAGGTTGAATGTGAGCAAACTTCCAGCATGAAGGGAAGACGTTAGAGGATAGACAGAGACGAAAGAGTTTGCCTAGGCAGGGAGTCAGCACGGAAGCACAGTTTTTGAGAACAACAGGAGGAACACCGTCCGGACCGTACGCCTTATTAGTGTTAAGCCCAGAGAGGGTAGAAAGTACATCTTTAGAAGAGATTAGGATATTAGGCATAAGTAAGAGAGAGGAGGGCGGAGAAGGAGGAATAGCACCGGAATCATCCAAGGTGGAGTTTCTAGCAAAAGTTTGAGCGAAGAGTTTAGCTTTGTCAGAGGAAGAAGTGATGGTTGTGCCATCAGAGTGGGAAAGGGGAGGGAAAGACGAGGAAGAGAAATTGTTGGAGAGGTTTTTGGCTAGATGCCAGAAAGCTTGGGAAGAGCTAGAGTTGGATAGTTCAGTGCATTTATTATTGATGAAAGAGTGTTTGGCAAGTCGAAGAACAGATTTGGCTTGATTCCGGGCAGAAACATATGAAGAATGAGAGTCTTGAGTTTTAAGGCGTCGGTACCGTTTGAATGCTTCCTCCTTATTGCGGACAGCAGTAGAACAGGCGTTGGACTATGTAACTTTCCTTTCATCAATCAATATTATGTTCCATATGCTTAAGAGTATGGCATGACTATATATAATTTGATTGATAAATTGACTATGAATTTAGCTACAATATAATTATGGTAGTGGCAAATGTGTTCTCCCGCTTGAGTCATTTATTATATATCACCGCAGCAAATCACTTGCAAAGTATTAACACAACTTTACAATGCCCCTCGAGCTCATTCTGGCGGAAAGTTTGCCATGATGGTGTAATGGTTAGAGTGTTTAAGATCTGTATGTGGTAACCCAGGTTCGAATCCCGGTAGGATCACATACTTCATTAATTTCGTTGGGAGGTGTTTGGTGTGTGGAGTGAAATAAATAAAAAAGATTAACTATGTATTTCTGAAGGTGATAACTCGTAAGCAAAGTCATTATAGTGCACTCAAGCTAACCTGGCAGAAATTGGTAATGCTGCGTTTCTATATATTTGTGAGCAGTTTAGAAAGGCAGTATAGGAAGGCAGCCTTAATACCAAGTTCTGCCAGGTTAATTTGAATACACTTAAGTCTTATCTTACCTGACCATTAATTATCGTACTTTTGTTAGTGACCGTACCCCCGCCTGTGAGTGTCATTAATTACACCCCTACACTATGATAATGGACCCGCCCCGTACAACACCCCACACGCTGAGAAAATTACACCTACGCAGTCTTGGGTTACTTATAAGGCCGGGTAAGGCATAATGGCTTCAGGACTGTGGGAGCTACAAGATCAGGTGGGGAATCTTAACCCCTTCTGTACCGGTGATGTACTTTTCATTATATTCTGGCAACTATCAGGCGATTATATTGAGCTTACGAAGGACGTCTACCAATCAAAAGGCTACAAACTATCTCAATGAATCCTTTTGGCTACCACATATCCGTCCTAAGCTTAATAAATAGTCTAAAAGTAGCTGAAATTAAATGGAAAAGACGTCGCTGATACAGAAGGGGTTAAGGGGCGATTAGTATGTATTTATTCATTTATAAAGATATTTACAATTTTCTTTAATTTCCTCCCAAAACAGCCATCAAGCTTAAGAAAATACCCCCAAGACCCCCTTAGAGAAAAAATTTGTACATGTTTCGGTAGAAAAATATCCAAGTCAAAGGCCGGTCCCTCCTAAATTACAAGCTCGCCGGGAAGAAATTGACACCTAAATGGAACACACTCGCTAGGAAAAACTCGACACCTAAATGTAACAAGTCTAAATAAAAATCGCCAAAAAATGGATCGAACGTCTTAAAATCTAAAACCGAATGGGGCTTAACACGAGTGAGAAGGGGGTCCAGCAAAGTACCCTCCCCTTAAGTATGATTCTTGGATAGTTATAAGCACACGGAAGGAAGAAAGGTAGAATAAGTATGGTTCTGGGTAAGCTATGAGGTCAGGTAAGGTTTTAGGATAGATATAAGAAATGGTTCCCGGACATCTCAACCAGTAGACCATTTCAACCAGTAGCTCTCAACCAGTGCCAAATCAACCAAGACCAACCAAACCAGTGCCAAAATATAGTACTAACCTAACCCAACCTAACCTAACCGTATTAGTTGATTCGGTACTGGTTGAGAGGTACTGGTTGAGAGCTACTGGTTGAAATGGTCTACTGGCTGAGTTTTCCGGTCACCAATAATAAGTATGGCATATGTATAGCTATATGTACACTAGGAAGGCAAAATTAGTATTGTTCTGCGATAGCCATAAAATCAAGCAAAGTATAATAAGACCTGGTAGGGTATTATACGTGTACTTGTAGAGTAGCCATATAACTATGATATTATGTACTTGGTTCTAGGATCATAATAATAGGATAATAATTAAGTAACACCCCGTTCTTAACATTAATCATCAATTACAAACCCCAATGCACTTGAATAAACTAATGAATGTATATGGTCCTCCCGGGATTCGAACTCTGGACACCACACCCAGAACATAAGCATTACACCACCAACACAGTTAAATATAATCGGTTGGTTATAATGTCACTGACTTTTGGATGGTAAGATTTAGCTTCACTACTCTGGTCGTTTTTTAGTTACGGAGGTTATGATTTATAATTTCTGGCCTACTTATAATGAATGGACTATAGGATAGCTATCAGATCAGGCACGGTATAATAGATCTGACTCATGGTATAGTACAGTGCCAAAAATCAAGGGTACCGTTTAAAAAGGTATATAAAATAATTGAAAGCTTTGATAAGTAATACTTATATACTTGTATATCCTTACATTAGATGGCTTTATTACTACCAGTATATTTGTACAAGAATATATTATGGACATTTTACCCTTGTCATACTTTACAAAGGGGGGAGGGGGTATTCTGCTCCCTAGACCTCTACCAAGCTTAAATAAGAAAAAGAACAAAACCCAAAGACCCACTTTTGACATATAGTTGTACATTTTCCGTTGAAAAATTCCCAGCCTAACGCCCTCATAAACTACAGGCTCGCTATTGCTTGCCAGGAAAAATTCGACACCTAAATGACACGAAAGGCCTTAATATTGGCATAGAAATGGGGCGAAAATTCTTAAATTCGCCAAGCTGATAGGGCAAACGTCTTAAAGTCAAAACTAATGGGGCAAAACATGAGGGAGAAGGGGGTCCAGAAAATACAAAAAACTTCCTTTTGGTCAATAATTGTTGGCAAAGTTGGAAAGGATGTGGGATATTGATTGCAAAAGGTAGTGTATATTATTTCTGAATAAATATACTGTAGGTAGCATTCTAACATCTATAACAGTATGTGTGTTGATTATTATACTGTAGGTAGCATTCTAACATCTATAACAGTATGTGTGTTGATTATTATACTGTAGGTAGCATTCTAACATCTATAACAGTATGTGTGTTGATTATTATACTGTAGGTAGCATTCTAACATCTATAACAGTATGTGTGTTGATTATTATACTGTAGGTAGCATTCTAACATCTATAACAGTATGTGTGTTGATTATTATACTGTAGGTAGCATTCTAACATCTATAACAGTATGTGTGTTGATTATTGTACTGTAGATAGCATTCTAACATCTATAACAGTATGTGTGTTGATTATTGTACTGTAGGTAGCATTCTAACATCTATAACAGTATGTGTGTTGATTATTATACTGTAGGTAGCATTCTAACATCTATAACAGTATGTGTGTTGATTATTATACTGTAGGTAGCATTCTAACATCTATAACAGTATGTGCGTTGATTATTATACTGTAGGTAGCATTCTAACATCTATAACAGTATGTGCGTTTGATTATTATACTGTAGGTAGCATTCTAACATCTATAACAGTATGTGCGTTGATTATTATACTGTAGGTAGCATTCTAACATCTATAACAGTATGTGCGTTGATTATTATACTGTAGGTAGCATTCTAACATCTATAACAGTATGTGTGTTGATTATTATACTGTAGGTAGCATTCTAACATCTATAACAGTATGGTGTGTGATTATTATACTGTAGGTTAGCATTTCTAAACATCTATAACAGTATGTGTGTTGATTATTATACGTAGGTAGCATTCTAACATCTATAACAGTATGTGCGTTGATTATTATACTGTAGGTAGCATTCTAACATCTATAACAGTATGTCTATCTATCTATCTATTGCCTGACGCCGTGATCCCCGAAGGGGTGGCCACGAACGAACCGCCCCCATGCACCTCTGTCCCCAGTCAGTCGACGCCCCTCCCCCCAACCAGCACCGCCTTCGTTCATGTACTTCCTCACTCCATCCTTCCACCTCATATTCGGTCTACCTCTCCCCCTCTGTCCCTCCACCTCGCTCTCGTACACCCTCTTAGTCATTCTCTCGCTTTCCATAACGTTCATATGGCCGAACCATCTCAAGTTGTTCCTTTTCACACTTTCCAGCACATCTACCTCCACACCACACCTCCTTCTTACTTCCTCATTAGTCTGTCTATCCCTCATGTAACTCCGCACGCACAACTCCTTAGTAATTCATTTCCACTGCTCTCACTCTTGGTCTGAGTCTCTCAACCAACGTCCATGCTTCGCTTCCGTAAGTCAGTGTCGGGATTACCACACTGTCATGCAAGGACTTCTTCACTTCCATACTGACCACCCTATTTTCTTGTTACTGCTTTTAGCGTTCCTACAACCCTCTTCCCCTGTTGTACCCTCTCCCCGCACCTCTTCATCCATAGTCCCATCTTTACTCAACACACTGCCCAGATACTTAAAAGAGTTGACGATTCTCCATAGCCTGACCGTTCAGCTTCACCTCACACTCTGTGACTTCACCCCTTTCGAAGACATAACCTTGCTCTTCCCCGTATTTACCTTCAAATTCCGTTTTCGCACACTGTTCCAAACTCATTTACCAGACCCTGCAACTCCCATTTCATTATCAATCATCAGAACTGTATCATCCGCAAACAGCAGTATAGGTAGCTTCCCACTCAATTCCCTCCCTTTTCAGCGATACACCAACATCCACTGCTCTTGATAGTATTTCTTTCATAACTCCATCCATAGATACAGTAAACAACCACGGGGACATCACACACCCCTGTTTCAAACCAACATTCAGGTCAAAGAACTCGCTCTGCTCACTCTCCACACGTACTGGCCGCCTTTGCACCCTCATACATGCTCTTTCACTGCTTTCAGTAACTTGCCCTCTACTCCGTATATTCTAAGTACTTTCCACAAACCTTCTCTATCCACTCTGTCATAGGCCTTCTCCAAGTCCATAAAGGCAACATACACCTTTTGTTTCTTCTCCAGATACTTCTCCACAACACAATTCAGGTAAAAATCTGATCTACACATCCTCTTCCCTTCCTAAAACCTCCCTGCTCGTCGCCTATCCTTTCTCCGTTCTCACTCTCACTCTCATCACTACCCTACTGTATACCTTCCCTACTATGCTTAGAAGACAATTCCTCGGTGGTTACCACACACTCCTCTTTCCCCTTTGCCCTAATATAGGGGGGAACTATTATGCCAGTCTTCCAGTCATCGGTGCACTCCCCTTCTCCCATGCTAGTTTGCACATTTTCCATACCCATTCTATCACTATCTCACCACCATACCTCAAACATTTCCCCACACACTCCATCTGTTCCTGGTTTCCCCAACTTCACTCTTTTCATGGCTTCCCACACTTCTGACCTCCTGATCCCCACCTCCTCCTCCACTACTTCTCTTCTTCTCCCTCCCATACCATATCCAGCTATGTTTGCTCTGGCTCTTCATTCCTTTCATTTAGCAACCTCACTGAAGTACTCCCTCCATCTTTCGACTCTCCTCTTGCTTCTCGGCTAGCATTCTCCCATTCTTATCTTTCACACCCTTACTGTTCCCTTGCTACCTTCCCTAACTTTCTTGACTTCTTTCCAGAACAGTTTCTTACTCTCCCTCCATTTTACACTCAGATTCCTTCCAAATTCCTCATCTACTCTTCTCTTACTTTCCTTCACTACTCTCTTCACCACCCTCTTACTCTCCACAGTACCTCGCTCGTTTCTGTCTCTCGGAATCTTCATTCCCTCTACTACCCAACCACTCTCTATATGCTTTTCTTCTTTCTTCCACAGCTATTCTTACCTCTTCTGTCCACCATGCTGTACCTTTCAATCTCCCCTCCCTCTTCTCCTCACTCCACACACCTCCTCACATGCTGCACAGATCTCATCCTTAAACACCTTGCTCATCTCCTCCACTTCCTCCATAACTTCCAGGTCGAACCCACCTAGTCGTCTTTCCACTGCTCTCCTGTACTCCTCCCTGATTTCCTCCTCCTCTGCAACCTCTCCACCCTCCTCACCATTCCACCCTCCTCTCGCCTCCCTCCCGCTCTCCTACCCACTTCTTTTGTATCCTAACCTTAGCTACCACTACATAATAATCAGACAGACCCCCTCCAATACCCCTATACACCCTAGCATCCATCACAGATTTCTTCATTCGTTCATCCACACATACATAATCAATCAATGACTTTCGTTCCACCACTGTCTTATCCTTCATCGTCAACATCCGTTTCCACGTGTACCTGTGGATCATTCTGTGTCGGAAGAAGGTGTTGGCTATCCACAGCCTCCTCCCCACACATACGTCCACAAGTGCACTACCATTCCCATTCACCTCTGATGGTACCCCCCACCCTCCCACCACTCCCTCAACTTTCCTATCACCCACCTTACCTAATAACAGTATAATAACAGTATGTGCGTTGATTATTATACTGTAGGTAGCATTCTAACATCTATAACAGTATGTGCGTTGATTATTATACTGTAGGTAGCATTCTAACATCTATAACAGTATGTGCGTTGATTATTATACTGTAGGTAGCATTCTAACATCTATAACAGTATGTGCGTTGATTATTATACTGTAGGTAGCATTCTAAACATCTATAACAGTATGTGTGTTGATTATTATCTGTAGGGTAGCATTCTAACATCTATAAAGTATGTGTGTTGATTATTATACTGTATGTAGCATTCTAACATCTATAACAGTATGTGCGTTTTGATTATTATACTGTAGGTAGCATTCTAACATCTATAACGTATGTGCGTTGATTATTATACTGTAGGTAGCATTCTAACATCTATAACAGTATGTGTGTTGATTATTATACTGTAGGTAGCATTCTAACATCTATAACAGTATGTGTGTTGATTATTATACTGTAGGTAGCATTCTAACATCTATAACAGTATGTGTGTTGATTATTATACTGTAGGTAGCATTCTAACATCTATAACAGTATGTGTGTTGATTATTATACTGTAGGTAGCATTCTAACATCTATAACAGTATGTGTGTTGATTATTATACTGTAGGTAGCATTCTAACATCTATAACAGTATGTGTGTTGATTATTATACTGTAGGTAGCATTCTAACATCTATAACAGTATGTGTGTTGATTATTTCCGGAGGCACCATTAATTATCATGTTAAAAAAATATAACCCTTTGCCCATTAAAACAAATTAGGAAGTATATATTATAAGTCTGTTTTTATTATATTTTCATTAAATTTAAGGCTTTGTATGGAGTAGGAAGGTTAATGTCATATTTAATTACTTGACTTCTAGGAATCATCCATAAGTTAGACATAGTAAAACTATCTGAAATTAGGGGATTAGTGTTCTCTCTCTCTCTCTCAGTAGCCAGCCAGGGAAGGAGGTCCATTTTCCTATGTTTTCATTCTCGCATCTGTTTTTCTTGTTTATATATTTAGTTTTTCATGTGTTCTCTTTCTTGTTTATCCTCTGCCCCCCCCCCCTCCTCTCTCTCTCTCTCTCTCTCTCTCTCTCTCTCTCTCTCTCTCTCTCTCTCTCTCTCTCTCTCTCTCTCTCTCTCTCCCAGGGAAGGAGGTCGTGTATACAAACGCACGTCTATTCGCACCTTGTTCACTTCCCTCTCCCGCTGTTTCCACCCCTCCCTACTTCCTTCTCTCTCACCCTTCCCCTCTCTCTTTCCCCATCCCTATATTTATCCCCCTTCCCCCGTTCCTCTATTTATCACCCTTCCCTCTTTCTCCATCCCCCTCTTTATCACTCCACCCCTCCCTCTTTCCCCATACCTCTATTTGTCACACCACCTCTCTCCCTCTTTCTCCATCCCTCAATTTATCAACCCTTCCCTTCTTCCTATCTTTCCTTCTACCCGCTGCTTCCCGTACAATTCTCTCACACCTCCCTTCTCTCGTATTTCCCTGTTTCTGTTTGTTCTACCCAATCCTTCCCTCTATCTCCTTTCATCCCTAACATTTTATTTTCACGATAAATATAATATATAATATATATATATATATATATATATATCATGTTTGTTATTTACCCTATTTCTATAGCCCCCAACTATGGAGATGAGACTTGGCTGAGATACTCAGGTCATGGGTCCCAGAATAGGTTATTAGCGAAATTTGTTGTAAAAACGGTCATGCAGGGTATCGGCTCTCTGGGGGTCTGTGATACCCGTAAAATGTATTATCATAGTGCATCCCTCCTGTGATCTAGTGACCTCCTTAACCAGTACAGGGTGAGTGAACCTCGGCTTATTATAATACCTATACTTCCTGGTTTAATGCCGAACCCTCCACAATACAAAAATCTTTCCAAATGCCTTACCTTTCAAACTGTAGAGGGTGGAGCAGGGTCGGTCGTGGGGAAAGGCTGCAGTATTATTCTCCTCTCAGGCTCTTGGAAGAAAAGGATATCTTTTTAATTCATTGCTGTAGAGGATGGAGGAAACGGCGGTCCTCTTACAGCAGGGGTTTGTTTTGGTTGGGTTTTCATTCTTTTTTCAGACAATGCCACCATGGAACACTCGGAAACAATCTGGAGGAAAAATATAGAGAATCGAACTATATTGTTGTAATGGAAACTATAGGAAATATTCCTTCATTAAACCACATCATTAAAATGAGCCTGTAATAAAATAATATATTTTAATATTTTGAGTCCCTTCAATTCAATGCCATAATTTTGTAACAAGCTTTGGAAAGACGTTTAGGAAACAAAGTGGTAAAGCTATATTAACCAATTCAATGTGATCATAAATTTAATTATATATATATACACTCCCAGGCGGACTTGAACCACAAACAGTCAGGACGAGTGTCTATGCTTTAATCCACTACACACAAGTATCCTCTATCACGCTGTGGTATAGTGGATTAAAGTATGGGCACTTGTTCTGACTGTCGGTGGTTCAAGCCCGGCTGTGAGTATAAGTACATTTAGCATATACCGTATATATACATATATGTATATGTATATATAATTATATATATATATAAACCGATTTTACCTAAGAGATTCAATACTACTTGCAGAATTGTAGGTCGCATTTTTTTTTGGAGGGGGGGGGGGGGAATGCGAAAACTGCACACCTACTTTATTAATAGTAGAATTAGTAATGCTATAATTAATCATATTTTTTTTTTGTATTCTTGTCGGCATTATACTATGATAGCATTAATATTTATAGTAGTATTAGTACCGGTAGTAGTAGTAGTAGTAGTAGTAGTAGTAGCAATAGCATCATTAGTAACAGTAAATTTGTTCCTTCCCATTACATGACAACATCTGGCTCTACCATAGGCTGCCCTGTCCTGGCCTAACTACCATAACCAGCCAACGACCCGTGCACGACCATCACACAACTGGTTCACTATTTACCCTGTGTGTGTGTGAGAGAGAGAGAGAGAGAGAGAGAGAGAGAGAGAGAGAGAGAGAGAGAGAGAGAGAGAGAGGGGGGGGGGGGGGGTTAAAGATGAACAAAAAAGAAATCAAGAAACTGAAGAACGAGAAATATAGAACAAGAAAAGCAGATGCGAACAGGAAAATGGAGTAGAGCTATTTGAGAGAGAGAGAGAGAGAGTACAGTATGCACACTATGGGTGGTCGTGCGAGTGTGGGTGTGTGTCAATTAAGCTCCTCTCAAAATTAATTAGTCTGCTGCGCTACTTGTCACTGTGTATTTTAGGTAATGTATGTTATTTTTAATATTATATAATTATATATCAGTGTTTCGATTGATTAGTGCGTTTTAAGTCATTTTTCCTTCTGCAAAAACATTTGTACTCATTATTTACCAATATTAAGACATGCCCCCCCCCCCCGAAAACCATATTTTGTCATTAAGCTAACCCAACCTTAGGGCTGCCACCCCCAAACCCCTGCTAGTCTTACCAATGATATAGAGGATGACAAAATACTAAATATACGGTGGAAAAGTGAACAACAAATAGTTCTCCACTGATCCAAGATGGTCGCTTTCCACCCTTATTAAACCCACAAAGTCTGATGAAAAATTATTTAATTTGCGGAGGTAAAGACATACTGTACACTATATTGCGGTGACTAATACTGTAAGACAAAGCGATAGAAAGCACAGATAATTATATCCCATACGTGACCTAATATACATATTGTCCGTGGAAGGTTAATTATAATTATCCTAATTAAAAATATACTGGATGAGAAATTTAGTTCATGGTACGATTTTAGTTTCTGGACACCTATTTGACAGGTACCGCCAACGATTTAATACATATTTTGTTTCGGTTTCCACGCATCCAACACCAAGCTACACCCTTTTCTGGTGTACGAAACACTAAAAAAGCAATGGGGACACTTTTTAATAATGATAATATGAGACGAAATATAAAGACAACTCGATTGCGTTCGTGGAAGTAGCGTCGCTTTGATTACTTTACGCTCGGAGTGACTTCCCGCCTTGGCGGTCGACTTAAAATGGCTAAGTTAACCAGTTGTTGGGTAAATTTTTTGATAAAGACTTGCGTTATAGGCCGTGGGATACAGGACGGGTTGAGGGGGGCTCTGCTACCCCTCCCCCCCGTGAATTATAGTAATCGTCATATATGTTGCCAGTAGGGGGCAAGTAAAACAGCTGGCCATAACCACGAGCGTCCTGGGTAAACAAACCGACGATCCGAAGCGACGACAGACTCCCGGCGATTTTCGGCACAAACGCGCCGTTTTATTCTCGTCGAAAACCACATTTAAAAAGTTATTATATCGTTTTCAATACTATTACCGGACCAGAAAAAGGTGTAGCTTTGTGTTGGATGCGTGGAAACCGAAAAAACATATGTATTAAATCCTTGGTGGTACCTGTCCAATAGGTGTCCAGAAACTAAAATCGTACCTAGTTCTTAAAATTGGTCAATATGCATTTTAGGTCACGTATGTGTTTTTGGTATTATAATTCCAAGTATGTATACACTTCACATTCATAAATGGTCCACTAATATACTAGATTAGGTAAGTTAGGTTTTGGTTAAAGATATATTGTTCAATGTTTCATAGTAAATAGGCATCTGGAAAACAGTTCTCCCTGCTACACAGTATATTACGGAGTATAGGCTAAGATTATGAAGGAACAAATATTATTGGTTGGCATTGATGTTTGGAGTGGACCTTGGAGCTGAACATTGCAGAATTTAGATTAGATCCAAAACAAAAATTGTAATAGATAAAAACGTATTATAAGCAACGGGATGGATGTAGTTTCCGGGCGTACGGTAGTCAAGTTTACATAGGGCGATCGCCGCGGTTAACTTCGCGTCTATTTTGACGGCGATTTTTTTTCGGTTATTTGCCCCCTGCTGGCATTATATATGATGATGACAATAGTTCATGGGGGGTTGAGGGGGGGCAAAGCCCCCCCTCCAAATTTTATCGTATCCAAAGGCAGTCAAATTAGACAGGAACAAGATGGCAAGCGTCCGACGCCACTCCGCGTAGTGTAAACAAGGCTGGCGATACACCCTGGAACTACATCCTACCCAATTAAACTACCTGCTGTCATGATATGTCATTTAGTTTAGTCTCCCTGATCAAATTGTTTCAGTATTCCATTTTCCATAATGATTCACTCAACCTGCGCACTCGCACTGATTGACTCAGTATGCTCAGACAGCATTAGCTGCCAGTTATAGCTCAGCTCTCGACCTGTAATCATCTATTGTAATATCTACCTAAGCTGATTAAACTACATTACAAGCCTCTGTGTATATCTACAATCCTGCAACAACATAGAATTATTATATGGTGGCAGCATGGACGACAACCCAAGCCTACAACAACACAGCGCCTATGATTTGTATTACGACGAGAGACACAGCAGCAGCAGCAGCAACATATGGTAACAAGTTTCATGCTTTTTTCCTCGAGATCTTCCCGCCATTTTCACAAAGAGCTACAGTGGATTCCAGCCTGCAGTCTTGTCACACATCAATCAATACGTGGCTAAAGACATTATTACTTCGTTTCCTGTGCAATGCTTAGGATTACAGGTGTGCCCATCAACTATCTTCGACATTCATCAACAAATTATTTGCAACAATATAATTCATCGGTAAGCAACTGTACACTAGTTTGCTCGCCAATATGTCTGATTCGGTCATGCCACGAATGGATTGGTCGAATCCAGATCGAACCAACGAAATCAAGATATTCAAGCAGTGCTGTAATCTATATTTTTCTATCAAGGACATCAAAAAGGAGAAGCAAGTGGACCATATTTTATTGTTTGCTGATAAACAAGGACTGAAGCTATTCAACTCGTGGGATTTAGCAGAAGAGGAGAAGAAGAACCCGGACGTCGTATGGAGGAACTTCATGACACAAATTGAGCGGAAAATTAACTTCAGAGTGGCCAGATTTTATTTACAAACAGAAGGAAGGAGAATCTATCGATGAGTTCGTATCGCGATGCAAACTACATGCCCAGAAATGTGAATTTACTGATGCAGAGTACCAAGAACGAGTAATAGAGCAGTTCATTGCAGGGACCAGACACACCGAACTTCAGAAAGACTTACTTGGAAAGCTGAAAACACTCACTATGGATCAAGCACTGGATTTAGGAAGAACATATGAGGCTTCAGTGGACTACATGAAACAGATGGCCGACGTTGACAGCAGTTCCACAACACAGGTACACATGATCAGCAACAGACACAGGAGTACAAACGTATGTCTTAAGTGTGGTCGAAACCACAACAAAAGTAGATGTCCAGCATACGGTGCAACCTGCCGGAAGTGTGGTAAGCAGAACCATTGGGAGAAAATGTGCTTATCGGACCAAACAAATCGAGAAAGACTGTTGAAAAATCGCCGACCAAGATCTACTTCAAGAGGACCAAGACAACATGGCCAATATTCCAAAAATCCAGCACGCGACTCTTCTCACAAATCAAGACAGCAAGAAAATGCAAAATCAACAAAAGTACATTCTGTGCGGTATGAATCAGATGATAGTGAAGATTACAACTTTCTTTCCATTGACACAGTGCAAGTATCTGCCATTAGCAAACTCGGGAACGACACAAGAGACGAAGCTTTCACCTCCATTACCACCAAGATACCAGAAAAAAAAGTTAGGGCAGATATAAGAGTGAAAATAGACACTGGTGCCCAAGGTAACACGATACCTGTTCATATGTATCGTCGCCTGTTTCCTGAACATCTCAATGCAGAGGGCAACCCACAAACATTCAAAGTACAGCGAACGAGTGTGGTGCTTACAGCGTACAACGGGACAAATATTCCACATTATGGATCGATCAAGTTACCTTGTAAACACAACATAAGTGACTGGATTGAAACAGAATTCTACATAGTGGAGACTGAAGGACCAGCGATACTCGGACTTCCAAGTTCAAGAGCTCTAAAATTGGTAACCTTACATTGTGAAATCAACACCAAAGCAAAATCTGAAAAGAATAAAAGCTCTATCAGTTCTGTGGAGGATTTGAAGAACCTCTACCCGGACACTTTTGACCGCATAGGCAAGTTTCCAGGCCAGTATCATATCACACTCAGAGATGACGCACATTCAGTCGTGCATGCACCTCGTAAATTTCCCATCCAGGTGAAAGACGAGCTGAAGAAGGAACTCGATGAAATGGAACAAAGTGGTGCTATTGTGAAGGTAACAGACCCGACTGACTGGGTGAGTAGTATTGTCTGCACGAGAAAAGCCAACGGAAAATTAAGGATATGCCTGGATCCAAAGGACCTGAACAAATGTATCAAGAGATATCATCATAAAGTGCCAACGGTAGAAGAGATAACCTATAAGCTAGCAGGTGCCAAACACTTCAGCAAGCTTGATGCAAAAAATGGGTACTGGTCAGTCGAATTGGATGACCCTAGCACAAATCTTACAACTTTCAACACCCCATTTGGTCGCTACAAGTATCTTCGTATGCCATTTGGTCTTCTGATGTCGCAAGATGTGTTCCAAAGAAAGATGGACCAGATTTTGGAGAACTGTGAAGGTGTCATCAGTATTGCAGATGATGTGGTGGTATTCGGCAGAACTAAAGAAGAGCACGAGGAGAATATGCACAACCTGTTTAAAGTAGCCAGACAGTATGGGTTAACATTCAACAGTGAGAAGTGTGCCATTGACGAGAAACAAATTAAGTTCTTTGGTACATTGTATGACAGTCAAGGATCGCACCCCGACCCAGAGAAAGTGGAGGCTATCAAATCTCTCCCTGTGCCAAGTAGCCCAACTCAACTTCAAGAATTCTTGGGAGTTATAACATACATGGCTCCTTTCATCCCAAAACTGTCAACTGAAACGGCAAACCTCCGTGATCTTCTCAAGAAAGAAGCTGATTTCACATGGACTTCTTCCCACACCAAAGCATTTCAACGAGTCAAGGATATACTGTGTAAAGAAGTCACACTCTCATACTTCGACACCAACAAGTCAGTTACCATCCAAGTAGACGCATCACAGAGAGGACTAGGAGCAGCACTCGTCCAGGATGGCAAACCAGTCGCTTTTGCCTCAAAATCACTATCTGCTACAGAACAACGTTATGCCAACATCGAAAGGGAAATGTTAGCTGTTGTTTTTGGATGCGAGCGTTTTCACACGTATGTATATGGTCAACCATTCACAGTAGAGAGCGATCACAAACCCCTTGAAATGATACAACTCAAAAACCTGACTGCAGCTCCCCCTAGGCTCCAGAGGATGTTGTTAAGACTCCAAAAGTACGACGTCAAGATAGTCTACAGGCCAGGCAAGGAAATGTTGTTAGCTGATGGATTATCCCGTCTACCTTCAACGATGGACAGCCACATCAACTTGGATGTTCAAATTAGTTTCGTACAGTTTAGTAGCCAGAAAATTGATCAGTTGCGTGATGAAACAGTGAAGGATCATGAACTATCAGAACTAAAGGGATATATATTTGCAGGATGGCCAG
Organism: Paralithodes platypus; assembly: GCA_032716605.1. Lineage (NCBI taxonomy): Eukaryota > Metazoa > Arthropoda > Malacostraca > Decapoda > Lithodidae > Paralithodes > Paralithodes platypus. The sequence goes on from CM064486.1 coordinate 20,059,072, forward strand.
AGAAAGTCAAAGAATTGCCAGCAACACTCCGTAAATATCACTCATTCAGAGACGAGTTGTCAATCGAAAATGGTTTAGTTCTCAAAGGTGAACGTGTTGTTACCCCAAGTTCAATGACAAAAGAAATCCTAAATAAGATTCACGAAGGTCGTCAAGGAATCGAAAAGTGTAGATTACGAGCAAAGGACTGTGTATTTTGGCTAAACATCAACAATGACATAGAACAAATGATAAAAAACTGTACAATATGTCAACAGTACCAGAAATTTCAGAGCAAAGAAACCTTGTTACAACATGAAATACTTTCACGGTCGTGGCAATTTGTAGGTACTGATTTGTTTCATTTTGATTCAGCTGAGTACTTGATCATAAGTGACTATTATTCGAAATTCCCTGTGATCAGGAAAATGCCTTCAGCAGTTACCAGCCAAGCAGTAATAAACGCCACTAAACAAGTTTTTTCTGAACAAGGTATACCAGAATATGTGATAAGTGATAATGGTAAACAGTTTGACTCGGAGTGCTACAGGAATTTTGCGGAATCCTGGGGTTTTGGTCATGTCACTAGCTCTCCTCATTATCCGCAATCCAATGGTTACATCGAGAGAACAATCCAAAATGTAAAGAACATTCTCACAAAAGCCAAAGCCAGTAATCAAGACCCATACATGGCACTTCTCTCCCTACGTACAACACCGATTGATCATACACTACCCAGCCCAGCGGAACTTCTAAACAACAGGAAGATGAAGGGGAACCTACCTGTTCGTATCTACAACCGGCAAGGACAGAAAGATCTAATTCACCAACATATGCGGCAGAAACAGGAATCGCAGAAGAAATATTATGACACACACGCCAGAGATCTCCCATCACTTGTACCAGGCCAGCAAGTCCGTATTCAAGACCACAAAACAGGACACTGAAATCCAGCTACTGTCAAGGATACCTGTCAAGAACCGAGATCATATGTGGTAGAGACACCAAGTGGATCAATCTTGAGACGAAACTGGCAACACATTCGAGAACAAAATCCATCAAGCACAAAAGCGGTAAAATTCAACATCCAGCAAGAACCATCGGAACCTACCACATCCAAACCACCTACAAGCCCTTCTCCTGAACAATACAACCATCACCATGGCCCATCTAAGACAGCAGGGAAGGATAATACCATTGGTGATAATAAACCACAATGTACGAGATCCGGAAGAGTTGTAAAAAAGCCGCAGAAGTATGGTTATATGTAAATGAAAAAAATGTATGGTGTTTATTAATCCTACAAAAGATGGTAGGATGTAAACAATGTAAATATTGTAAATACAATAGTTATCTTCTTTATCAGTTATGTTAAACATAAATAAAGTTAATTTAGTTTCTAATTTTTGTTCAATGTTTTTTGGCGCATGTTTATTGATTACAATACTCATTTAAATTATCTGTATGAGTCAGTAGAAAATATCAAACTATTTGTCAATGCTAAAAAGTATTAAATAATTGGTAAATTGATACGGTGTGACAGTCACGAGTTTTAGCATGTGTTTTTTTATTTGTTTGCATTTTTCTTTGATATACAGTGTTGTTTTATACCAAGGACTGTCGCAAATGAGTATTTACCCATTATCCAACAATCTAAAAACACGGCCCCCACTAGTGGGGAGGGCTATGAAGATCAGGGAAATTGCGGGGTAAAAGGGGAAAAATAGTTTATCCCATACCTACCAGCTGATCCCTTGTCATGAACCTAACTAAGAAACCTAACCTAACCTAACCTAACCTAACCTAAAAGTAATACGTGGATAGAAACTAACCTTTTTGACGTTTTAGGAGGGAACTTCAAAAAAACACAGTAACCTAACGTAGAACGTTGGATACAAGAATAACCCTTACCTACCAGCTAGTATGTGTCCCTAGTTTATCCCATACCTACCAGCTGATCCCTTGTCATGAACCTATCTAAGAAACCTAACCTAACCTAAAAGTAATACGGGATAGAAACTAACCTTGACGTTTTAGGAGGGAAAACAAAAAATCTATAAAGCAGAAATCCCGTAAAACAGGACTTGTCATTATGCAGAAAAGACTCTTGTTTTTTACCCTATATCTCCCTTATAATACATTTGCGAAGGGAAGGACATATATAGGACTGAAGACTATTATATAACATACCTATAGGCTACACAAACATCGATGGGGCTTGTAACTGTCAAACCGTAAAATCTTACCAAATAATTAATTGAGAGCTATTCAATATTTGTAAAATTAAATTACTAAGAGAAAGGGGGATGTCATGATATGTCATTTAGTTTAGTCTCCCTGATCAAATTGTTTCAGTATTCCATTTTCCATAATGATTCACTCAACCTGCGCACTCGCACTGATTGACTCAGTATGCTCAGACAGCATTAGCTGCCAGTTATAGCTCAGCTCTCGACCTGTAAACATCTATTGTAATATCTACCTAAGCTGATTAAACTACATTACAAGCCTGTGTGTATATCTACAATCCTGCAACAACATAGAATTAGTATACCTGCTAATTGAGACAGTTCGCGCAAAATCGACTTTACAATTTAAATTTAAAATAGTCACAAATCTGAGACAGGTTGGTTGCAAATGAAACCAGCTTCATAAGGGCTAATAGGTATCTAGCAAATTTCCACTGGGTATTATTAACCTATATTAACTTACTAACTAACTGAAGTGGTGAACTAGTCCTCAATTCAGCGGAGGGAAGGAATGCTCAAGGGCAGTATTTGGCGCACATTTATCGATTTCACGAAGCGCAGGACGAGTGAGTTAGTTAAATAGGACTTCAGAGGCTATCAACCCTATTGGATTATTAAGCCAGCACACTGTAAATCAAGTTAATCGTCAGGACTGGAGCCTCTTTTCGAAAATCGAGCGCAGGACGAGCGAGGCCTTCTTCTTACACTGACTACTACTTTCCTACTGCCCCTGATCCGGCTCTCATAATGCATCAACCAGCGAAACATTACGAAAACCATACAAAACAGAATGATAAACATAATTATGCATTCCGGATACCCATTTGAACTAACGAAAACAACATTTGAAGCATCGAGACAGACATTTGAAGCATCGAGACAGACATATGAAGCCTTGAAGCAAACATACGAAGCATCGAGATAAACAATGCAACAGTGGTGAACCATGGTGAGTATATAGAGCCAGTTGAATCTTTAACAATATCTGATCCGACGTCTTATGGGTTATTTTGATTTTGTTTTTAATTATAATTGAGGGTTTTGCTTTCTTTCGCTATTTATCGTCCATAAAAAATATCGACACCTGAATGAATGATGAAGCATCTTATTATTTTCCAAACTAATGGAGTGCAGCGTCATCAAATCTACGAACTATAGTCTACTTGTGTCCAGCTGATGGTAATTTGAATCTCTTACAAGCAAATTTTCTGATACTTAATGAAAGAATATGAAACTACTATATATCTAAGTCATAAAAATGCCGAGTTTTCATAATTAATATTACAAATTTCGCTACCAAATATTCGTAATAGCTGTGTAATGAATATGGGGACATAGCAACTTACCCTCGGCTGAAAATAAACAGAGTATAGTCGAAAAAGACCCCCCTCGGACCATATATAGAGTTACACCAGGTTCTGAAGTATTGTACTGTGTCGTTTGGGCTCGATTCAGCTTCAAACGGATGCGTACCGTAACTATCACGGCTCAACACTGAACGCCTTTTGAAGAACACGCTTATAATTATTAGGCAGCATCAAGATAACAACATATGCTACAGGGGGACAATGCCTAGTGAGTTCACTGCTCAATAGGTGGCGTTCTCAGAGTGAGGGTCTGAGTCTGGAGGGTGAGACGGTGAAGCACGTGAGCGAAGCAACCGGCCGCTTCAGAGATGGAGCTGCTTCGAGCCATGATGGATGCTTCACATGTCTCACTCCCCAGACTGGAACAAGACCTCACGGGCTTCACCGTGTTGAGCGGTGGAATGTACAGGCTCTCAGCCTATGCCCTAGAGGGAGTAGTTGGAATATAGAAAAAAAAAAAAAAAAATGCAGTTTCGATGGAACAGTCGCGGTTGTTAAGGGGGGGTCACCGGTTTTGTTTGTTATCTTTCTCTCCTGTTCTCTCTTTCCCTGGCTTGTATCCATTCGGCCCCATTCAGCCAACTGTTTTAAGACGTTTATCCCATCCAGGTGTCGATTTCTTCCTGGCGAGCGATAGCGAACCAGCATTGTATGGAGAAATCCGGCTTCGCCGGAGACATTTTTCTATCAACATTTTTACAAATTTAGCTTGCTGTAAAAACAAAAATATATATATGCTGGCTCACTACTGCTCGCCAGGTAAATATTGACACCTGGATGGGGGTAAACGTCTTAAAACAGTAGGCTGAATGGGGCCGAATGGATACAAGCCAAAGAGAGAGGGAGAGAAAGAGAAAAAAAGCGAGATGGGCTCCCTTAACGACCGGGACTGTAAAAAGCACCAGCAGTAAAATATGAAGTCTCTCTCTCTCTCTCTCTCTCTCTCTCTCTCTCTCTCTCTCTCTCTCTCTCTCTCTCTCTCTCTCTCTCTTGTTCTTCATTCATCCACTATCAATCCTCTATCCCTCCCTCCCACAAACCCACTCACTCTCTCTCACTCTTTCTCTCTATCTCTCTCTCTCTCTCTTGTTCTTCATTCATCCACCTCAATCCTCTACCCTCCACCTTCCACAAACTCACTCTACTCTCCTCTCTCTCTCTCTCTCTTGCTCTTCACTCCCCCCTCCCTCCCTCCCCCCCCTGCTCTCTCTCTCGCTCTCTCTCTCTCTATGTTCTTCATTCATCCACCATCAATCCTCTACCCCTCCCCCCTCCACAAACTCACTCCCCCCCCTCTCTCTCTCTCTCTCACTCTCTCTCTCTCTCTCTCTCTCTCTCTCTCCTCCACTCTCCTTCCCCCCCCCCCTCTCTCTCTTTCTCTCTGGAAAATGGAAAGATTACCTCCCCCCTCCTCGGGGAGATATTAACATGGGCGAGAGACAGGGAGGGGCGAGTGGAAGATGGAAGAGGGGGGGGGGGGGGCATTGGGGACTTGGAATGGGAATATAAGGGATAGCAAGAGTGATCGATAGGTTGGTCGATATATGGATGGATAGATAGGTAGATAGATAGATGGGTGATAGGTAGATATATGAGTGGATAGATAAGTAGATAAATACGAGGACGGATAGATAGGTAGGTAGGTAGGTATATATGGATGGATAGATAGGTAGATAGATAGAGTGATAGGTAGGTAGATAGGTAGATGTGTGGTTGGATAGATTGGTAGATAGATAGATATATGGGTGGATATATAGGTACGGTAGGTATAGATAGATGTATGGTTGGGTAGGTAGATCGACAGTGTGATAGATATTTAGGTAGATATATGGGTGGATAGATAGGTAGATAGATCGAAAGTGTGATAGATAGTTAGGTAGATATATAGGTGGATAGATAGAAAGAGTGATAGATAGGTAGGTAGATATATGGGTGGATAGTTAGGTAGATAAATAGTGATAGATAGTAGGTTCATATATGGGTGGATCGATAGGTATAGGTAGATACATGGTTGGATAGATAAGTAGGTAGATAGATAGATAGATGAGTAGATAGGTATATGGGTGGATATATAGGTAGATGAATAGAAAGAGTGATAGATATGTAGGTTGATATATGGGTGGATAGATAGATAGAGTGATAGATGAGTAGATAGGTATATGGGTGGATATATAGGTAGATGAATAGAAAGAGTGATATAGGTAGGTTGATATATGGGTGGATAGATAGATAGATAGAGTGATAGATGAGTAGATAGGTATATGGGTGGATAGATAGATAGATAGAGTGATCGATGAGTAGATAGGTATATGGGTGGATATATAGGTAGATGAATAGAAAGAGTGATATAGGTAGGTTGATATATGGGTGGATAGATAAGTACATTAATAGGAGGGGAGCATTGCAGATTGGAAGAGGGGGGAAGGGAGGGAGAGGGAATTGGAGACTATGAATGGGAATATATGGGATAATAGTAGATAAGTAGATAGGGAAAAAGGATAGGCCTATAAACAGATAGATAGATGAATACTCCCATATTCAAAATATGCTACAGGGGGGCAATGCCTAGTGAGTTCATTGCTCAATAGGTGGCGGTCTGAGAGTGAGGGTCCAAGTCTAAGGAGTGAGACAGTGAAGCACGGGAGCGAGGCAGCTTCAGAGATTGGGCTGCTTCAAGCCGTGAGTGGGCAACTATGTCCCATGCATCCTGCGAAGGCAAGATGGCAGGGGCTGGTTGCAGCTAAAAGTGCTTCACATATCTCATCCCCTAGACTGGAACGAGACCTCACGGGCTTCACCGTTCAATGATTAGCGATTGAATGTACAGGCTCTCAACCTATGCCCGAGAGGGAGTAGTTGAAAATAGAAAACAACAATAGATAATATATACAGAAGGTAGATAGATAGATGATGGAGAGTGAAAGATGGAAGAAGGGAAGCGGGGAGGGAATTGGGAAGATAGAGTAAGAGTAGATGGAAGAGAGTGTGATCGATGGATAGATAGATAAAAGGAAAGGTAGGAGAGAGTGGAATATGGAAGAGGGGAGGAAAATTAAGAGATGGGATTGGAATAGATGGACTATGATGAGTAGAGTTAATAGATAGATAAAAAGATAGATAGATAGATAGATAGATAGATAGATAGATAGATAAATAGATAGATAGATACAGTAGATAGATAAATAGACAGGCTAGAAACTTGAAGATGGAAGAGGGGATTGGGAGGGAAGTAAAGAGCTGGAATGGGAATAGATGGAGAGAGAGAGAGAGAGTTATATATATTTACGTAGATAGATAGATGGATAAGGAAGGGCGTGTGCAAAATGGAAGATAGAGGCGGGGATGGGGAGGTGATGGGAGACTAGGAATGAAAATAGATAGAGGAGTTATAAGGATACCAAAAGAGGTCATTTGGCTAAACTTAGTGCTATGCCTCTAAAGGTCCACCCACCAAGAAGACAGAAAGTGGAAGCATCAAGGAGAACGGAGGAAGCAGAGACATGGGAAACTAACCTGTTACGCCTGACTTTGCTACACTAGCCATGCGGGAGAGTACTTCCGTGAGCATCAGAACTACAAAGACATACTGCACTTCCACGCACCCCAGGCCAGTGTGCTTCTCTCGCGCTCACCTGATGCTGCCGAAAGGCTAAGAGCACTTCAAATCAAAGAGCAGTCAGTATCTCAGTGCAGCCAAACCTTTTATGCTTGCAAGTTCCAGAACCCTCATAGGAAGCATGGACACGTGGGGTCTCCACAGGAGTCACATCAGCATACCACATCTCTTCCAGAAGTGGGCTGACACATACAGACAAGCACTCTGACACATGAAGTGCAGAACTGTACCAGGCTGACATAATTATGAAGTGTAACAGACAAGTGGGCTAACATGAAGTGTAGCATTGTAGTGGGCTGACACATGTAGTGGATCAGCATAGCAGGATGACACATGACGTGCAGTAACCATCAATATCATCGCTGACTAGCTGCAGAGAGCTATCAACCACCCAATCACTGTGAACCACCATCACCGCCCAACCGTACTGAGACATCACCTCTGCACAGCCACTTTGGAAAAGAAGAGGACCAGCTGACACTTGAGCTTCACAGTGCTCAACCATCCAGGCCATCTTCCATCAACACTGAACACCAAGAAGTATCTCCACCTTCGTCACCATCCCAGGGCTCCGACATGCTTTCATCGCTGCCCTAACAACTCCAGAACATCATCGGGGCCGCCTTCGGAGACTTGGTGTGGAACTACAGCCCACACAAATGTAATAAACTCTAATGCCCATTATTTAAGTTTTATATATAATTAACTACTCTAATGTTTCCAGTGCACTTAAGAACCCTTGCATGACACCTATTTCACTTAGACTAATTACGATCACCTGTTTTGCATCATTCTTCAAACAAAGGAGCAGATATACCAAAAAAAAAAAAAAAAAAAGACAGCGAGATCGACAGATACTGATAATTATCTTAGACAGACAGACACTGATGATTACCGTAGATAGACAGACACTCACTGGTTATTATCGTATGACCAAATGATCTCCGCTGCAACATAAATTAACTGGGCAGAAATATTAATCGATGTCCTTCTATTCTACACCGAAAACGGCAATAGTAGCTATTGTCCACATACCATCAAATAGCAAAATAGTTTCCTACAAAACATGCAACCAAGAAAGATATGATTAACCCTTTCAATATCGGTGACATCTGTTTCATTATATTTTGGCTACTATTAAGCAATTATAAGGCTTCAAACTAGCTTATTTAACCGTTTTAGCTACCACTGATCCACCCTAAGTTGCATAAAATTGTGTAGATATAGCTAGAATAAAGAAATACATCACCGACAATGAGTGGGTTAACTTTAAAAAAAAAATGTCTGGCAATACCCCCAAAATTCGAGCATATTTGTACAATGTAGCCATAAAAAGGGTTCAGTGCAATTACTAGACTGCATAATTTAGATATTGCTTTTAACTGTGTCGATTAGCATAATGCAGCAGGTGGCTCCGGGCTGGCTGACAAACACGGCTACAAGCACCACCACCGCCAGTAGTAGTAAGGTTATCTTCAGCACTATCAGCATTATCAGCATCATCATCATTACCATCGACAGCATTATTAGCGTCAGCATTGTTATAATTAGTACGGTACTATGACTATTGGTATCAAAATCATCACCATCATTATAGGTAACATAAACCTTATCAAATAGCACCAGCATCATCACCATCCGTAATGTCTACATCACCAATATCATCATCATCAGCAACATTATTAGTAGTACAGTAACAACATTATCGGTTCCATCATTATCATCATCATCATCACCATCATTCTCTTCATCCTTACCATCACCAGCACCATCTCCGTCATTATTACTACAACTCATTATCATCGTCCTCATCATTGTTATCCTCAACCTCAAATAAATCACCATAATTTATATCTCAACCCAAACCCTCGATCAAACTGACAAACGAGACACTATTCAAAGTCAGCCAAAGACCGAATCCCTTCCTTTCAGTGAACAGTATTATATCTCTATTTATAGTGTTATGTTATATAGTTCTTAATATATCTTTGGAAGTGATGACATTGCCAAAATAATGTTATTTCACTTCAATTTGCCTGTTTTCCTTCTCATATTCATTCCAGTCTTAAAACCAAATTGTCCCCGACCGAATAACACCAATTATATCCACAAATAACGAAACCTGGATAACAAAAGGTGCGGATGAAATTGTCAGTGGTACTGCACTCTGTATTGTTATGTATGTAAATCCTATCTTATTATATGGTGATGGCCAGCCATAATCCATAGTTCGCCGGAAACTACAACTACCCAGGTGAAGATAATGAGGGAAAAGCCTTTACAACAGCACCACTACCATTATCCTCATACCATTATCAGAACCAGGGCCATTTCCACTATCACCACCACCGCTATCATTACTACAGTCTATTCGTTATAATTAGGCCTGAATTCTTGTTCCCTAACGTTTTAGACTAGCAGGGACGAGAGCATTTGCTGCCTTGCGAGTTTCGTTCTTTAAGGAAGTTGGAGCCGTGAACATCGGTATTAAAGAGAAATTCAATAATAATGTGGTTTCTGATGGCTAAAAAGTATGATCAATTTGGATTTATGTACGTATTTATAAATGTATAATGGCCGTATTGTTGCTGATAATTCTGCTAAATATTGATGTATACGGCTCCAACTTCCTTATAGACCAAAACTTGCAAGTGGTCAATTGAGATGTTATTGTTGC